>CM020009.1:6804403-7280105 GCA_009771035.1 Lupinus albus | reverse complement strand
CAGGATAGGATAGGATAGGATAGGGTTAGGATAGGATAGGATAGGATAGGGTAGGATAGGGTAGGATAGGGTAGGATAGGTATGATAGGCATAGGATAGGATATGATTGGATAGGATAGGATAGGTAGGATGGATAGGATAGGATAGGATAGGATAGGATAGGATAGGATAGGATAGGATGGATAGGATAGGATAGGATAGGATAGGATAGGATAGGATAGGATAGGATAGGATAGGATAGGATAGGATAGGATCGGAAGGATAGGATAGGATAGGATAGGATAGGATAGGATAGGATAGGATAGGATAGGATAGGATAGGATAGGATATAGGATAGGATAGGATAGGATAGGATAGGAGGATAGGATAGGATAGGATAGTAGGATAGGATAGGATAGGATAGGATAGGATAGGATAGGATAGGATAGGATAGGATAGGATAGGATAGGATAGGATAGGATAGGATAGGATAGGATTAGGATAGGATAGGATAGGATAGGATAGGATAGGATAGGATAGGGAGTAGATAGGATAGGATAGGATAGGATAGGATAGGATAGGTAGGATAGGATAGGATAGGATAGGATAGGATAGGATAGGATAGGATAGGATAGGATAGGATAGGATAGGATAGAGGATAGGATAGGATAGGATAGGATAGGATAGGATAGGATTAGATAGGATAGGATAGGATAGGATAGGATAGGATAGGATAGGATAGGATAGGATAGGCTAGGATAGGATAGGATAGGATGGATAGGATAGGATAGGATAGGATAGGATAGGATAGGATAGGATAGGATAGGATAGGATAGTGGATAGGATAGGATAGGATAGTAGGATAGGATAGGATAGGATAGGATGAGGATAGGATAGGAAGATAGGATAGGATAGGATAGGATAGGATAGGATAGGATAGGTAGGATAGGATAGGATAGTAGGATAGGATAGGATAGGATAGGATAGGATAGGATAGGATAGGATAGGATAGGATAGGATAGGATAGGATAGGATAGGATAGGGATAGGATAGGATAGGATAGGAGGATAGGATAGGATAGGGATAGGATTAGGATAGGATAGGATAGGATAGGATGGATAGGATAGGATAGGATAGGATAGGATAGGATTAGGATGGATGGATAGGATAGGATAGGATAGGATAGGATAGGATAGGATAGGATTGAGGATAGGATAGGATAGGATAGGATAGGATAGGATAGGATAGGATGGATAGTATAGGATAGGATAGGATAGGATAGGATAGGATAGGATAGGATAGGATAGGATAGGATAGGATTAGGATAGGATAGGATAGGATAGGATAGGATAGGATAGGATAGGATCGGATAGGATAGGATAGGATAGGATAGGATAGGATAGGATAGGATAGGATAGGATAGGATAGGATAGGATAGGATAGGATAGGATAGGATAGGATAGGATAGGATAGGATTGGATAGGTTAGGATAGGATAGGATAGCATATGATAGGATATGATATGATAGGATAGGATGATTTAGGATTGGATAGGATAAGATAGGATAGGATATGATAGGATAAGATAGGATAGGATAGGGTAGGATAGGATAGGATAGGATAGGATAGGATAGGATAGGATAGGATAGGATAGGATAGGATAGGATAGGATAAGATAAGATATAATAGGATAGGAGAGGATAAGAAAGGATATGGTAGGGTAGGATAGGATATGATTGGATAGGATAGGATAAGGTAGGATAGGATAGGGTAGGGTAGGATAGGATAGGGTAGGGTAGGATTGGATAGGAGAGGATAGGATAGGATAGGATAGGATAGGATAGGATAGGATAGGATAGGATAGGATAGGATAGGGTAGGATAGGGTAGGGTAGGAAAGGATAGGGTAGGATAGGATAGGATAGGATAGGATAGGATAGGATAGGTTAGGATAAGATAGAATAGGATAGGATAGGATAGGATTGGATAGGATAGGATAGGATTGGATAGGAATGGATAGGATAGGATAGGATAGGATAGGATTGGATAGGATAGGATAGGATAGGATAGGATAGGATAGGATAGGATAGGATAGGATAGGATAGGATAGGATAGGATAGGATAGGATAGGATAGGAATGGATAGGATATGATAGGTTTGGATTGGATAGGATAGGATAGGATAGGATAAGATAGGATAGGATAGGGTAGGATATGATAGGATAGGATAGGATAGGATAGGATAGGATAGGATAGGATAGGATAGGAGAGGTTAGGATAGGATAGGATAGGATAGGATAGGATAGGATTGGATAGGAATGGATAGGATAGGATAGGATAGGATAGGATAGGATTGGATAGGATAGGATAGGATAGGATAGGATAGGATAGGATAGGATAGGATAGGATAGGAATGGATAGGATATGATAGGTTTGGATAGGATAGGATAGGATAGGATAGGATAGGATAGGATAGGATAGGATAGGATAGGATAGGATAGGATAGGATAGGATAGGATAGGATAGGATAGGATAGGATAGGATAGGATAGGATAGGATAGGATAGGATAGGATAGGATAGGATAGGATAGGATAGGATAGGATAAGATAGAATAGGTTAGGATAGGATAAGATAGCATATGATAGGATATGATAGGATATGATAAGATAGCATATGATAGGATAGGATAAGATAGGATAAGATAAGATAGGATAAGATAGGGTAAGATAAGATATGATAGGATAGGAATGGATAGGATAGGATAAGATATAATAGGGTAGGAGAGGATAAGAAAGGATATGGTAGGGTAGGATAGGATATGATTGGATAGGATAGGATAAGATAGGATATGATAGGATAAGATAGGATAGGTTAGGATAGGATAGGATAGCATATGATAGGATATGATAGGATAGGAGAAGATAGGATAAGATAAGATAGGATAAGATAGGGTAAGATAAGATATGATAGGATAGGGTATGATATGATATGATAGGATAGGATAGGGTAGTATAGCGTAGGGTAGGATAGGATAGGATATGATAGAATAGGATAGGATATGATAGGGTAGGATAGGATAGGATAGGATAGGATCGGATAGGATAGGATTGGATAGGATAGGATAGGATAGGATAGGATAGGATAGGATAGGATAGGATAGGATATGATATGATAGGATAGGATTGGATAGGATAGGGTAGGATAGGATAGGATATGATAGGATATGATATGATAGGATAAGATAAGATAGGGTATGGTAGGATATGATAGGATAGTATAGTATAGGATAGGACTGGATAGGATAGGATAGTGTATGATAGGATAAGATAGGATAGCATATGATAGTATAGGATATGATTGGATTGGATAGGATAGGATAAGATAAGATAAGATAAGATAGGGTAAATTAAGATAGGATAGGAGAGGGTAGGAGCAACATGAAAATCATATGAATGTGATCTATACATGTCGATTTTCAACTGGTCATCATTTACTTTAGTGAGATCCCATAGATAAATTTCAGAGTGAAACTGAACCATAAACCTTATTCTACATAGTAATATATATCATATTCATAGACATGTCTATATACAGAGAAAATACAAACTCCCATTGAACCGGAATATTCTCAAATATTACAATACTCATATGAGTAATGCACTTATGAAAGACCTTAGATGATAAACCTTTAGTGAGCAGATCTGCAATCATGGAGTTTGTGTCATCAAAATCTATAGATATTTGACCACTCTAAAATATTTCTTTAAATGGGATATACCATGCTAACTTTTTGTCACAATATAAGATTAATTGTCTTTCAATATATCCAAATCAGCACTCATGTGACAATTGTATAGCCATATCCCATAATTAGATGTCTAATAATAAGCTATGAAAATCACTAGCATAATAGATGAAGTTATAAGTGTTTGTTTAACACTTTCTGAAATAACTCATCATCCACCTAATAAGCAGATATAGCCTTGCATGGATTTTCAACTGTATTGACATTTAACAAGACTAGATAACAATATCTAATTATCTCTAACTGAATCACTTTATGTATGTGAGAACACAATTTCTTTGTCCTTGTAAGTACTTTATAACTAATTGGTTGCCTTCCAATTATTTCTCATTGAATTACTTAAATATATGCATTCTAACAAAGTACACAATATCCTGATGTGCACAACTTTATATATATGTTACACTTGCATAGCCATCACAAGGAATTTATTATATCGTTCCTAAAACATTGCACACATGAATGTTCCTAGAATTGTATACCCAATGAACATAAGACTCATGCATGCCATTTGAACATCCTCATTCCTCATAATTCCCTTTATCCTGAATGAAACTTCCTTAAAATTAATGATTTGTTCATTTCTAAAACACAAGATCTAGATCCATGCATTCGAGAACTAACATAATGTTCTCTCCTTAATTCTTAAAGTTCGTGCAATTTAGGAAGACTATAGAATACATATTTGCAGACATTACAAAAGTAGAGAAGTCAATAGAACAAAGAGCAAAATAAATTACAATGTTTCTTGCAATTAAATTCACAATCAACTTAAACCCTTAAATTCAAATAATGGTGGGGCACATCACGAGTTACCTACCACAACATTAATATTCAGTCTTTGGACAAAAATACTAACTTGTAAGTGTTACACTCAATGTAGTAATTAAATATTGATAATCAGTCCTGTTAAACAATAAGTCTTTCTTTGGACCGACTTATTATTCACATAGAAAACCATATGATTATTACATATTTATTACACAAGTATGTTTGTAATTTTTGGCCAAATAGTAATATTCCTTTGGGCCGATCACTATTCATATAAAACTGCAAACATACAATTGACTTAATATTCTATTTCAATTGCCAATTAATAGCAGTGTTGTTGTAATGATCAAATATTGATAATAATGTATGTCAAATAACAAATATTTCTTTGGACAGATTTATCATTTACATATATAACTTTATAATTATCACATGTTTACCATTACATACGTGCATATAGTCCGACCAAATATTAATTTTCCTTTGGGCCAATCAATATTCACATGGATATATACACATAATAACATTCAACATTTATCATGAGCAATCTACAACAAGAGAGGTCATTTTGGCAACTTCTTGTTTTAATTGAATCACTTAAAATGTCAAACAAAATTATAATCCGAAAGATACCCACAACACTTAATTCAAAATATATCATGTTACATCGTCCCTTTCTAGTTTCCCAATATTTCCAGAATTCTTAAAAATAAAATAAAACATACTTGCCCTTGGAATTTGACCAGAAACTCTTTAAGTGAAGTGTAATACACACCAAATGGTAATGCTGTTTACAACAATTGCATATATTTGGTAACCCAAAATTTTTCAAACGTTTTGAAACGTTTTATTCCAAAACCTGCAACAAGACATGAAATTTTAAAAACTTTAAATTCCAAAACAGTCCAATGAATAGGTATTGAAAACGAAACCAATAGTGCACATTAACTTTAATATATTTAACTGTCTAGTTTAAAACCAGCAACCACTATGGGTAAGTACAACATCTCAACCAACACCACCAGTAAGATGCCTTGTTTAGCAGTAAATATCAATTATGGACACCAAACCTTTTTAAGAGCAAAATTCTCTTCATGCATTATGTCTCGTAAGACTTTTATAAACTTTAAAGTGTTTAACTATAAATCAAATGACTAAAAAAACAGAAAGCCCAACAACGTCACATTGATTGAGTCTTCATTAAAATTTTACATTACACAACCATGTAACAACTAAAATCAAAACCAAAATACATGCTCTCATACAATGATACTAAATCAACCAAATATAACATGTTTCCATGGTGCAAAAATAAAGACCGTCACAAACAACTATAATATGTTTAATTTTAACATGATATCTTTACAAATCAATAAATTTCTAGAAAGATAATTAAACCACATTCTCAAAATCATTACATGATAAATGAAAACCGCAATTCTCAATGACATGACATGAAAGTAGTTCTGATACCACTTGTAGGAAAAAATTTAATATAGACTTTAGAATGGTGAGAGACTTTTATGTATACTTAAAAATACATAATACTAAATATGATGAATAATACTTTCATCATATATATAGCAAAGATCTTTCATGTCAAATCATCAAGAATAAATGTATAAAACTAGAACTTGAACGGAAGCGTACCTTAATATATACATTGAGAATATGATGGACGGACTTTAGTTGTCCTTAGTCTTGTATGCATATGCATGTTCGTAGTAGAACATGTAGGTTCTTTGGCCTTCCAATTGTATGTTGGATAATCTTGAACTTTTGGGAAAGATGCTACACCACTTGGACAAAGAAGATGTTGATGGATATGCACGTCGAAACCTTCGATTCGCCCCCACCAATCTAAGTATATTGGATGCAAATGGGATGAACCGCGAATCCCCTTCAGGATACTTTGGAAACCTTGATGTGATTTGCACAAGCACAACAAGCGTATCTCTCAAAAGTATTTTACAAATTTATGTTTCCCACAATTCTCTCATGCATTAGAGAAGTGAAGGAAGAGGATACCACACATGGCATCACATATACCACACATGGCATTCCATATACCACATACAGCAGAATAGAGAGCAAACCATATTCTAATATACTCATACACTCCTACACTACACAACAATCAAAGAGCAACCCATACACTCATACCACAAAATAACAAAAAATCTATCCCATATACATAGGTAGCCAAAAGACACACATCCATATTTTTTTCAGCATACATACACCCCGAATAATACATAAATTCACACACTCCAGAGAGTTCTTACTTCCACCATCTACACGCATATACAAAAATCACACACTCTCATGCCATTCCGGCAGCCTACATCACAACGTAACCAAAGACCACATATCCATATTATTTATCCCCTACACACATATCACCTAGCTACGTTAAGTCACCATATTTGCTATCCATCACGACAAGTCGCATACATACCATACACAGAAAACCAAAAACATAAACACTAGTCAAATACATAACGACACAACAGGTATCAACGAAGATCAACAGAGTACCAAAAGGGGCTCTAACGTACAAGGCAGAAGACGCTAAACCGCAGGACGAATAAAAGCAATCGAAGAGGGAGTTCCAGTCAGATTAAAGCCAAACAAAAGTGTGAATCGTGCATTCGAAAGGTAAAAAACTAGGAAAGATGTTTATCCTATTCATGTAAGCACAAGCATAAACATGTGGTTCATCATGTGACATCACCCCTAATATCAATTAAAGACTAATCAATCTGTAATCGGAATATGAAACGTAGATCATAAGGAGTGTATTTCGCATTATTAAGTTGATAATCAAGTGTTCTAAACCCCCAGGCTCGGCCTATGGGATTACGCAGGAACATGTGTTCCTTTTCATTCGATTGTAACAAAACTACATACACTTCTAATCGATTTAGAGCAGAAAACAAAGACGTCCTATGTAACATCCTAAATTTTAAGTCTTTAAGATTAAAGTATCAGTCCTGGGATCCTCGCTTGAGCGAGATATTCTCGCTTGGGCGAGAGAGGTTCACCTGGGAGGGTGAAATCCTGGACTATACTAGAGGATTCTCGCCTGAGCGAGAGTTGTCTCGCCTGGGCGAGAAATGGCACTTTGGGACTGTTGAGACTGTGAGATTCTCGCTTGAGCGAGAGGGTCAGATCTGAGTTTTTAAAATGGGCGGGATTTTTTCGCTTGAGCGAGAATAAGCTCGCTTAAGCGAGAACCCGACGAGAGCATTAAATGAGGGAAACCTCAAATACATTTTTAGGTTAAAAATTGAAGAGAGGTGAGAGAAGAGAGCATTCCCAAGGTCTAGGAGCTTTGATTCTTGTTCAAGAGCTTGAGAAGAGGTAAAAACTCTCTATTCTAACTCTCTTCTTCTCTTGAAAACCCATTTTTGGTATTATGGATCTCTTCTCAAAAATGAGGGAAACCATGGAAACTCACCCTTTTGAGTTATGGTTCGTTTTATGTGTTTTTTCTCTTGTAACCTCTTGGTTTAGAGTTAGTATGTCGAAAATGGAAAGAGTTTGTGGGTTGGTTCATGAAAACCCCAAAACCCTAAAGTTAAAATGGGGTTAAGATGGAAAATGGGTAAAAGGTTAGAGGCAGAAGATGAGTTTACTTTATAATGTTGAAAATATGATGAATATCTTGTATGGTTAAGTAATGCAATATAAGTTGTTTATGTGAGATTTGGTATAAATGACTAACCTTGTGTTATATGGTGGGATGAGGAAAGATCCTAAAGTTGGAGGCGGTGTCGGTGGAACTTGAGGAGTTGCCAAGAACCCAAACTCAACACTCACCGAGGTAAGGATAAGTCTTTAACTTATGCACTGTGATCAAAAATGTGTGGATTTTCTGATATGGATGACGAAATGAAGCGTAAATCACTTAGTTGATATATGGGCATGTTTGTAACAACAAGGAGTGAATTTAACGTTTATGTATTGGTGGAGTACCAATGAAAATAATACTCGGAATAATGCAATAAAGCGTAAATCACTTAGTTGTTATAAACATATATGGGTATGTTTGTAACAACGAGGAGTGGATTTACCGTTTATGTATTGGTGGAGTGCCAATGGAAATAAAATTCGGAGTAATAAAATGATTCGTAAATCACTTTGTAGTTATAAGCATATATGTATATGTTTGTAATGATGTTGGGTGTATTTACTGTTTTTGTATTGGTGGAGTGCCAATGAAAATAAAACTCGGAAAAATGTATTGGTGGAGTGTCAATGGAAATAAAACTCGTTTTTAGCCAACCATGATTGGTTAGCGACTTTGGCTCAAGTAATGTAGCAAGCTTTGGCTCAAGCAATGTAGCAAGCTTTGGCTCAAGCAATGTAGCAAGCTTTGGCTCAAGCAATGTAGCAAACTTTGACTCAAGTAATGTAGCAAACTTTGGCTCAAGTAATATAGCAAGCTTTGGCTCAAGCAATGTAGCAAACTTTGGCTCAAGTTATGTAGCATGGTTTTCAAAAGTATGAACGTTGAAATTGGCTTTTAAAATAAACTTGATTTTTAAACCGTTTATTTAACCTTATTAAATGTGGATTAACTTACATTGATATTTGTTGAGTTAACGACTTATTCCTTTGTGTTTCTTGGTGTATTGTCAATGCTAATCCCATTGCAGGTAGGTGGAAGGAGTATGGGTGTTTTTGATTAGGAGCTTAGAGACTTTTATTTTGATGTCTCTTATCCATTCTTTTGTAACCTCGTTGGTTGTACTTGAACTAATTATTTTGTAATTATAAACCTGATTGTTGTTAATGACATTAATCATGGAAACTAGTAACTCGAGATATATGTAGCTATGGGTGTTTTGGAAACTCATAGCTAATTGTATGCGGCCGTTACTAAGTTACATTAATACGAATTATGTTTTTCAGCTATCTAATTTGGTATGTTACTTTCGGTTTATAGATTGGGTTTGAGGAGGGGAATGAGATCTTTTACATAAGTTCATTCACTCGGTAATTATAAATATCATTAAATGTATGAAATTGGATTAAATAAGAAAAAAAATTCAAAGGTAGAATTTGGGTCCTTACAATAAGGTATCAGAGCATAGTTAATCTTGCGACCTAGGATATGGCCTTACGTGCTTCTTCGAAAAATTTATGTGTTGAGATTGTTGAATTGTGCAAATTGCTAAGTGATTGTGTGCACTATTATTATACAATTCGATTGCTAACAAGTGAGTTAGTACAGGTACCCATGGCTGGTAGAGGAAGAGGAAGAGGAAGAGGGAAAAGTCAGAATGTCCCAAATGATTTATTGGCGAAAATGGTGGCGGCATTGCAACAAGTCAATGAGATCTTGCACAATCTGAATCAGAATCCGACGCCAAGTCCGAATTCACACCCACTAGTTCCACCTGGGCCAGCAGAATACCGAGGGCTGGATGAGTTCTGCAGGAGGAATCCCAGTCAGTTTCCTGGGGGATTTGCTCCTGAAGCTGCCATCGAGTGGATCCAAGGAGTGGAGCGGATCTTCAGAGTCATGAACTGTATGGAGGCTCAGAAGTTGGCTTATGCCACCTACATGTTAGTAACGGAGGCCGAGAATTGGTGGGAGTTCACTCGACGCCAAATGGAGGCGGAGGGACAACTGATTTCCTGGAATACATTTAAGGTGAAATTCCTCCATAAATATTTTCCTGCTGACTTGTGTAACACCCCAAATTTTAAGTCTTTAAAATTATAGTATCAGTCATCGGATCCTCGCTTGAGCGAGAAAGGTTCACCTGAGAGGGTGAAATCCTGGGCTATACTTGGCAATTTTGGGTAATATAATCGATTACACAGTCCTGATAATCGATTACATGATGAAAAGCATCAGATATGTACATCTGGCACAATGTAATCGATTACACCATGTTGGTAATCAATTACATCACGACAATGCCTCTGTAATTTACAGTGTGTAATCGATTACACACTTCTGGTAATCGATTACATCGTATTAATGTAATCGATTACACCATGTTGCTAATCGATTACATCGTACTAATGTAATCGATTACACCATGTTGGTAATCGATTACATCGCGACGATGCCTCTGTAATTTACACTGTGTAATCGATTACACTATACTTGTAATCGATTACACTTATCGCTGTGTCTATAAAATAGAAACCCAAAACACATTTTAGGGTTAGAACTTTGAAGATAAGAGAGAGAAGAGAGCTTTTCAAGAGCAAAGAGGCTTAGGACTCATCTTAGAGCTTGAGAAGAGGTAAACCTCTTGTTCCTAACTCTTCTTCTTCCTCTCTAACTTGTTTTGGGTATGTTGGATTCATTTTCAAAATAATGGAAACCATGGAAACTCATCTTTCCGAGTTATGGTTTGTTTTATGTTGTTTCTATGTTGTAAACTCTTGGTTTAGAGTTAGTATTTCAAGAAATGGAAAGGTTTGGTGGTTGATTCATGAAAACCCCAAAACCCTAAAGTGAAAATGAGGTTAAAAAGGAAAATGAGTAAAATGCTAGAGGTAGAAGATGAATAAGCTTTCTAATATTGAAATATGAGATGAATATGTATGTTTTAGATGTTGTAAACTTATGATGAAAGTAGTTTAACAACATTGAAAACATGATGAATATCTTGTATGGTTAAATGATGCAATATAAGTTGTTTATGTAATATTTGGAATAAATGACTAACATTGTGTTGTATGGTGGGAATGAGGAAAGATCCTAGAGTTGACGGCGGTGTCGGTGGAACTAGTGCAGTTACCGAGAACCCAACCCAACATTCACCAAGGTAAGGATAAGTCTTCAATTTATGCATTATGTGAAAAAAATGCGTGGACTTTCTGTATGAATAATGAATTAAATGTTATTGGGGGAGTACCAATGGAAAGATGACTCAATGTATTAAACATTATTGGGGGAGTACCAATGGAAAGATGACTCAACGTATTAAACATTATTGGGGGAGTACCAATGGAAAGATGACTCAACGTATTAAACGTTATTGGGGGAGTACCAATGGAAAGATGACTCAAATGTATTAAACATTATGAGGGGAGTACCAATGGAAAGATGACTCATATGTAATAAACATTATTGGAGGAGTACCAATGGAAAGATGGCTCAATTGAAGTAAACATTATTGGGGGAGTACCAATGGAAATATGACTCAAACGAACTAAATAATATTGGGGGAGTACCAATGGAAATATGACTCAAATGAACTATAATGACATAAATGATAAATCACTTAGTCACTACAAATATATATGGGTATGTTTGTAGTGATGATGGGTGTATTTATGGTTTATGTATTGGTGGAGTGCCAATGAAAATAAAACTCGTTTTAGCCGACCGTAATAGGTTAGCGACTCTAGCTCGAGATAAGTAGCATGGTTTTTCAAAGGTATAGATGACGAAAAAGGTTTTTAAGAGTTTTTAAATCATACTACTATTGAAACCTATAAAATTTGGATTAACTGACATTGAGTTTTATTGAATTAATGACTTATTCCTTTGTGTTGTTTGTGCATGGTAAATGTTAATCCCATTGCAGGTAGGTGGGCAGAGAAGGATGATTTTGGGTAGGGGATTAGAGACTTTTGTTTTTTTTGATGTCTCTTTATCCATTTTTTGTAATATTAATGGATTGTAATTTAAGTGAGTAATTGTACTATGAATATTACTTTTGTACATGATAGTGGTCATGGGAACTAGTAACTCGGGATACATGTAGCTATGGGTGTTTTGGAAACCCACAGCTAATGGTATGCGGGGGGTTACTAGGATATATTAATGAATTATGTTTTTCTGCTATGGAATGTTGTAGGTTAATTATGGTTCCAAGATAGGGTGTGAGTGTGATGTGAGACTTTAAAAATAAACTTATTCACTCGGTAATTTATGATCAATTGTTAAATATATGGATTTGGATTAAAGCAGAAAATTTTCAAGGGTAGAATTTTGGGTCGTTACAATATGGTTTCAGAGCATAGTTAGTCCTGCGGCCTAGGATATGGCCTTACTTGCTTTTTTGTAACTTCAAAATGATTGGACTATGTGGTTTAAGTGAACTGTTGTGTGGTTATTTGTTGATTTGTTTATTTAAACCTGGTTTACTGACAAGTGAGAAGAGATAAACAGGTACCCAATACGGAGATGTCTGGAAGGGGAAGAGGAAGAGGATCGGGTCAGAATGACTTATTGGCTCAGATTGCTGTAGTGCTTATGAACATGAACGAGAACCTACAGCACCTGAACCAGAACGCGACCCCAAGTCCGAGTTCGCAACCATTGGTTCCACCTGGGCCGGCTGAATACCGAGGTCTGGATGAATTCTGCAGGAGAAAACCCAGTCAGTTCCACGGCGGATTCGCTCCGGATGCGGCCATTGAATGGATTCAAGGGTTAGAGCGGATTTTCAGAGCCATGAACTGCACTGAGGCTCAGAAAATCACCTATGCTACTTACATGTTGGTGACCGAGGCTGAGAATTGGTGGGAATATACTCGGCGGCAGATGGAAGCCGAAGGTCGACTGATCTCCTAGGGCACCTTCAAGGAGAAGTTCCTACACAAGTACTTTCCTGCTGATTTGAAGAGGAAGAAGGAGATGGAATTCCTGAAGCTGGAACAGGGGAATATGTCAGTCGGAGACTATGCGGCCAAGTTTGAGGAGTTGGCCCGGTTTTGCCCCTACGCCGAGTTAGAAATGGACGGAAGGTCCAAATGCGCCAAGTTCGAATCGGGTTTGAGGCCCAAGTTGAAAAGCATGTTTGGGTACCAAGAGATTGCCGATTTCCCTACCCTAGTGAACAAGTGTAGGGTGTATGAAGATGATTTGGCAGCTGATGAGGCGGCGACGTCTAAGGTGGTTCCTCCCAAGCACTTTGGATCTCAACGGAACTTCCCTCACGGAATAGGGAAAGGGAAGGCATTCCATGAGGAGAGGAAACCTTACTCCCCACTGACCAGTCGTCGGAGCTATCCTTCGCATGGGTCTAGGACTCATGTCCCTGCTGGAGGGTCACAGTTGAACACACCTCCTCGATGCAATAGATGTGGCCGAACTCATGTTGGTGACTCGTGTCCTAGAATGGCACTCACTTGTTTTCATTGCAAGGAGGTTGGGCATGTTCGAAGGAATTGTCCTAAGCTACCGCAGAGCGTGAATGTTGAACGATCTCGAACCACTGGAAGAGTGTTCACCATGAGCGGTGCAGAGGCATCAGGTGTAGATGGCCTGATTAAAGGTAATTGCATGGTGTCAGGTATTCCTCTTTTAGTGTTGTTTGATTCGGGAGCGACACACTCCTTTGTATCTAATGACTGTGTGGATAGGCTGAATTTGCAAACTAAGTCGTTGCTTTTCGACTTGGTCGTATCCACCCCAACTAATGTGCCTGTGGTGGTGTCGACAGTAGTGTCTCGATGTCCAGTAGTGGTAAACGGTAAGACTTTTACTGTGGATTTAATTTGCTTACCACTATCCCAGTTGGATATAATTCTGGGGATGGACTGGTTGTCTGCGAATCAGGTAATGCTTAATTGTGCCAATAAGACCGTGGTATTCGGGAATCTAGATGAGGGTTTTGATGAGGTTAATGTCATGAAATAGTTATCGGCAAAGGAAGTCAGAACTTCCTGTAAGGAGGGAGGAGCCGTGTTTTTGTTGTTGGCATCCTTGGAAGGTGTTGAGAAACCTAAGGTGCAGGATATCCATGAGGTATTTCCTGGTGATATTCTGGAGTTGCCTCTAGTGAGAGAAGTCGAATTCTCTATTGACTTGGTAGCTGGAACGGGACCCATCTCTATAGCTCCTTATAGGATGGCACCGTTAGAATTGACTGAATTGAAAAAGCAGGTTGAGGACTTGTTGGCAAAGAAGTTCATTCGTCCAAGCGTCTCGCCATGGGGTGCGCTTGTTTTGTTGGTTAAGAAAAAGGATGGTAGTATGCGGTTGTGTACCGACTACCGGCAGTTGAACAAGGTCACTATTAAGAACAAGTATCCGTTGCCTCGGATCGATGACTTGATGGATCAGTTGAGGGGGGCGGTAGTATTTTCAAAAATTGACCTTCGGTCAGGTTACCACCAACTTCAGGTGAGGTCGGAAGACATTCCTAAAACTGCTTTTAGGACAAGGTATGGACATTTTGAATATTTGGTCATGCCTTTTGGTGTAACAAATGCCCCAGCAATATTTACCGACTAAATGAATCGGATTTTTCATCCGTATTTGGATTCATTCGTAGTGGTATTTATTGATGACATTTTGGTTTACTCCAAAAGCCGAGAGGAGCATGCAGAGCACCTGAGGGTTGTGCTAGAGCTTCTTAGTAAAAATCGGTTGTATGCAAAGCTGTCCAAGTGTGATTTCTGGTTGGAATCGGTAAACTTTCTTGGACATGTTATATCCAAGGAAGGAGTGGCAGTGGATCCTTCAAAGGTTGAAGTGGTTATGGAATGGGCGGTGCCCAAGTCAGTCACAGAGATCAGGTGCTTTCTGGGTTTGGCAGGGTATTATCGGAAATTCATTGAAGGATTTTCGAAGTTGGCACTACCATTGACTAAGCTCACTCAGAAAGGAGAACCATATGTGTGGACACTTCGTTGTGAAGAAAGCTTTCAACAGTTGAAAAGAAGGTTGACTACGGCACCAGTGTTGGTTCTTCCCTGTACCGATAAGGATTTCAGTGTCTATTGTGATGCTTCCAAGCAAGGTTTGGGTTGTATCCTAATGCAAGAAGGGAAAATGGTTGCCTATGCTTCTCGTCAGTTAAGGACGCACGAACAGAACTACCCTACTCATGATTTGGAATTGGCCGTAGTGGTTTTTGCTTTAAAAATCTGGAGACACCATCTCTATGGCGTGAGATTTGAGGTGTACAGCGACCACAAGAGTTTGAAGTACCTATTTAACCAAAAGGAATTGAATATGAGACAGAGACGGTGGATAGAATTCCTCAAAGATTATGATTTTGGATTGCAGTACCATCCGGGAAAGGCCAATGTAGTGGCTCATGCGCTAAGTCGGAAATCTTTACACATGTCGGCTTTGATGATTAGGGAAGGGAAACTGATTGAGGAGTTCAGGGATATGAATTTGGATTTTCAGATTAAGCCTCATAATATGATTTTGGGAATGTTGAAGGTCACCAATAAACTGTTTGAAAAAATCCGAGTTTTGCAAGTTGAGGATGTTAAGATAATGGCAAAACGGGATTTAATGCTAAGTGGCAAGGAAACTGATTTCGCATCAGACCCTAGTGGAATGCTGCGTTATAAAGGGAGGGTTTGTGTGCCTCATGATGAGGAATTACGGAAGAGTATTTTGGAAGAGTCTCATAAGGGCAAGATGAGCTTCCACCCGGGAACTACCAAGATGTACCAAGATTTGAAGAAATTGTTTTGGTGGTTAGGGTTGAAGAGGGATGTGGCTTCGTATGTCTCGAGTTGTTTGGTATGTCAGAAAGCCAAGATTGAGCATCAGCGGCCAGCAGGGGAGTTACAATCCCTAGAAATTCCCGTTTGGAAGTGGGACAGTATCTCCATGGATTTTGTGTCTGGTTTTCCGAAGACTCGGAAAGGGTACGACTCAATATGGGTAATAGTGGATCGGTTGACTAAGTCTGCTCATTTCTTGCCGATGAACATGAGGTACTCCCTAGAACGATTAGCGGAACTGTATATCCGAGAAGTTGTTCGGTTGCATGGGATACCGTCGAGCATTGTGTCAGATAGAGATCCCCGTTTTACTTCCAACTTTTGGACTAGTTTACAGTCCGCATTGGGAACTAAGTTGAAGTTAAGTTCAGCTTATCATCCACAAACGGACGGTCAGTCGGAAAGAACTATACAATCATTGGAAGATCTTTTAAGGGCTTGTGTCTTGGAACAACCAGGAAGTTGGGATGGTATGTTACCTTTGATCGAATTCACCTACAACAATAGCTTTCATTCGAGTATCGGGATGGCACCTTATGAGGCGTTGTATGGTAGGAAGTGTCGAACTCTAGTGAGTTGGTTTGAAACTAGGGAGAACTTGGTATTGGGACCCGAAGTGGTTCAGGAGACAACGGACAAAATCAAGAAAATCCGGGAGAATATGAGAATCGCCCAAAGTCGACAGAAGAGCTATTATGATAAGAGGCGGAAACCCCTTGAGTTTAACGAGGGAGATCATGTTTTCATGAGAGTTGTTCCGACTACCGGTATTGGTAGAGTTTTGAAATCCCATAAACTGACTTCTCGATTTATTGGGCCTTATCAGATACTGAAGAAAATTGGGCCGGTAGCATATCGTATTGCTCTACCTCCGTTGTTGTCTAATCTCCATAATGTATTTCATGTGTCTCAGTTGAGGAAATATGTGAGAGATCCATCTCATGTGGTTGAGTCTGATCCGATAGAGTTGAGGGATAATTTGACTTTTACGACGTTACCCGTGAAAATCATGGATACTAGTGTAAAGAGATTGAGAGGCAAGGAGATTTCTCTGGTAAAGGTGTTGTGGAGCCAAGTGGACGAAGGAGATGCTACTTGGGAAGTTGAGCAAGAAATGAGGGAGGATTACCCTCATTTGTTCGAATCGAGGTATGCTTGATTTTCGAGGACGAAAATTCTTTTTAGAGGGGGAGGATTGTAACACCCCAAATTTTAAGTCTTTAAAATTATAGTATCAGTCCTCGGATCCTCGCTTGAGCGAGAGGTACTCGCTTGAGCGAGAAAGGTTCACCTGAGAGGGTGAAATCCTGGGCTATACTTGGCAATTTTGGGTAATATAATCGATTACACAGTCCTGGTAATCGATTACATGATGAAAAGCATCAGATATGTACATCTGACACAATGTAATCGATTACACCATGTTGGTAATCGTTTACATCACGACAATGCCTCTGTAATTTACACTGTGTAATCGATTACACACTTCTGGTAATCGATTACATCGTATTAATGTAATCAATTACACCATGTTGGTAATCGATTACATCGTATTAATGTAATCGATTACACCATGTTGGTAATCGATTACATCGCGACAATGCCTCTGTAATTTACACTGTGTAATCGATTACACTATACTTGTAATCGATTACACTTATCGCTGTGTCTATAAAATAGAAACCCAAAACACATTTTAGGGTTAGAACTTTGAAGATAAGAGAGAGAAGAGAGCTTTTCAAGAGCAAAGAGGCTTAGGACTCATCTTAGAGCTTGAGAAGAGGTAAACCTCTTGTTCCTAACTCTTCTTCTTCCTCTCTAACTTGTTTTGGGTATGTTGGATTCATTTTCAAAATAATGGAAACCATGGAAACTCATCTTTCTGAGTTATGGTTCTTTTTATGTTGTTTCTATGTTGTAAACTCTTGGTTTAGAGTTAGTATTTCAAGAAATGGAAAGGTTGGGTGGTTGATTCATGAAAACCCCAAAACCCTAAAGTGAAAATGAGGTTAAAGAGGAAAATGAGTAAAATGCTAGAGGTAGAAGATGAATAAGCTTTCTAATATTGAAATATGAGATGAATATGTATGTTTTAGATGTTGTAAACTTATGATGAAAGTAGTTTAACAACATTGAAAATATGATGAATATCTTGTATGGTTAAATGATGCAATATAAGTTGTTTATGTAATATTTGGAATAAATGACTAACATTGTGTTGTATGGTGGGAATGAGGAAAGATCCTAGAGTTGACGGCGGTGTCGGTGGAACTAGTTCAGTTACCGAGAACCCAACCCAACATTCACCAAGGTAAGGATAAGTCTTCAATTTATGCATTATGTGAAAAAAATGCGTGGACTTTCTGTATGAATAATGAATTAAATGTTATTGGGGAAGTACCAATGGAAAGATGACTCAATGTATTAAACATTATTGGGGGAGTACCAATGGAAAGATGACTCAACGTATTAAACATTATTGAGGGAGTACCAATGAAAAAATGACTCAACGTATTAAACGTTATTGGGGGAGTACCAATGGAAAGATGACTCAAATGTATTAAACATTATTAGGGGAGTACCAATGGAAAGATGACTCATATGTAATAAACATTATTGGGGGAGTTCCAATGGAAAGATGACTCAATTGAAGTAAACATTATTGGGGGAGTACCAATGGAAATATGACTCAAACGAACTAAATAATATTGGGGGAGTACCAATGGAAATATGACTCAAATTAACTATAATGACATAAATGATAAATCACTTAGTCACTACAAATATATATGGGTATGTTTGTAGTGATGATGGGTGTATTTATGGTTTATGTATTGGTGGAGTGCCAATGAAAATAAAACTCGTTTTAGCCGACCGTAATAGGTTAGCGACTCTAGCTCGAGTTATGTAGCATGGTTTTTCAAAGGTATAGATGACGAAAAAGGTTTTTAAGAGTTTTTAAATCATACTACTGTTGAAACCTATAAAATGTGGATTAACTGACATTGAGTTTTATTGAATTAATGACTTATTCCTTTGTGTTGTTTGTGCATGGTAAATGTTAATCCCATTGCTGGTAGGTGGGCGGAGAAGGATGATTTTGAGTAGGGGATTAGAGACTTTTGTTTTTTTTGATGTCTCTTTATCCATTTTTTGTAATATTAATGGATTGTAATTGAAGTGACTAATTGTACTAGGAATATTACCTTTGTACATGATAGTGGTCATGGGAACTAGTAACTCGGGATACATGTTGCTATGGGTGTTTTGGAAACCCATAGCTAATGGTATGCGGGGGGTTACTAGGATATATTAATGAATTATGTTTTTTTGCTATGGAATGTTGTAGGTTAATTATGGTTCCAAGATAGGGTGTGAGTGTGAAGTGAGACTTTAAAAATAAACTTATTCACTCGGTAATTTATGATTAATTGTTAAATATATGGAATTGGATTAAAGCAGAAAATTTTCAAGGGTAGAATTTTGGGTCGTTACAACTTGAGGAGGCAAAAAGAGATGGAGTTTCTAAGATTGGATCAGGGTGACTTGTTGGTGGGGGCATATGCGGCCAAATTTGAAGAATTGACCCGATTTTGCCCTTACTCGGAGCTGGAGGTGGACGAAAGGTCCAAGTGCTCAAAATTTGAATCGGTTTTGAAGCCCAAACTGAAGACGATGCTTAGGCATCAAGAGATCTCTGACTTTGCTACCTTGGTCAACAAGTGCAGAATGGTGGAGGATGACATGAAGGCGGATGAAGTGCTGACGCCAAAACCCCTCCCCCCCCCCCCCCCCCAAACACTCTGGATCTCAAAGAAATTTATCGCATGAGAAAGGGAAGGGCAAGGTGTTCCAAAGGCACGAAAACCTTACTCTCATCCAAAGGGTAGTCGAGGTTACTCTTCGCATGGGCCGAGGACCTACGCCAATGCCGGAGGGTCACGGTTGAACTCTCCTACTATGTGCAGTGGATGTGGTCGAGCTCATGTTGGTGACTCATGCCCCGGAATGACACTAACCTGTTTTCATTGCAAGGAGGTTGGGCATGTCCGAAGATACTGTCCAAATCTACCGCAGAGTGTGAATGCGGTGAGGGTTGAACGTCCCCGGTCCACTGGCAGAGTGTTCACCATGAGTGGTGCAGAGGTATCGGGTGCAGATGGCCTGATTAAAGGTAATTGCATGGTGGCAGGTATTCCCCTTTAGTATTGTTTGATTCGGGAGCGACACACTCCTTTGTATCTATTGAATGCGTGGATAGACTGAAATTGCAAACTGAGTCATTGCCTTTTGACTTGGTCGTATCCACCCCAACTGATGTACCTGTGGTGGTGTCGACAGTTGTGTCTCGATGTCCGGTGGTGGTGAATGGTAGGACTTTTACCGTGGATTTAATCTGCTTACCACTATCCCAGTTAGATATAATTCTGGGGATGGACTGGTTGTCGGCAAATCGCGTGGTGCTTAATTTTGCTGATAAGACCGTGGTATTCGGGAATCTAGATGAGATTTCTGATGAGGTTATTAACATGAAGCCGTTATCAGCAAAGGAATTCAGGACTTCCTGTAAGGAGGGAGGGGCCGTGTTTATGTTGTTGGCATCCCTGGAGGGTATTGAGAAACCCAAGATTGAGGACATTCCGATAGTTCGTGAGTTTCCTGAGGTATTTCCTGGTGATATTCCGGAGTTGCCTCCAGTTAGAGAAGTTGAATTCTCTATCGATTTGGTACCTGGAACGGGACCCATCTCTATAGCTCCTTATAGGATGGCACCGTTAGAATTGGCCGAGTTGAAGAAGCAGGTCGAGGACTTATTGGCCAAGCGGTTTATTCGTCCTAGTGTCTCGCCGTGGGGTGCACCTGTTTTATTGGTTAAGAAAAAAGATGGTAGTATGCGGTTGTGTACCGACTACAGGAAGTTGAACAAGGTTACTATCAAGAATAAATATTCGTTACCTCAAATTGATGACTTGATGGATCAATTGAGGGGAGCGGTGGTGTTTTCAAAAATTGACCTTCGGTCGGGTTACCACCATCTTCGTGTGAAGACGGAAGACATTCCTAAAACTGCTTTTAGGACAAGATATGGAAATTTTGAATATTTGGTCATGCCTTTTGGTGTAACAAATGCCCCAGCAATATTTACCGACTAAATGAACCGGATTTTTCATCCGTATTTGGATTCATTCGTAGTGGTATTTATTGATGACATTTTGGTTTACTCCAAAAGCCGAGAGGAGCATGTTGAGCACTGGAGGGTGGTGCTAGAACTCCTTAGTAAGAATCGGTTGTATGCAAAGCTGTCAAAATGTGATCTCTGGTTGGAATCGGTAAACTTTCTTGGACATGTGATATCCAATGAAGGAGTGGCAGTAGATCCTTCAAAGGTTGAAGCGGTTATGGAATTGGCGGTGCCCAATTCAGTCACTGAGATCAGGAGCTTTCTGGGTTTGGCGGGGTATTATCTCATTGAAGGATTTTCGAAGTTGGCACTACCATTGACTAAGCTCACCCGGAAAGGAGAAACGTATGTGTGGACCCTTCGTTGTGAAGAAAGCTTTCAAGTGTTGAAACGAAGGCTGACTACGACACCAGTGTTGGTTCTTCCTTGTACCGATAAGAATTTTAGTGTTTATTGTGATGCTTCCAAGCAAGGTTTGGGTTGTGTCCTGATGCAAGAAGGGAAAGTTGTTGCCTATGCTTCTCGTCAGTTAAGAACACACGATCAAAACTACCCTACTCATGATTTAGAATTGGCTGCAGTGGACTTTGCTTTAAAAATATGGAGACACCATCTCTATGGCGTGAGGTTTGAGGCATTCAGCGACCACAATAGTTTGAAGTACCTATTTGATCAAAAGGAATTGAATATGAGACAGAGACGGCGGATGGAGTTCCTTAAGGATTATGATTTTGGGCTGCAGTACCATCCGGGAAAGGCCAATGTGGTGGCCGAAGCTCTAAGTCGGAAATCCTTGCATATGTCGGCGTTGATGATTAGAGAAGGGAAGCTGATTGAAGAATTCAAGGATATGAACTTGGAAGTTCAGATAAAGCCCCAGAGTATGATTCTAGGGATGCTTAAGGTCACGAATGAACTGTTCGATCAAATTCGGGTAATGCAAGTGGAGGATATTGAGGTAATGGCTAAACGGGATTTGATACTAAGTGGTAAGGAAACTGATTTCGCATCGGACCTTAGTGGATTGTTGCGTTACAAAGGGAGAGTATGTGTACCTCATGATGAGGAATTACGGAAGAGTATTTTGGAGGAGTCCCATAAGAGTAAGATGAGTTTTCATCCGGGGACGGCGAAAATGTACCAAGACTTGAAGAAGTTATTTTGGTGGCCTGGATTGAAGAGAGATGTGGCTTCGTATGTCTCGAGTTGTTTGGTATGTCAGAAAGCCAAGATTGAGCATCAGCGACCTTCAGGAGAGTTACAATCCCTAGAAATTCTCGTTTGGAAGTGGGACAGTATCTCCATGGATTTTGTGTCTGGTTTTCCAAAGACTCAGAAAGGATATGACTCGATATGGGTAATAGTGGATCGTTTGACCAAGTCAGCTCATTTCTTGTCGATAAACATGAGGTACTCCCTGGAACGATTGGCGGGATTGTATATCCGAAAGGTGGTTCGTTTGCATGGGATAACGTCAAGCATTGTGTCGGATAGGGATCCCCGTTTCACTTCAAAATTTTGGACCAGTTTGCAATCCGCGTTGGGAACTAAGTTGAAACTAAGTTCAGCTTACCATCCACAGACGGACGGTCAATCAGAGAGGACAATACAATCATTGGAGGACCTTTTGAGAGCTTGTGTCTTGGAACAACCAGGGAGTTGGGACTGTATGTTGCCATTGATTGAATTTACGTACAACAATAGCTTTCATTCGAGTATTGGGATGGCACCCTATGAGGCCTTGTATGGTAGGAAGTGCCGAACTCCAGTGAGTTGGTTTGAGACTGAGGAGAACTTGATATTGGGGCCCGAGCTGGTCCAAGAGACTACGGGTAAGATCAAGAAAATACGGGAGAACATGAAGATCGCCCAGAGTCGGCAGAAAAGCAATTATGATAAGAGGCGGAGACCTCTTGAGTTTAACGAGGGAGATCATGTTTTCATGAGAGTTATTCTGACTACCGGCATCGGTAGGGTGTTGAAGTCTCGTAAGCTGACTCCTCGATTTATTGGGCCGTACCAGATATTGAAGAGAATTGGGCCGGTGGCATATCGGATTGCATTACCTCCACTATTGTCGAGCCTCCTCAATGTGTTTCATGTGTCTCAATTAAGGAAATATGTTGGGGATCCATCTCATGTGGTAGAGTCTGAAAAGATAGAGTTGAAGGATAATTTGACTTTTTTGACGTTGCCCGTGAGGATAATGGATACTAGTGTCAAGAGATTGAGAGGCAAGGAGATTGCCTTGGTGAAGGTGTTGTGGAGTCAAGTGGACGAAGGAGATGCTACTTGGGAAGTTGAGCAAGAAATGAGGGAGGATTACCCTGATTTGTTTGAATCGAGGTATGTTTAATTTTCGGGGACGAAAATTCTTATAAGAGGGGGAGGATTGTAACATCCTAAATTTTAAGTCTTTAAGATTAAAGTATCAGTTCTGAGATCCTCGCTTGAGTGAGAAATTCTCACTTGGGCGAGAGAGGTTCACCTGGGAGGGTGAAATCCTGGACTATACTAGAGGATTCTTGCCTGAGCGAGAGTTGTCTCGCCTGGGCAAGAAATGGCATTTTGGGACTGTTGAGACTGTGAGATTCTCGCTTGAGCGAGAATCCCTCGCTTGAGCGAGAGGGTCAAATCTGAGTTTTTAAAATGGGCGGGATTTTCTCGCTTGAGCGAGAATAAGCTCGCTTAAACGAGAACCCGACGAGAACATTAAATGAGGGAAACCCCAAATACATTTTTAGGTTAAAAATTGAAGAGAGGTGAGAGAAGAGAGCATTCCCAAGGTCTAGGAGCTTTGATTCTTGTTCAAGAGCTTGAGAAGAGGTAAAAACTCTCTATTCTAACTCTTCTTCTCTTGAAAACCCATTTTTGGTATTATGGATCTCTTCTCAAAAATGAGAGAAATCATGGAAACTCACCCTTTTGAGTTATGGTTCGTTTTATGTGATTTTTCTCTTGTAACCTCTTGGTTTAGAGTTAGTATGTTGAAAATGGAAAGAGTTTATGGGTTGGTTCATGAAAACCCCAAAACCCTAAAGTGAAAATGGGGTTAACATGGAAAATGGGTAAAAGGTTAGAGGTAGAAGATGAGTTTACTTTCTAATGTTGAAAATATTATGAATATATTGTATGGTTAAATAATGCAATATAAGTTGTTTATGTGATATTTGGTATAAATGACTAACCTTATGTTATATGGTGGGATGAGGAAAGATCCTAAAGTTGGAGGCGGTGTCGGTGGAACTTGAGGAGTTGCCAAGAACCCAAACCCAACACTCACCGAGGTAAGGATAAGTCTTTAACTTATGCACTGTGATTGAAAATGTGTGGATTTTCTGATAAGGATGACAAAATGAAGCGTGAATCACTTAGTTGTTATAAACATATATGGGTATGTTTGTAACAACGAGGAGTGGATTTACCGTTTATGTATTGGTGGAGTACCAATGGAAATAATACTCGGAATAATGCAATGAAGCGTAAATCACTTAGTTGTTATAAACATATATGGGTATGTTTGTAACAACGAGGAGTGGATTTACCGTTTATTTATTGGTGGATTGCCAATGGAAATAAAACTCGGAGTAATAAAATGATTCGTAAATCACTTTGTAGTTATAAGCATATATGTATATCTTTGTAAAGATGTTGGGTGTATTTACTATTTTTGTATTGGTGGAGTGCCAATGAAAATAAAACTCGGAAAAATGTATTGGTGGAGTGCCAATGGAAATAAAACTCGTTTTTAGCCGACCATTATTGGTTAGCGACTTTGGCTCAAGTAATGTAACAAGCTTTGGCTCAAGCAATGTTGCAAGCTTTGGCTCAAGCAATGTAGCAAGCTTTGGTTCAAGCAATGTAGCAAGCTTTGGCTCAAGCAATGTAGCAAACTTTTGCTCAAGTAATATAGCAAGTTTTGGCTCAAGCAATGTAGCAAACTTTGGCTCAAGTTATGTAGCATGATTTTCAAAACTATGAACGTTGAAATTGGCTTTTAAAATAAACTTGATTTTTAAACCGTTTATTTAACCTTATTAAATGTGGATTAACTTACATTGATATTTGTTGAGTTAACGACTTATTCCTTTGTGTTTCTTAGTGTATTGTCAATGTTAATCCCATTGCAGGTAGGTGGAAGGAGTATGGGTGTTTTTTATTAGGAGCTTAGAGACTTTTATTTTGATATCTCTTATCCATTCTTTTGTAACCTCGTTGGTTGTACTTGAACTAATTATTTTTTAATTATAAACCTGATTGTTGTTAATGACATTTGTAACATCCTAATTTTGAGTCTTCAAAATTATAGAATCAGTTCAGGAAGTCTCGCTTGAGCGAGAGATTCTCGCCTGAGCGAGAAAGGATCACTTGGGAGGGTGAAATCCTGGACTATACTGGAGTATTCTCGCCCGAGCGAGAGTTGTCTCGCCTGGGCGAGAAATGACAATTTTGGGCTGTTAACACAGTGTAATCGATTACATGGTCCTTGTAATCGATTACATGCTGATATCTGATCAAACATGTGTAATTTTTCATGATGTAATCGATTACACTATTCATGTAATCGATTACATTATATAAAAATATCAGATACGTGCATTTTTCACAGTGTAATCGATTACACCTTCTGGTAATCGATTACATTCGTCACTGTGAGATTATAAAAGTAAGGAAAGGGTTTCACAAACCCTAATCTTCACTTCTTTTATCCCCTTTCACTCCTAGCGACGACTCCTCATAGATTTCGACCATTCCCTCCACTAAACCTCAAAAACACATCAAAACCTCTTGCTTCTTAATGGAACATTGGAGTGCTTTGGAGATGAAAAAGCAACAATGGAGGTTGAAGGAGATGGAGGGAGATGAAGCTCTTTTGCGGAGCAACGGAGCTTACGCAACCTAAGGTGAGGAGAAGACCATTGTGGTCTTAGAGTAATTCATTAGAGTCATCATCTCCGATTTCCCTCAAGAATCGGAGCATATTAACGGATAGAAACTCTTTTGGTTGTGTAATAGACCGTCATGAAAGAGAGTTCTAACGTTAATGTGTTATATGATGAAGAATATGTTGTGTGTGATTTATTTATGATAATGTTGTGTTATGGATGGTTGATTTGTTATAAACATATATGGGTGTGTTTGTATCAATGTTTGTGTGATAAGTTGTTGATTTGTTGATTTGTGGGTATATTTCTAAAAATGATTTTGTGGGGAATGGCTTGTTGGTGATAAATGGACATGATTATATTATGTGATGATGATGTTGTGAGTGGTTTTTATTGTGGTAGGATATATGATACATTGTGTTTATGACATAGATGTGGTGTCTTGTGTTTTGACGAAGTTGCAATGCTAGAATAATGCGGTGGAAATATTATATTGTGATTGATGTGGTTGTATGGAATTTAGACCTGCCCTTCGTGGTATGGAATTGTGACCTGCCCTTCGTGGTATGGAATTGTGATCTGCCCTTCGTGGTATGGAATTATGACCTGCCCTTCGTGGTATGGAATTGTGACCTGCCCTTCGTGGTATGGAATTGTGACCTGCCCATCGTGGTATGGAATTGTGACCTGCCCTTCGTGGTATGGAGTTAGACCTGCCCTTCGTGGTATGGATGTGACTTGCCTTGGTGGTATGGATTTGATTGGCCCTTTATGATATTGGGTTGTCGTAGGAGTATTGTATTGTTTTGGAAGTGTTGAATTGCCTAAGTGAAACGTGATAATTATACCGATTGAATATGTGAACATTATGTGTTTTAAGTATTGACTGTTATATAAAGGGTATATGTGTACTATGATTGATTTTAGATGATTGTATAGGTTGTTATACTTTAATGATATTACTCCATGTAATTCCATGCTACGGTCACCGTAGTTGGTTCTTACTCCCTCTGTTTTTCCTTGTCTATGTGTTATATATGAGTTCAGGATGTTGCTGTTGCGTCGTGGATGTTTGCTGATGGGAGTATAGACTGGAGTAGTTGTTTTTGTATTCCAAAATTGTACTTGTATAATGTATGTAATATGAGAAATATGTTGAAGTAAATGATCTCTTTCAAAATATGTAATAAGAATTAGCATATTACCTTTAACAGTGTTGTAATTGAAACAAAGGATAATTGTATGAATTATGGATTAAAGTAGAATGTGATGTAATGTTTTTGATGAAAATGTATTATTGATTATTTCCGCATTTTGAATTGAGAAACTTAACTAATATTTACATTTAATAAAGTTTAAAAAAAAATTGGGTTATAAAATCGGGTCGTTACAATATGGTATCAGAGCATATGTCAACTCTGCTGCCTAGGGTATGACCTTACATGCTTCTTTGTGAAATTTGTATGAGTTAACTAATTGATTTATTCTAATTGTTTGTTAACTATGTGATAATTGTTGTTATGAAAGATTCTTGTTGAATTTCTTGTGGTAAGTTTCTGGTTGTGACTTGTATTGGAATATCTCGCTGAGAGTAATTGCTTAAGTGTTTGTCGAGGAATTCTTGTTGAATTTCTTATTGAGAATTTATTGAAGAGTGTTTGGTTGTAAAACTCTTGTTGAATTTCCTGGTATGAACTTGTGGCTGAATTTATTGTATGAGACCCTTGTTGGGAATTCTCTGATGAAACTCTTGCTGAAAATTTCTGGTCGTGAACCTCTTGTTTAAATTTCTTATGGTGAGTTATAGTTGTGATTTTATTGTTGAATTTCGTGATGTGAGATTGACTTGTTGAGAGTTCCTTGTGGTGAATCTCTCGTTATGAGTTTCTTGTCAACCTCTTGATGTGAACCTTCTTTTACCGCTAAGATTAATATAATTGAAGAGGAACGATTAGCTTAGCTTTCTTGGATGTTTGTTTATATGCCTATGTGGTTATAGTTGAATGAAATTAAAGTATTAATTGTTCGCTATGATATCTACATGAGAATTGAGAACTTTGTTAGCATTTTGAGAGGATAATAATTTGAAAGAACTTTATATTTTGTCTCGAAAATTGGATTTTTATTCTATGAATGACTTTTGATAATGAAAGGAATGTTTGTCCTCGTTAAAAGTAGAATAATCTATAACATGAAAATTTGTATGTCCTGCTATGTGGTTTCCTACATGTTCCTATTTGAGATATGTTCTTAGTTAACTTGTCATTCCCCAGGACCAAAACAAATATGCATGGTATAACGATTGACCGGTTATTAGACTCGGTGGCTAAACATCTACATTTTATTATATGACATGTAACCATGCAATTTTACTTTGTAAAAGTTTGCTAGCATGTACTCGCCTATCTTGACTAGAAATGAATATGTACATCTTGACTTATTCCTGCATATGTGTTTGCTTGCAGTGCATCAAGGTTTAGAAAGTTGAATGAAATGATGAATTTGTGTGTAACATATTTTATATGACGACAGTGAAATATCTTTTTGAGGTTAATTGTTAATGCCTGATAAATTTTTCCTTGATGCGTGAATTCTAGAAACCGTATGTTAACTATCTTGGTAATAACTTGAAGAATAATGTAAAGGATTCATATGAACATGTAAATGAATATGTTTTATGGAATGTGTTGATCATGAAGTATTGTTTTTAGATAATATTGTGCTAACAAGGAAAAATGTAAAGAAATGTATCCTATGTGTTTTGAAAAGACTAAGTTTTCAATCCTTACTTGTATGAGTTGCTAAAAGTCAATCTTACAATGCTTGCATAGGTTTTGGATTATTTTTGCTTAAAAGTAAACTCTTTGTTCAAAGTAATAATTGAAGTGAGTGAAGTATCTAAATGTCATTGTAATGATTATGTTTGTATAATGGTGGAATTTTCTTATGTGTTTATACATGAGGTGATTCCCTAAATTTTTGGAAACTAAAAGCGAATTGGTATGAAAAAAAATCAAAATGGGCATAATAAAGTTAAGGTAACAAACTTTCATTATGCCAGTGATTTCTTATATGTGCATAAACATGAACATGGATGATGAATGTTGATGTTGTGTTGTTTCAGTTTTAGCGTGTCATCGCTAAACAAAACTTGCTTTCACCCTATTCGTAGGCAATGGTAACGTAAATGGAAAAGTTATTTTTCATTCTTGTACATAAAACTTTTGGCCTATGATGGTTGACCTGTTGTAGTTGAATGATTAAATGCACGATATAGTGGTGATGTACCCCAACTCTTCTGCTTTGATGTTGTACTTACAGAACTTGTTTCTGTTTCATGTGTGTCAGTAATTGCTATGCATAATTGTGGTGTTATTGCATAAGTGTGTTTATGTAAATGAAATATGAGGACTCTACTTTCCTGAATAGAATGTAATTCCAGAGCTAACTAGTCTTTAGAAAATTGTGATTTGGACTTTCGGTGTCGCATGAGAGAAATGGTTTTTGATTTATGATGAAATGATTATGAAAACCTTGCTTTCACGAAATGATTGTCATGCATCGTATATCTAATCTATTTTTTTGAAAATCATTTTGGGTGAAGTGTATAATTTGGCTAAGCATTGACTTAATTCCTTGTTGAATATCCAAACGGTTAGCAACTACATCTTGTACGAATGCGATGTTGTTAAAAACTTTGTGATGTGATTCCGATTACGTGTTTCTAGACACGATGTATAATCGAGTTCGAAACGTATGCATACCATGATAGTTTGAGTATCCATGTAATGCACATGTTATTGGATTGAATGTTTATAAATTGCAATAACCATTGGTAACGAGATATGTGATTTGAGTTGATCTACGGTCTTGTACGCCGATTTGAGACTAAAATTGGCGAATATTCTTCTACCGCATCCGTGTTTTGTAGGAATGTTTGATTGGATTGGATAGTTACTCAGTGATTTTGTGTGATGCTCTGAAAAACTCTGGAAATCTTGTTTGTCTAAATGCTACTCGTTGAATGAATGACTTGTTTATGTGTTATAGCAAGTACAAGTTTGAAAATGCTAGTGAGAATTTTTGAGTTAATTGTGGCTATTTTCATGTGTGAAATGAAATGACGCTGTTTCTATCGAGTGGCTGTCGATCTAGCTATTGCATTTTGGATGTAATCTGGTGCATCTTGGTAGATGAGGGGTAATGAGTCCCACTTTCTTTTGAATTCGAATGTGTCATTGTGAATCTCACCGTATGTGTTGATCATCTTGAATGATTTTTATCTTGATAGACTGGGAAGATCTATGGTTCTTGATGAATACTTGAGAATTTTTATTCTGGTGGTAATAATTTCCTCTTAATTGTCCTAGTTGTCCATATATCTATTTGCCTTTAGTATGTGGACTCTGAAAAGTTAGTCCAGGAATTGTCATTGTGGTATCACTGTTATGTGTCCTTGTCTATCGACTAAGCGACATTAATTGTTTAGATGGTCGGACCTAAGTTAGGTCATGTATATCTATGCCTAGTGTCGGAGTGATGATAGTATCTTCCTGAGAATAACCTGATAAAATTTCGGGGACGAAATTTCTTTGAGGGGGGAAGGATTGTAACATCCTAATTTTGAGTCTTCAAAATTATAGAATCAGTTCTAGAAGTCTCGCTTGAGCGAGAGATTCTCGCCTGAGCGAGAAAGGATCACCTGGGAAGGTGAAATCCTGGACTATACTGGAGGATTCTCGCCCGAGCGAGAGTTGTCTCGCCTGGGCGAGAAATGACAATTTTGGGCTGTTAACACAGTGTAATCGATTACATGGTCCTTGTAATCGATTACATTCTGATATCTGATCAAACATGTGTAATTTTTCATGATGTAATCGATTATATTATATAAAAATATCAGATACGTGCATTTTTTCACACTGTAATCGATTACACCTTATGGTAATCGATTACATTCGTCACTGTGAGATTATAAAAGTAAGGAAAGGGTTTCACAAACCCTAATCTTCACTTCTTTTATCCCCTTTCACTCCTAGCGACGACTCCTCATAGATTTCGACCATTCCCTCCACTAAACCTCAAAAACACATCAAAACCTCTTCCTCTTGCTTCTTAATGGAATATTGGAGTGCTTTGGAGATGAAAAGCAACAATGGAGGTTGAAGGAGATGGAGGGAGATGAAGCTCTTTTGCGGAGCAACGGAGCTTACGCAACCTAAGGTGAGGGAGAAGACCATTGTGGTCTTAGAGTAATTCATTAGAGTCATTATCTTCGATTTCCCTAGAGTCATTAGAGGTTGAAGGAGATGGAGGGAGATGAAGCTCGATCATGTTTGTCAGCACTGCCACAATCTGGGCCAACAATTCATTCTGACCCGATCCTCTTCCTCATCCTCTTCCAGACATTTTAGTAACGGGTACCTGCACTCAATCGTTCATCAGTAAACCACGTTTAACCAGATAAATCATCACATACTCACACAACATTACACTTAAATCACATAGTTAAATCAACTAAAGGTTACAAAGAAGCAAGTAAGGTCATACCCTAGGCCGCAGAATTAACTATGCTCTGATACCATATTGTAAGGACCCAAATTCTACCCTTGAAAATTTTTCCTTAATTTAATCCAATTTCATGCATTTAACTATAATTTATAATTACCGATTGAATGAACTTATTTAAAAGATCTCACCTCCCTCATCACTCCCAATCTATAAACCAAAAGTAACATACCAAATCAGATGACAGAAAAACATAATTCGTATTAATGTAACTTAGTAACTACCGCATACAATTAGCTATGGGTTTCCAAAACACCTATAGCTACATATATCCCGAGTTACTAGCTTCCAGGATTAATGTCATGTACAACAATCATGTTCATAGTTACAAATAATTAGTTCAAGTACCACAAATGAGGTTATACAAAATGGATAAGAGACATCAAAATAAAAGTCTCTAAGCTCCTAATCAAAAACACCCTTATTCCTTCCACCGACCTGCAATGGGATTAACATTGACAATACACCAAAGAAATACAAGGAGTAAGTCGTTAACTCAAAAAATATCAATGTAAGTTAATCCACATTTAATAAGATCAAATAAACGGTTTAAAATCAAATTTACTTAAAACAATTTTCATTGTTCATACTTTTGAAAATCATGCTACATAACTTGAGCCAAAGTTTGCTACATTGCTTGAGCCAAAGCTTGCTACATTACTTGAGCCAAAGTTTGCTACATTGTTTGAGCCAAAACTTGCTACATTACTTGAGCCAAAGTCGCTAACCAATCATGGTCGGCTAAAAACGAGTTTTATTTCCATTGGCACTTCACCAATACATTTTTCGAGTTTTATTTCCATTGGCACTCCACCAATACAAAAACAGTAAATGCATCCGACATCATTACAAACATATTTATATATGCTTATAACTACAAAGTGATTTACGATTCATTTCATTATTCCGAGTTTTATTTCAATTGGCACTCCACCAATACATAAACAATAAATCCACTCTTCATCACTACAAACATACCCATATATGCTTGTAACGATTAAGTGATTTACATTACATTTCATTATCCACAACAGAAAATCCACGCATTTTCTATCACAGTGCATAAGTTAAAGACTTATCCTTACCTCGGTGAGTGTTGGGTTTAGTTCTTGGCAACTTCTCAAGTTCCACCGACACCGCCTCCAACTTTAGGATCTTTCCTCATTCCCACCATACAACACAATGTTAGTCATTTATTCCAAATATCACATAAACAACTTATATTGCATCATTTAACCATACAAGATATTCATCATATTTTCAATGTTGTTAAACTACTTTCATCATAAGTTTACAACTATCCAAAACATACATAATCATCTCATATTTCAGCATTAGAAAGTAAACTCATCTTCTACCTCTAACATTTTACCCATTTTCCATCTTAACCTCATTTTCACTTTAGGGTTTTGGGGTTTTCATGAACCAACCCACAAACTCTTTCCATTTTCAACATACTAACTCTAAACCAAGAGTTTACAAGAGAAAAACCACATAAAACGAACCATAACTCAAAAGGGTGAGTTTCGATGGTTTCTCATACTTTGAGAAGAGATCCAACATACCCAAAACAAGTTTCAAAGGGAAGAAGAGAGTTTGAATCAAGAGATTTACCTCTTCTCAAGCTTCTAATTGACTCACAAGCCTTCTTGCTCTTGAAAATGCTTCTGTCTCTCACTTCTCTCTAGGTTAACCCCCATAAATGTGTTTGGGGTCCCCTATTTAATGTAACAGCGTCGGGTCCTCGCTTAAGCGAGCCCTTTCTCGCTCAAGCGAGAAAATCCCGCCTATTTTAAAAACTCAGATCTGACCCTCTCTCTCAAGCGAGGGATTCTCGCTCAAACGAGAATCTCACAGTCTCAACAGACCCAAAATGCCATTTCTCGCCCAGGCGAGACAACTCTCGCTCAAGCGAGAATCCTCCAGTATAGCCCAGGATTTAACCCTTCCAGTTCAGCCTTTCTCGCTCAAGCGAGCCAACTCTCACTCAAGCGAGTATCACAGGACTGATACTATAATTTTAAATACTTAAAGTTAGGGTGTTACAATCATCCCCCTCTTATTAGAATTTTCGTCCCCGAAAATTAAACATATCTCGATTCGAACAAATGAGGGTAATCCTCCCTCATGTCACGTTCCATCTCCCAAGTAGCATCCCCTTCGTCTATTTGGCTCCACAATACTTTCACCATAGGAATCTCCTTGCCTCTTAGTCTCTTGATACTGGTATCCATGATCCTCACGGGCAATGTCGAAAAGGTCAAGTTATCCTTCAACTCTATCTGATCAGAATCTACCACATGAGATGTATCTCCAACATACTTCCTTAACTGAGACACATGAAACACATTATGAAGGTTCGACAACAACGGAGGCAAAGCAATCTGATATGCTACCGGCCCAATCCTTTTCAATACTTGATAAGGTCCAATAAATCTCGGAGTCGGCTTGTGAGACTTCAACACTCTACCAATTCCGGTAGTCAGGACTACTCTCATGAAAACATGATCTCCCTCATTAAACTCAAGAGGTTTCCACCTCTTATCATAATAGCCTTTCTGCCGACTCTGGGCGATCCTCATATTCTCCCGGATTTTCTTGATCTTATCAGTCGTCTCTTGGACCAGTTCGGGCCCCAATATCAAGTTCTCCCCAGTCTCAAACCAACTCACTAGAGTTCGGCACTTCCTACCATACAACGCCTCATAAGGTGCCATTCCGATACTCGAATGGAAGCTATTGTTGTAGGTAAATTCAATCAGAGGTAACATGCCATCCCAACTCTCAGGTTGTTCCAAGACGCAAGCCCTCAGAAGATCCTCCAATGACTATATTGTTCTTTCCGATTGACCGTCCGTTTGTGGATAATAAGCTGAACTCAACTTCAACTTAGTTCCCAATGCGGATTGCAAACTAATCCAAAAATTCGAAGTAAAATGGGGATCCCTATTCGATATAATGTTCGACGGTATCCCATGCAAACGAACTATTTCCCGGATGTACAGTTCTGCCAATCGCTCCAAAGAATACCTCATGTTCATAGGCAGAAAGTGTGCAGATTTAGTTAACTGATTCATGATCACCCATATCGAATCATATCCTTTCTGAGTCTTCGGAAAACCTGATACAAAGTCCATAGAGATACTATCCCACTTCCAAACTGGAATTTCTAGGGATTGTAACTCTCCCGCTGGTCGCTGATGCTCAATCTTGGCTTTCTGACATACCAAACAACTCGAGACATACAAAGCCACATCCCTTTTCAACCCTGACCACCAAAAGGGGAAATGAATCCAAGAAAATCATAAGCCACCTTTTGCATCTCTTTTCTTCTCATTTTCCGTTTGTTAATAAAAAATTCAGAATGAATTTCAATTTGTGGCTACAATATATGTTGTTTGTAAATGTGACAATTGTAAAAATGAGCATCCTTTACATGTTGGCATGTTGAGTTATCTCTCATGTATGGTTTTATAATAATTATAATGTCGAAACCTTAGATTGTCCATGGATTTGAGGTTTAGCTAAATGCTGCAACTAAAATAAATAAGAAGTGATGGAATTTCACCAAGAAACAAAAAGAAAGAACAGTATAGGAGGCAAAGTGTAATAGAGAATGGTTAGAGCAAGATACTCTTCCAACTTGAACCTGGCTTGGAGCTAACTTAAACAAAGACAGATCACAAATGAAAACATTTGACAAATACCAACCAAATTGACACTCTTTCTCAATTCCTATATCCTATCAAAAGTGAGGAACTAGAACTTTAAACACACAACACAAGGGTCAAATTTTTAAACCCTTGGTTTCACATTCACCAATCCAACGATGACTAATTAACCCCACTACATGTAATTATAAACTGTGCATTTGGCACCAATACTTTGAGCTACTTTTTCCCTTCAAATACAATTGCATTATTAAATTCAAACACACATTCCTAAAGTCAGGATTTATTTAGTCACTGATATCATGCCATAGCTTCTGATTCCCCATATCATTTCTCTCCTTAAACACGAATTGCCATTATGTAAATTCTTCAACAACGGGCATTTCCATATAGTTTGGGTCTCCACCTTGAAGTCTGAGGTTGAGCCTTTGGAAAAATTAAGTCTTGTATGATAACTCCATCAGCATTACTATACAAGCACTGATAAAACTTGTTCAAGATCATAAGATTGGAAGCCAGTGAGTTATACCTACATAAATTTTCACTGATTAGTAACTGAAGTTGCATAATAATATCTTTTGCAATTAAAAGTGACAATTGACATAATCAGAGCTTAATAGGAATACCAAGTACTAAAGAGCTTACAATCGGATTAGACATAAAGTAAAAAGATCAACAGAAAAGTCACACAACTCTATAAAAGAAGCAAGCAGCTGGCACTTTGGAAGAGAGAGAGGACCTATACACAAGCAATCAGAGAGGATACCACTGAGAAAAGAGCTACCATACGTGAATAATTGTGTAAGTGTATTTTGAATCAAGCCCAAGTCATTTAGTTTTATTTTTAATTCAATAAGTGAATAATTGTGTAAGTAGGATTCTTATGCATTTTGGGCAACCCATCTTCCTATTTTTCACGAGTTTGACATGTTGGGTGTTAGAAATCTTGAGTATTTTACTGTGAGAATAAAGTCTTGTAATTCATGTGGAAGTTTCACTCATAATTTGAAAAGAAAGTGTAAAGCCCCCACATGAAGATGAGAGAGGGGCATGTTTTAAGGCTTTGGTGGTTGCCATGACTATTTGGTGGCTATTAAAGATAGGTTTAACTTTGTTTTTATTGTCTTTAGTGTGGGAGTTATGGTTTCTCATGGGTGGGGATGAATGGTTAGAATTAGTCATAAATGAATCTTAGTGTAATAACTAGGCTATTCGTATGAAGATTTTATTTTATTCTTGGATGCCTAAAGTTTGGTTGCCAACACTATTTGTAAATGTGACACCTTTGAGAAATTCAATTTGGAAGTTATTGGAAATTATCTATTTTAGTGAGTTTATTCTCGCAAGTTCTTGGTTGAACTAAGATTAAGTTATTATCAAGAATCTCATAGTTCTTTTGGCGAGTATCACTTAGGCTTATCAAACAATTCACTTGTTTGTGGCACCATCTATTTCTCATCTTTCGAATTGCATTTAACTTACATTCTAGGACTTAATTAGGACTTCAAGATTGTTTTTAGCCTTTATTTCTCTTTCTTCGGGTTGAGCGGATGTTCTTGGTTATATAGCGCATGATGAATAGATTAAAGCCAAAAAAGAGTAAAAATTGGATGCAATAAAATGGAATTAGGTGTTGAGACAATGGGAAGGCCAATTGAAGGACAAAAAGAAGTTCATAGCATGGAATCGGGCATAGTAGAAGTCGACATTGAGTCTGGATCGAAGAGAATCAACTTGAAGTGAATGCACTACACACAATCAGGTCGTGCTTGGGCTCATGACCGTGTTCCATGACCCACAGTCGTGTTCCACCATCCACGGTCGTGCATCGCTGTTTCTTAATCCAAAGTCGTGTACCCAGGTCGTGCCCGACACCCATGGCCATGTACTCAGGTCGTGTTGAAGATAACTCAAAGAGGCCACGATCCACGACCAGGCCGTGTCCCACACCCATGGTCGTGGATGACAGATTTTGTTCCTAAATTTCAAATTTTTCAGATTTAATTTGTTGGGCTTAGCCTAATCTCTTGTAACTAAGATAAATGAGAGTTCTCCCTCAGTGATTGAACACATTTTACATTGCTTAGGATTGACATTATCAATTTCTCCATTCTATCATTTAGAATTTTGTAATATGATCCCTATCATGAGTGAGTAATCCCCTTTGTTTCTATGATAGGGGTCATGCCCTTTTACATTCAGTAAAGATTGTTTCTACTTCTGTTTCATTGAGTGTTGTGATTTGAATCATTAAACTGAGTTTTATTCGTATGAGTTGTCTGCCCAACAAGTTACACCTCTTAGATACATTGGGGAATGATCGAGAGGTGAACCCAACTATCCGATCATTCAGTTACTCAAACTAGAATCCTAAGACATGAGAGTAGTCTTAGAATTCTCAGGAGTTTTCTGGAATTCACCTTGGGTTGCTAAGAAGCAATTGGGTAGGAAGATTCAAGTAAAGGATTCGATTGACAACCATACCACAAGAGTAGATGCGACTTCAATTGACTACACATTCGGAGCTCGAGAGAAGATGACATATATCAAAGAGCAATTCATCCTCACACCTTAAAGTTCATGAAAAGGAGCAAAAACAATGATTTGCGAGTGTAAAGGCGATAACCTTTATCATAGGAACTCTTCCTAATATAAATTTCAATTCTTTATCCTAGGAACTCTTCCTAATATAAGTTCATCCTCACACTTATTTCATTGTTCTCAATTCATTTTATTCCCTATTTGAATTAAGTATAATTAATTGATAAAATTAAAGAAACTTTCCGGTCCTCGAGGATATATATTTTTATTACTTTATGATGAAATCATGCACTTACCATTTTCCCTATGGCATCATCCATTTCTCATCTTTTCCATTTTCTTGTTTGCTTCTAACAATTTCACAACACTTAACAAAATTTCAATCAAAGGCATCTTAAAAAGGCAACTCACAAGAATTGGTTGTCATCAACTGTGTGTATGTATCAATCGCTTCCCGTGCACAAGTCTAGATATCCTAGAGGAAAATGTTTTACATGATTATATATGTTTTTCTTTGTTTTGTAGGTGCTTTATATATTTTTCTGGTAGATGGTGTAACTCATAAATTCGAGGCGAGGCATGGAGGTTCACCATTTTTTACTATTCATATTATGGGAATAGTATCATGTGTAACTTTGTTAGACCAATTTAGTGATTAATATGTTAACCATTATAGCCTACGTGAGACCTTGTTATTGATTGCATTATTGTAGGCTTGTACACATTATTAGAATTGTTTGCCATTGTTATTTTAAAAAAATGTTGCAAAAATTTCATTGAAATCTAAAATATGTAAATTAATACTTTTGTTTAAACATTAGAGTAAAAGTTGGACACAATTAGAAGTTTTTCATAAAGAGAAAATATGTTACACCATACTAACAATAGTATTATATTATCAGCAAATCGTCTAACATTTATATTAATCATAATTGATTTGAAAATAAAAATTATATAAACGGTAAATTACACCTATAATATAAAAACATTATTTTAATATTGCACACCCATTAAACTCATTCATAGATTATGGACCCAATTTTTATTTTGTCTAAGATGATTAAAGGTATTGTTCTAGTTGTCTAACACGCCACAACTAAGGAATATCATACAACCAATAACTAGAGGCTAATTTCCTTCGAAGCAAATGAATTATTGGTGAGTTTTGCCTCTATCAACAAAACATTTTTCATACACATAATACATAGAATCAAACTACAAATATCATAATGAATACAATTATGTGAATGGAGATCATTTGTCCCATTTTTTGTGTCATTGTCTCAACACAATTAAAAATTGATACCTAATTAAAAAGAAAATTTAAAAAATAAAAAATATTATTATTTACATTATTTGGTGCAATGTGATTGGCTTGAGACATGAAGATGTTGGGGATGTTTGAAATATATTATTATATGAAATCTCACATTGCCTAGTATTAAAATAGAGTACAATATCAATGTTATATATTGGACTCATGCCCCTTGTTGTAATGTCCACCAGATATAAGCATCAAATAGAAACACACCATGGGCACTTGAGCCCATGGGTGTGCTAGGGTTTGTAATTCTTATTCTCTAATAATATCTTGGTAGTCGATCAGCGCTCCCGGGAACGTAGACACAATTGACTGAACTTCGTTACTAATGAAGGAGAAGAAAACATGGTGGAACTATGGTGGGGGCGATATATGTTGATTCAAAACCCTAGAAGTTCATATATTAGATTAAGATCAAGGTGGAGATAGGGACTCGAGTGTTGAGTTTGGCCCTGAGACAGGTGCTGACAAGATCTCTATAGCTGTTAATAGAATTATCTCATTTAAGATAGGTAGTGGAATATCCTCATTTATATTTATATTGTGGCATTATTATCAAGACTAGTGGTTCTTCTCAATACAACATTGGGGCAGTAAATCATCAGCGGGTTATCATTGTCAAAAATGGGTTCACATGTTAGTCAAGCTCAACAAATTCATATCTAAAAGACAATTCATGAGCACACTAGAACATTGATGCATAATTATCACATTTCATTTCATTTCATTTCATTACATTCACAACTCATGCATGACATCATGACATACATCACACATAAATACTCTCAAACACTCATTAATTACTTTACATTCATCAAAATTTAAGCTTTTCGGGTCTTGTACCTAGACATGAAACTCAATTTTTCGGGTCCTATACCTCGACGTGAAACCTAACTTTCTGCGTCCTGTACCTCGACGTGATATTCAAACTATTCGGGTCATGTACCTCGATATGAAATCTAAGCTTTTCGGGTCCAGTACCTCGATGTGAAATCTAAAACTTTTCCACCCCAAGTTCCGGCAGTACACCGACCTGCGTTCTTGGTATAACTTTTTTATGTATCCAAATTCCGGCAGTACACCGACCTGCGTCTTTGGCTCTGCATCTTCCATCCCAAGTTCCGGCAGTACACCAACCTGCGTTCTTGGTTTAACTTTTTATGTATCCAAATTCCGGCAGTACACCGACCTGCGTCTTTGGCTCTGCATCTTCCATCCCAAGTTCCAGCAGTACACCGACCTGCGTTCTTGGTTTAACTTTTTATGTATCCAAATTCCGGCAGTACACCGACCTGCGTCTTTGGCTCTACATCTTCCATCCCAAGTTCCTGCAGTACACCGATCTGCGTTCTTGGTTTAACTTTTTATGTATCCAAATTCCGGCAGTACACCGACCTACGTCTTTGGCTCTACATCATCCATCCCAAGTTCCGGCAGTACACCGACCTGCGTTCTTGGTTTGCCTTTTTATGTATCCAAATTCCGGCAGTACACCGACCTGCGTCTTTGGCTCTGCATCTTCCACCCCAAGTTCCAGTAGTACACCGACCTGCGTTCTTGGTAAAACTTTTTATGTATCCAAATTCCGGCAATACACTGACCTGCGTCTTTGCCTCTGCATCTTCCATCCCAAGTTCCGGCAGTACACCGACCTGTGTTATTGGTTTAACTTTTTATGTATCCAAATTCTGGCAGTGCACCGACCTGCGTCTTTGGCTCTGCATCTTCCACCCCAAGTTCCGGCAGTACACCGACCTGCGTTCTTCGTAAAACTTTTTATGTATCCAAATTCCGGCAGTACACCGACCTGCGTCTTTGGCTCTGCATCTTCCACCCTAAGTTCCGACAGTACACCGACCTGCGTTCTTGGTAAAACTTTTTATGTATCGAAATTCCGGCAGTACACCGACCTGCGTCTTTGGCTCTACATCTTACACCCCAAGTTCCGACAGTATACCGACATGCGTTCTAGGTTTAACTTTTTTATGTATCCGAATTCCAGCAGTTCACCGACCTGCGTCTTTGGCTCTACGTTCTTCACTCAAAGTTCTGACATCATACCGTAGGGTTCTTGGCTCACTCTAACCCTTTCATAACACGTTTTGGAGAACAAACTCAAATTACCCTGAAGACAACTCAACTCACAAAGGGATACACACTCCCAGGTAGCAAGAAGTCGTCAGGTAAGTTTTTATGGGCCTTTAAAAAATCGACATTCATTTCTTTACTAGTTACTTACCTTGATATCACTCAAACCTCGGTTTGTGTCATATCAAATAAGCAACAAGTAAAGAGGGGCAGCTGTGAATACCATTTTTTTACCAGCCCATAAAAGAGGCACAACTTTAACTATGTTCAACTTTTTACTTTTATTTGCAGATTCATGTATTTATTCGTTTGTTTATTTCGAAATTCCATAAATAATAAAAAATCAAATAAAAAAATCTTATAGCAAAAAGGGAATAAAATCTGAAGTAGTGGAGGTAGTTTCCTTTTATTTAGGGGATGAGATGGTTTGATAACCAAATGAGTAGAGGGAGTTAGTTTGGAGGAGTGGGGGTGATCCCTCATTTTGAGGATATAGTTTCTCACCTGCTTTTAAATTCAAGCACAATGACAAAGTAAAAGAAGAACAAAAAAAAGGATACACTAAAAATACAAAAGAGAGAAACATAGAGCATTATAGGTAAGTGAAAGTGACCAATAATAAAAGCAACAGTAGTGAAAGTGACTCGACCATATATCCAATTTACCAGGTTAGTATTATCCATCATTAATATATATTGCATTGTGTTAAGCCTAAATATAATCCCTGTGTATATAATGCAAATTGTGTATATTTATTTCATTCATGTATGCTCAAGCATCCACATATAGATATCGGGTTTACGAGTAGGCATTGTTGAGTTACTGTTTAGTTCATAAAAAAGAAGATAATTCTTGTTTATTGTAAAATGTTATCCTTGGCACCATACACCATGAATGCACAAAACACACTTCTCAAGTTCATATATCATACACTTTTTTCTAATCCATGAGTAGCAAGTTCAGTCACCACAACAATCATAATATATTTGCAAACTCATAACAAAATGTTAGTTTCACAAATTACTATAACAAACAATCCAATAAGAACATATTCAACCCAAGAATCAAGAAGAACTATGGCAAATCATCAAATAGAATATGTGTGTTTAGAGGCAAATAACATAAAAAGGAAGAGGTTCCTCCCTAGAACCAATCCGGTCCGACGGCAGACCCACCGTCGGCCGTTCCTCAGCCTGGTCGTCGAGACCTTAGTACCCCTAGCCATAAAAATCAACAATGAGATGGGGGAGAGGATCGATTCTACAAACCCGCCGCTTGCGTCATACCGTCGCCGTCCTCCCCACTGTCAGAATAGAAGAGAGGAGTGCGCCACTCCTCCGCCGCTGGAACCTATCCAAAACCGTCCACCACCACGGTGCGGCTCTTATACCGAGCCGGTTCTCCCCCATAGCCACGTCTAGACAAGGACGTAGTCCTCCTTCCCCGCCGGAATCACAAAGCCGCCGGCCACTCAAGAGAGGAGACCCTCTTCTCCCAATCTTCTCTCAATCTCCCAATCTGAAAACCTAATTCCCATCCCCCATTTCAATCTGTCTTCTATTGGGCTTTTAAGCCCATATTATTTGTTTTTATTATTATTTTTTTGTTTTCTTTCTTATTTGATCATACAAAAAATAAATAACATCATATTGTAGTGTATTTGTTAATCTTATAGAAATTATCACGATAATTGATTTGTTTGTTTATCGCGCGAATAAAAATAACGGGTTTCATACTTTCAAATATTCCAAATGTATAGCGAAATAATAAAATCTCTTTACTTATGAGAAGCGATAATTTTATATATAATAATGTGTTATAATTAAAATTTACTAGTGTCATATGTTAATTCTTACTTCGAGCCGAGAACCGGTCGCGGTCACTTGTACTGCTTCTGCTATTTATCGAAGTAAGAAAACAGTTAATAATCAATGCTAACTTTTCACTAATTAAATTTCTCTTTAAAAATGTTTAAGCTATTTTAAAAATAAAGATATTTTTGGGATTCAATAGCGAGGTTACAACTCGTATTGCATCTTTCTTCTCACTTCGAGCCGAGAACCGGTCGCGGTCACTTGTACTGTTTCTACTATTTATCGAAGTGAGAATAGGGTAAGCAGTCAATGTTGACTCGTCGTCTATTAGTCTCACTTCAATTAAACTCAAACCAATTTTTAATAACTTTTAATCAAGCTAGCAAACAAACGATTTTAAAGAACTATGTAGTCTTGATTTCCCTATTGCACCTAGGGATACGTAGGAGCAGGATAAACTCTTGTCAGACACAAAAATAAAAAATAAACATTTTGTTTTTATTCAATTTAATTTCAATAAAGTAAGGGTAAATTAAAAGCATGCAATTAGTTAGGGTACCGTTTAATAACGGGCGGACGGGGTGCTAATACCTTCTCCAATCCGTAATCGACTCTCGAACTCATAACTCTAACATAAAGACCAATTTTATCCAATTTGGACATAATTCGAGTTTTCCACGTTTTAACTGCAAAAGACGTGGTGGCGACTCCTCAAGAGGTCGCGTGGCCGAAAATCCGGGCGCGATACCTGGCGACTCTGCTGGGGACATTTTTTAGAGAGTTAGGCCCAATAACATTTTTTGCATGCCTTTTTTGTATATATACCCTTTTTGTTTTTTTCTATTTCTTGCACTAGTACTTATATTATTATTTATCCGTTTACTTATTGTTTTTAATTTAATTTAATATTTTGGGCATTCTCACTTGTTTGTTGTGCAGCTTTTGGGGGTGGATTTATTTTTGAGTCACGTGCTTCCTCACACACTCACTTGGTACACTTGAGTCATACACATATGCCCTAGACCCAGGGTGTTAGAGATTAGGTACCAAATAGGGGAATATTTGCCTTGTCGGTAAGTGGCCTTGTGTCACATCTGATATTGACAAGATAAACCAATCAGATTGTTCCCATATGTCATAAGTTAACCGCTTGGGGAGCTAGTCTCTTCTCGTAACTAACCTATGATATATGGTTTCCTTTCTTTTAAAGATGGGAAGCAATCTGGTGACCTTTAGAAAAAAAACTTTTATCGAGTCCACTTTGAACAAATCTAGTACATCGCCTTAGGGTTGTGACCATTAGTATATTTAAAACCTTATAGGTGTACCTTAATTTTAGGACACGGGAAGCAAAACATAATCCACTTTTCATTTGCATTCATGCACATCATAATATCATCTCAAATTAAATTCAAAAATTATTCCATGCTTGAACAGAATAAGGGTATCAAGACCCTACAACGTAAGGATAGCAAACTTGTGATACACATTCCCTTTGATGGGCTAAACGCCTTAGGGATTAACTTGTTGTCATCTTAATAAACCCAGAGTTATATCGTTTAACTCTGAACTGACCTAAACAATATAATAGGTGTTGAGTCCACTATGACATTTTACTATATTGTAACTAAGGCTATATTTCACCAAAATAGGGTGTCACACCCTAGGGGCATAATAAATGCATTGACATTAACACACATCATGAGCATTCATATCATTCATACAGACATTACTTGAAAGAAAAAAAAACATCATTCATACATATGTTCATTGAAATGTCCAAAAAATACATCCTTCAAACATTCATAAAAAATACACCATTCATTCATATAATGAGTCATAGGTCAAAATTCTCATTCACACATTCATCCGTAGATACATACAAAAAAAAATCAAAAAATGAGAAAATATAATTTTTTCATCAGTCAAACATTTATCTAGCCATATAAAAAATATATCATCACAAAAAATCATTCATTGCATGCATCACCCGTTATCAAAAAATCAAAAATATCATTCATGCATTCATACATACATTCAGAATATCCAAAAAAAGATATGGACACATGCATCAATCAAACATTCATTCACTTATGCATACATTCATATACCTATTCAAAAAAAATTAGAAAAAAAATAGGTCATTCAAACATCACATCACATTATCTATAAGACAAAAATAAATCAATTCATGCATTCAAGAAACAAAAGTGAAATACATTCAAATTTTCCATGCATCATAGGAAAGCATCTCATTCCCTATCCATACCATTCATCCATAAATAAAAGATTCAGTAATCAAATTCATTTTCTGAAAGAGATATGGTAAAGACACATACATCAGTTCTTAGCGTTATAGCAATATCTTGCTATCCAATGTAACTCAAATGAGAAAAAAAAATATATTGCATTTAATAGATGCAATTTTGGTCTGAGACCTTGTGTTTCCTCTGAAATTGTCATCAACTGCAGTCGGACTTGTGGGGCACGCTCTAAGATGTCGAATGCAGGGCAAAATGTTTATTGGACAATGCTAGGAAACGATCTAGATGCAATTTTGGTCTGAGACCTTGTGTCTCCTCTAAAATTGTCATCAACGCAAAAAAAAGCTATTGGGGTACGCTCCATAGTAATCAAATGCGGGATGTTATGTCTTACTATACCAACATTTCTTAATGAAAATAAATTACTTTTATCTAAAATTCACATTCCATACATCATCTCATCGTAAAATTGCATACATCATACATTATTCAAAAAATAAGTCTATTCATAGAATAGGAAATAAAATAAAAAAACATACATACATTATTCATGCACCATCATCTCATTCACTCATACACTTCATATCCAAATATATAACATGCATTTCACGATCCAATATTAAAGGTGCTCATGGGTTAAAAAATTATTTTTAAAGGTGATATTATTGGACCTGACTAAAGTGAACCAAAAAGAGGAAATAAACCTTTTGCTCAGATTGATATACCTACCTCATAAGCCGATTTGTGATTTTCCTTTTATATGGAGACCCCAGCTGACCAAGACAACCCCAACCACTCCACCACTCCTCAAGATCGAGAGGAAATTGAGGTCATAGATAAAAGAATCAGAGCCATTGAAGAATCCAACTGATATGGTTTGAAGGACATTAATGACACATGCTTAGTCTCGGATTTGGTTGTGCCACCAAGGTTCAAATTACCAGACTTTGACAAGTATCAAGGGACGTCTTGTCCTAAAGACCACCTGACTATGTATACTAGAAAGATGACTCCCTATATCAGAGATGACAAGTTGTTGATCCATTTCTTTCAAGAAAGCCTAACTGGAGCTGCCACCACTTGGTACTTGCGACTTGAACGTTCACAAATTCAGTGTTTCAAGGACTTATGTGATGCCTTTGTCAAGCAATATGATTACAACATTGATATAGCTTCTAATAGGACACAACTAAAAACTATGATAAAGAGAGAAGATAAAACTTTCACTAAGTATGTCCAAAGATGGATAGAAATGGCCACTCAAGTGAAGCCTAAGCTATCTAATGAAGATAGTGTGTCGATGTTCATAGATACTCTCCAGCCACCATTCTATAGCATGATGTTGGGATGTGCATCTGTGGGATTTCGTCAATTGATGACCATTGGGAAAAATAGAAAGTCGCTTGAGAAGTGGCAAATGTCTTAAGGATCCAACTCAAAACATAACCCGAGATTACGCTGCAGATGAAAAGACATGAGGTGATACATCATTATTGAAACTTTAAACCAACATCAATCGTATCATCATCCCCAACAATATTATCCTACTACTCACAGTCAAGAAGGAATATCTCGAAAGCGGAAGAGAAAAAAAGTCATTATGATGCAATCCCCATGTCTTGCTCTAAATTGCTCCCACAACTTGTTCAGAGGGGTTTACTAACTATCCTTCCCTTTAAGGAGGTGGTGCCTCCATATCCAAATGGCTTCAACCCAAATGCTTGTTGTATGTATCATGGAGGGACAGTAGGACATCTGACAGAGGATTGCAATCAATTAAAAGGCAAGGTGCGAGAACTGATTCGTGAAGGGTTGGTCAAGTTTCAAGGAAGTGTTTTGATTTAAAAAATGTACGGTGCAAAATCTGCTCATGAGCAGCACACTCCACGAAAATGCTATTTCTCAAATTATATAGTAATGTACCCTCTTGGTTCCACCCAGGGCTTTAGGATTGCAAAATAAAAGGTCTCTTGTTTCATTCTTATGAATAAAATTATTTCATATTACATGTTTTTTTTAACAAGTATATACTAGCACATTGATCATGCAAATTTAACACATCATATTCTATCTCCATAAACCATATTCACTCAAAAAAAAATCCATGCATTAAAGTGAGATACTAAAATTTAAAAAAATAATAAAAAAATAAAAAAAGGGAGGATGATGCAAACATAATTCCAAAGTGGTGTGGATCCTTAGGTATATTTTTCTAATGATACAAGGCGTCCTTGGTAATTCCCAAACACTAAGAAGATATTCCTAGTCACCCCAATTGAGCCATAGACATAATGAAAAGAGATTTCTTGTGATTGACCCATAAAACATCAATATCCAGGGGATGGTAGTTTTTTCATATGTTTTCCTTGACATTCAATTACTATGAAATAAATAAATTCTTCAAACATCATTCATCTAATCTGGCCCGAAGGATAATGAATCCAAATCAAGTCAAATAAAATTGTTCGTTGGTTAAAGCGAAAAAAGTCCGCTGAGAATCCTAAATATCTCAGGCAAAAGTTAGGGTAAAAGAAATGCGTTGTCAAAAGACCAACAAGTTAAATTTTCAGATCCTATCGGACCAAGTTACAACCTTAACCTATTACATTACAAACCAAATGAAATCCTAGTAATTGAATGTCATGTTAGAAAACTATTGAAAAAAATAAGGTCACATGATATAGGAGATAGGAGAAAAGAGAAATAGGCATGGGAAACACATATTTGAGCCTTATATCTTTTCTTGGAAACCACTAGCCAGACCACAATACAAGCATAAAAAGACCTTGTTGAGGATCAATTTACTTACAAATCCACACCACGTAAAAAATCGCTGACTCTACTAAAATGAATTTTTGATCTAAAATAAATATCTCACATTAATGCATGAGATACACTGACTCTTAAAGAGAAACCATCATCATAATCATCACATCAATGCTCAAACCCTAAATACAACTTCAAATTCATATTCAGCTCTCCCATCACCACTCATAACTCAAACACTAGCCAAGTTTGCATGATCATTGTTTTAGTATTTCCTTTTAAAGATTGGTGCATGAAATAAAGAGCAATAAATCAAAGGAGAAGTAGTCACCCATACTGGGGCAATTTTTGGAATGGTTCTAGCGGAAGTTCTCTTGAATTAAAGTCTATCAAAACAACTTGAATAGAAGGATAACCTCCAACATCTCACACTGGAGCAGTTTTTAGGGTGGGTCCCATTTTCTCTAATTGAACGGTTTCATGAAGCCTAAAATTGGGTCAAGTATACATAAGGGTGTTAAAAATTCAAGAAAACAACAAAAACAGAACAAAACAAAAATAGTGCTAGGTTGAAAACCCACAAGGGCGACCTGGGAAAAGGAGAGCGGTACTAAGTCGAAAACCTGAAAAGGCGATTTAGTATCACTACAAAAAGAGAGAATTCCTGCCAGATACCTACATCAGGTATTCTGGGCAAAAATTAGGGAAAACAAATGAACACCCTTATGTAAATTTCCATTAAACTTTAAACAATTTGGGGCAACAAAATTATTTCATCCGAAGGAAAACAAACAATCACATTTCCATTCTCTGAGGTTGAAGTTTCAAACAACTTATATTGTGGCATTATTATCAAGACTAGTGGTTCTTCTCAATACAACATTGGGGCAGTAAATCATCAGCGGGTTATCATTGTCAAAAATGGGTTCACATGTTAGTCAAGCTCAACAAATTCATATCTAAAAGACAATTCATGAGCGCACTAGAACATTGATGCATAATTATCACATTTCATTTCATTACATTCACAACTCATGCATGACATCATGACATACATCACACATAAATACTCTCAAACACTCATTAATTACTTTACATTCATCAAAATTTAAGCTTTTCGGGTCTTGTACCTAGACATGAAACTAAATTTTTCGGGTCTTATACCTCGACGTGAAACCTAACTTTCTGCGTCCTGTACCTCGACGTGATATTCAAACTATTCGGGTCATGTACCTCGATATGAAATCTAAGCTTTTCGGGTCCTGTACCTCGATGTGAAATCTAAAACTTTTCAACCCCAAGTTCTGGCAGTACACCGACCTGCGTTCTTGGTATAACTTTTTTATGTATCCAAATTCCGGCAGTACACCGACCTGCGTCTTTGGCTCTGCATCTTCCATCCCAAGTTCCGGCAGTACACCAACCTGTGTTCTTGGTTTAACTTTTTATGTATCCAAATTCCGGCAGTACACCGACCTGCGTCTTTGGCTCTGCATCTTCCATCCCAAGTTCCGGCAGTACACCGACCTGTGTTCTTGGTTTAACATTTTATGTATCCAAATTCCGGCAGTACACCGACCTGCGTCTTTGGCTCTACATCTTCCATCCCAAGTTTCGGCAGTACACCGATCTGCGTTCTTGGTTTAACTTTTTATGTATCCAAATTCCGGCAGTACACCGACCTATGTCTTTGGCTCTACATCATCCATCCCAAGTTCCGGCAGTACACCGACCTGCGTCTTTGGCTCTGCATCTTCCACCCCAAGTTCCAGCAGTACACCGACCTGCGTTCTTGGTAAAACTTTTTATGTATCCAAATTCTGGCAGTACACCGACCTGCGTCTTTGCCTCTGCATCTTCCATCCCAAGTTCCGGCAGTACACCGACCTGCGTTCTTAGTTTAACTTTTTATGTATCCAAATTCCGGCAGTACACCGACCTGCGTCTTTGGCTCTGCATCTTCCACCCCAAGTTCCGGCAGTACACCGACCTGCGTTCTTCGTAAAACTTTTTATGTATCCAAATTCCGGCAGTACACCGACCTGCGTCTTTGGCTCTGCATCTTCCACCCTAAGTTCCGGTAGTACACCGACCTGCTTTCTTGGTAAAACTTTTTATGTATCCAAATTCCGGCAGTACACCGACCTGCGTCTTTGGCTCTACATCTTCCACCCCAAGTTCCGACAGTACACCGACATGCGTTCTTGGTTTAACTTTTTTATGTATCCGAATTCCAGCAGTTCACCGACCTGCGTCTTTGGCTCTACGTTCTTCACTCAAAGTTCTGACATCATACCGTAGGGTTCTTGGCTCACTCTAACCCTTTCATAACACGTTTTGGAGAACAAACTCAAATTACCCTGAAGACAACTCAACTCACAAAGGGATACACACTCCCATGTAGCAAGAAGTCGTCAAGTAAGTTTTTATGGGCCTTTAAAAAATCGACATTCATTTCTTTACTAGTTACTTACCTTGATATCACTCAAACCTCGGTTTGTGTCATATCAAATAAGCAACAAGTAAAGAGGGGCAGCTGTGAATACCATTTTTTTACCAGCCCATAAAAGAGGCACAACTTTAACTATGTTCAACTTTTTATTTTTATTTACAGATTCATGTATTTATTCGTTTGTTTATTACGAAATTCCATAAATAATAAAAAATCAAATAAAAAAATCTTATATTAAAAAGGGAATAAAATCTGAAGTAGTGGAGGTAGTTTCCTTTTATTTAGGGGATGAGATGGTTTGATAACCAAATGAGTAGAGGGAGTTAGTTTGGAGGAGTGGGGGTGATCCCTCATTTTGAGGATATAGTTTCTCACCTGCTTTTAAATTCAAGCACAATGACAAAGTAAAAGAAGAACAAAAAAAAGGATACACTAAAAAATACAAAAGAGAGAAACATAGAGCATTATAGGTAAGTGAAAGTGACCAGTAATAAAAGCAACAATAGTGAAAGTGACTCGACCATATATCCAATTTACCAGGTTAGTATTATCCATCATTAATATATATTGCATTGTGTTAAGCCTAAATATAATCCCTGTGTATATAATGCATATTGTGTATATTTATTTCATTCATGTATGCTCAAGCATCCACATATAGATATCGGGTTTACGAGTAGGCATTGTTGAGTTACTGTTTAGTTCATAAAAAAGAAGATAATTCTTGTTTATTGTAAAATGTTATCCTTGGAACCATACACCATGAATGCACAAAACACACTTCTCAAGTTCATATATCATACACTTTTTTCTAATCCATGAGTAGCAAGTTCAGTCACCACAACAATTATAATATATTTGCAAACTCATAACAAAATGTTAGTTTCATAAATTACTATAACAAACAATCCAATAAGAACATATTCCACCCAAGAATCAAGAAGAACTATGGCAAATCATCAAATAGAATATGTGTGTTTAGAGGCAAATAACATAAAAAGGAAGAGGTTCCTCCCTGGAACCAATCCGGTCCGACGGCAGACCCACCGTCGGCCGTTCCTCAGCCTGGTCGTCAAGACCTTAGTGCCCCTAGCCATAAAAATCAACAATGAGAAGGGGGAGAGGATCGATTCTACAAACCCGCCGCTTGCGTCATACCGACGCCGTCCTCCCCACCGTCAGAATAGAAGAGAGGAGTGCGCCACTCCTCCTCCGCTGGAACCTATCCAAAACCGTCCACCACCACGGTGCGGCTCTATACCGAGCCGGTTCTCCCTCATAGCCACGTCTAGACGAGGACGTAGTCCTCCTTCCCCGCCGGAATCACAAAGTCGCCGGCCACTCAAGAGAGGAGACCCTCTTCTCCCAATCTTCTCTCAATCTCCCAATCTGAAAACCTAATTCTCATCCCCCATTTCAATTTGTCTTCTATTGGGCTTTTAAGCCCATATTATTTTTTTTTATTATTTTTTTTTGTTTTCTTTCTTATTTGATCATACAAAAAATAAATAACATCATATTGTAGTGTATTTGTTAATCTTATAGAAATTATCACGATAATTGATTTGTTTGTTTATCGCGCGAATAAAAATAACGGGTTTCATACTTTCAAATATTCCAAATGTATAGCGAAATAATAAAATCTCTTTACTTATGAGAAGCGATATTTTATATATAATAATGTGTTATAATTAAAATTTACTAGTGTCATATGTTAATTCTTAATTCGAGCCGAGAACCGGTCGCGATTACTTGTACTGCTTCTGCTATTTATCGAAGTAAGAAAACAGTTAATAATCAATGCTAACTTTTCACTAATTAAATTTCTCTTTAAAAATGTTTAAGCTATTTTAAAAATAAAGATATTTTTGGGATTCAATAGCAAGGTTACAACTCGTATTGCATCTTTCTTCTCACTTCGAGCCGAGAACCGGTCGCGGTCACTTGTACTGTTTCTGCTATTTATCGAAGTGAGAATAGGGTAAGCAGTCAATGTTGACTCGTCGTCTATTAGTCTCACTTCAATTAAACTCAAACCAATTTTTAATAACTTTTAATCAAGCTAGCAAACAAACGATTTTAAAGAACTACGTAGTCTTGATTTCTCTATTGCACCTAGGGATACGTAGGAGCAGGATAAACTCTTGTCAGACACAAAAATAAAAAATAAACATTTTGTTTTTATTCAATTTAATTTCAATAAAGTAAGGGTAAATTAAAAGCATGCAATTAGTTAGGGTACCGTTTAATAACGGGCGAACGGGGTGCTAATACCTTCCCCAATCCGTAATCGACTCCCGAACTCATAACTCTAACATAAAGACCAATTTTATCCAATTTGGGCATAATTCGAGTTTTCCACGTTTTAACTGCAAAAGACGTGGTGGCGACTCCTCAAGAGGTCGCGTGGCCGAAAATCCGGGCGCGACAGTGTATACTCATTATGATGCAATATGATAGTTCTTTTGAACTATGATTGTCGTACTATACAATGATGGTAGTGGTTGAGGCTTTCCAATGAAGCTCCAAGGTTCAATTTGACTGAGTATTGAAGAGACGGTTGTTGGTGAACTTTTGTCTAGATATTCCATCTATCGAAAGACTTCTTAGCCATAGATGGCTAGGCGGTGTGTTCCATTGGATGGTGGTACGGAAGGTGCACTAGAAGTTTGGAGAGCTAGGCTTTTGGTAACATCGTCAAAGATACTAATAAGGTTTATGCTGAATGGGAGCAGACTCTTATGTGGAGCTGTTCGAAAGAGTTATGCATTGTGCAAGGTGGAGTCATATATTCGCTAAGGTAGAGATTCTTTTGTAGATTTCCTAAGGAGCGAGATATTCATCTATTTCAATCAAGGTGGAGATTGTTGGGGATGTTTGAAATATGTTATTATATAAAGTCTCATATTATCTAGTATTAAAATAGAGTAGAGTATCAATGTTATATATTGGACTCGGATCCCTTGTTGTAATGTGTACCAGATATAAGCACCAAATAGGAATACTCCATGGGCACTTGGGCTCATGGTTGTGCTAGGGTTTGTAATCTTTATTCTTTAATAATATATTAGTAGTCGTTGAGCGCTCCTGAAAATGTGGGCACAATTGGCCGAACTTCTTTATCAAATTCTTTGTTTCTTCTCTTCTATTTATTCTATGCACTTTATTTAATTACTTGTGACCAACGTTGCGCAATGATTACTTCCACTGCACCAATAGGATCTTTGGACAAGTGATCATCGTTGAAATGTGTTGTGAAATCCTAATATAGTTTTCTAAAGTAAAAGAAAGGTGTAGATCAATTGATAGTTACTTTTCTCTCTCTCTCTATAATAACTTGGGCGCATGGGTATGTAAAATTCTTCTCCAACTAGATTTGCTTTTGAAAAATAAAAGAAAATGGAGAACATGTGCGGCTTCCACTATTCAGAACAGTCATCAATGGTTCCTCCGCCATTACCAGAGACCAGTCTTAACTTCATTTCATCGGATCTTCAATTTGTCCGGTCTTCTTCATCATCATCGGATGAAGTGTTATCTAAAGCTGTCTTTCAGCAGAACAAGTTGGAAAAGGATGTTAATGTTTCTCTTCAACCTAAACTTGCTTCTCATCCTCTTTTTCCTCAGCTCCTTCATGCTTATATCGATTGCCATAAGGTATATATGTGCCTATATATATAATATAACTTTATATTTAGCCTTTTCTTACTGTTCATAAGGTAAGATTGTTGCTCCATGAGGTCACGAATTCAAATCCTAAAAACAACATCTTCATTCTTGTGGAGCTAAGACTGCGTACGTCTACCATCTCTTTAGGACACACTAAGTGAAGTTTTGTACACCCGGCTGTCATTTTTATAACTGTTGTTGTTTTGTTTGGTTCCCCATAAAACACATATGTTACTTGTTTTTCATAAGCTAAAGAGGGTAAATATATCCTTTTCTTACAAATTTTCCTTGGTTTCAACCAAAACCTTTTTCCCTTGAAAAATTCTGTTGCTGGACCTTCCATCTTTATCTTTATTAGATCCAGGTTTGAACACAGTGATTACACTTTATATCCTCTTTCTCTTCTAACTGAAATCACCCTACTACATATTTCTACACCTTTGAAAAAATCTCTAGGAAATTTGTTTTACAATGAAAATTTTCAATTCATCAACATGTAGGTGCATATTTATAAAATTTGGATTATAAGTTTCCAATACTAATTTGTTTCCTTCAACGGATTAAGGAATCTCACTTTGCATACTGAATTATCAAAAACTTAATTATACTTTTGTGTTCAATAATTTTGATCAGGTGGGAGCGCCACCTGAAATTGCAAAACTATTAGATGAAATGACGAGAGGAGAAAATGGTGGTGTGTGCCAGATATCGACCTTCATTGGTGCTGATCCTGAACTTGACGATTTCATGGTCTCTACTTTTTCTTATGAAAATTCAAAACTTAACTATATTTCCTCTTCAAACCCTAAGTTTCTGTTCTTAACTTTCATAATCAATTAATTTTTTTTTATCCGCAAATATTAGTTGTTAGTATGTTATGTTAGTATTTATTGTGAATGACCCTCAAACCTTCAACTTCACCCTTTCTTTTTAATTATCAACTCACCTTATAACTTTTTTTTTTTAAATTTACTATGATAAGACTCGAACCCACAACCTCTTTCACCATATTCTTTAAGTCTTCCACCTTAATCAATTAATTAATTTTATCTACTATTTCTATGTTGTTGCATTGAAGGAAACATATCTGAATTTACTGGTGAAGTACAAATCAGATATTTCGAAGCCTTTTGAGGAAGCAACCATTTTCCTCAACGACATGGAAACACAGCTTAACTCAATCTGCAACAACATTCCCAACATTTCTGCACCTGGTCACACTCTCTCTATATCTATCTATCTATATTAATTTATGTTTGTTTGGTTTTTAATAAAAATAGAAATGTTAGAAGATTAACATCATATATTAACATATGTAACCAAACATGCTATATATTTTTATTGAAGATTAACATCAGAAATATCTAAAGATTTATATGTTCTTATATCTTTCCTGATATTGGAAATTGATGAGTTATATAATGCTAAGAGACAAGTTGACAGGGTTTGCACTAAACGAAATTGGACTAAAATGTTGTAAATCTTCTTTAGTTATAGGTTAATATGTAAAAACAACTCTTATGACTTAAAACTTAGAACACTCTTAAACATTCCATTGTAGGAAAATAAAATAGAATAATAAAATTCTAATACATTTTCTCTCTCCTTTAATTTCCTTTTAATTAAAAATGTAGGGTGTTTGTGTCAAATAAGTATACATATTACATTTTTAGTCACCAGAAAGTTTCATACAAGTGATAAATGAGAGCTAATGCATTAGCAACTCATAAGATGGAAATGAAAATAAAATTAGCTGCACTTATCTAACTAATACCCACCCCTAGAATTAGAACACAGCTGAATGTGGATTGATATATAGATTGTAATGAGCGTTGTTAATATGTCATATTTAATAACACTTATTTAAGCAAGTGTACTTGAATGGACAAATCACTAACGCTTGCTTAAAAGACCGTTGTTAAATGCGAATTATGGCGTAATGTAGAGTGAAACCCACTTCTTGTTTTTCCACTTCCTTTCACTAGTTTATTGCTTTTGATTTTCAGTAAGTTGAAGAATGATATATGTGCTGAATGACCCTACATGTGTTTAAGTGTTAGTGTAGAGCATTATGTCTTACACAAGTTGCTTCTTTATATTTTTCATAATTAATCAACACTTAACTATTGTTTCGATTATTATTAGTCAGGTAGGATAAATATTAAATATACTTATTGTGATTTAATCATCGTACATTACAAATAATTGACATCCATAATTCATAATCAACATGATATTGTAATATCTATTGGTAAAAATAGTTGAAAAGACATTGGAGGATGTAAAGTATATACTTTACTGAAATCTTGGGAGCTAGCTAGGGGATTATAAATAGGCTTGGTTGAATTGAAATTAAAAAGTTTTATAACATAAATTGATCAACTTGCTAATAAGTTGAAAATTCTCTCAAGAGATTTACAGGTCCTTGACCATTTTCCAGGAAAACTTATTTTACTGGTTTCCGTGAACAAATTCTTTCAAGTGGATAAGTTACTCTAAGACATAAGTCATTTTATATGTACCAAATAAAATTTGGGTCTACTGAATTGGGTTCTTTTATGTAGTTTTAGTCCCTCAAGTTTCTCAAATATGAATTTTTAGTCCCTTTATTTTTTTTTTTGTGATTTTCATCTTCCAATTTATTTGAATGCTTAAAAATAGTCTTTTGATTTGCTTTCTATACAAAATTCTAAGGATGTTCAGTACATGATAGATATTGTCTATGTGATATTTCATATGTTATTCTATGTTGTACCTATAATTATAAAGTATATTTTTTGGTTCTTTATCTTTTTCATTTGTGCTGTCTAAACATTACTTATATTACACTTTAATTATAAGATATAATTTTTATCTTTAATTGTGGCCATGTTATTATATTTACTAAAATTAGATATTATAACACATAAATTTTTATTTAAAGTAAACTCATTTGTTTGACGAAATTTTTTATCAGATCAACTTAATTACATGTATAAATTTGATTATTATTAGACAAATTATAATCTAGAAAATAAAGAAGAATTATAGTTTAGTGTTTAGCACAATGATATTGTTTCATTTCTTTTAACATTGGCCTTCTTCTCTATAAACATGCACTAGTCGATCATCAACATACACGAGACAAGTGATACTTTACATTTAATTGCAGAGGATAAAGTTATTATTACATAAATTATTAAATTTTTATTAGGTAAATTGAAAGGTAGATATTCTTTTTGATGATATATTTGGTCATACCAAAAAAACGGTACTTTAAAATTTTGGGTGCGCATAAGAATGACACATCTCATCATCTCCTGCCATATTAGACAATATTGGGCACATATAAAATATTGTTAGAGTTTTCAATAGAAAGTTAAATGGATGGCCTATTTTTGCATATTCATAGAAGTAAGAAGATGAATATCATATATAAATGTAGGAAGACTAAAAATTGCACAATTGAGAAACTTGAGGAAACAAAACTATATTTTGTTTAATCAATACAAAGTTACTTTTTATTAAACAATCTTTTTGACGGAATTAGAACTCTTCCATTAGATTGCGAAAGTTGCTTTAAATGTTTAGATACCTTGAGAATATCGATTGAATAAAAAAATATATATTTTATGTCTCGTAGTAGCGTACGTATCAAATCAAATAATTAATAACCCTTTACATGTCACAAAATTATTCCTCCCCCAAATCTGCTGTGCTGGCTTAAGCTACTTATTCATTTAAGAAATTTCGATGTGAAACTAATCATTACATGTTATTCGATAGTTTCTAATGAGTGCTATAATTACAAAAGGAAAACATTATTCTAGACAAAATAATAATGTATACATTAGTATAAATTTTTATAAACTATATTATCATTATTCAATTTTAATCATTGTTGAGTCTTCTAAATAATAATACAAATAAATTATAAGTGATGTTGTAATTGTGTATCAATCTTTACATTGTCAGTATACATTATATTTAACATTGTTGAGGACAATGAGAATGGTGGAATGGAATATATAATATTCCAAAACAAATAAAAATATTATTAACTTCCAAATATAATTAGTTGATATTGGGATTCAGGTGAGGATATTCAATTAAAGAGAGTAGAAAAACACTCAAACCCATAACAAATTATATTTGTGGTTGTGTTGGGTTTACTAGAATTGTTGAGAATTAGAAAAAATTGGATTGTTGCAACTAATATTTCAATATTAGCTCATTTTTAAAACTCTGATTTCTACTATCAGGTGAGTCACACCCTAATTCCAACAACAATAAAAATTAGCTCATAATAAAGCGTGTGAGACTTTTCTTCCATCCCTATAGTATGACATTTGACTAAGGATAGTATTAAAGACATAAGTATTAAAAAAACAAAACGAAAAATAATATATTTTGATACCGTAAACCTTATATTTACAATGGAATAATATTTTGGCATTAAAATTAAAAGTAAAAACAAGAATTTCCCTCCCCATAGAGGATCCTTATTCATGTCATTTCCTTTTTATTATGGCCTTCCGACATCTCGGGCCATTTGTACCTCAGATTCTGTAATGGGGAATTTTTATTAATAATGATGTTTACGAAAAACCGGATATGATTAAGTGCATGGGTCATGGTTTAAACTTTAAATAAATTTTAGGCCTTTAAAGCATAGAAAAAAAGTGTAGTTTGTTTAAAGTACGAAGCTGGAAACACTTTTCAGTCAACTTCAAATTCAAAGAGTTATAAATTATGTATATAATTAAATACATGTTTAAAGTATTAATAAGATGTTGATCTAGTAGTGTAAGGTATCTCTAAATCTTAAAAAAATCAAAAGATCAATAATTTAATTTCTGAGAGTAACACTTGCTGGGAGAGGTAACCAAAATATTAGAGATACTCTTGATAAAACAAAAAAACATGTTTAAAATACTGAGTCTATTCATCAATGAACCCTCCAATATTAAAATGTGAATGAAGAGAAATTTAATAAGTTTTACATTTAATTAATTAAAAATAATTAATAATCTGAATAGTTAAAAAAGTTAATATCACCCGTCAGCATCTTTATCCAGCATTGCATTCTTCAATACTGAAAATAACTAAATCATGTGACTTGTCTTTGATCTTCATCATCAATTTAATTTATTCAATTCTAATTCTGGATAAAGATGCTAATTTCTTTAATTTGAGCATTGCTGGCTCTGATTAAGATTTTGTGTAAAGATTTGATGGAAAATAAGAGTTGTGAACGTGGGAAGCTTTAGTCATCATTATGAGATATTTAGAAAGCTCTAGTATGTTATGATAGTATCATGTATATTTTATGACCTGTAGTATCACATTCAGTTACATAAAAATGAGGTTGATTCTGCACATCTAAAGAAGAAGAAAATGGTAGATTTATGATTATTGTGTTTTGACAAATTTTACATATAGTTCTTTATGTACAAGTGGTGCTAGTAGTTTAGCTTATTAAAAAGTGATACATGTTCATTTACTACTTAACACTCACACCATAAGTAATCTCATTAATTCTTTCTTTTTTTGAATTATGAATCTCTTTCTACATCAAGGATTAAGTGGTGAGTGAACATGTGTTACCTTTTAATAGGCTACTGGCACCACTTGTACATAAGGAACTATATGTAAGTTTTGTCCATATATAAAATAGTGTCTTAAAATGAACACCTCCATTGCTAAAGTGCAAAGCTTATAAGCAAATTATGGCAAGGAAGAAGAAGATGAATAATACCTCTCGAACACTTTATTTCTATTTTCAATGGAATATAATGAATGTCCAAGGTTAAATCATTCTTTTCTTGATCTTACGAAAGAAAAGAACTCTCCTCTTTATAGCTAAAGATTAATAACAAACTTAACTAACCTTTCCTAAAGTGGGAAAACAGAAACAACTACTTAATGACTTGAAATTACAAAAGAGTCCATGCCTAAAATAGGATGATTTCACCCATAGACAAAGTTTGTCAAAGCAACCATCCAAAGCACCCCTTATGCCAAGTGTTTCACCCTTCTGACCTAGACCCAAAGCCATTTGGCCTAAGCTGTCTTGGTCAGACTTGACCTTGACTGAGCATTGCTTAAGAGTCTGATGTGCCTGACTTATGGGTTGGTGCATGCTGACTGAGCACAGCTGACTTGCTTAACTTTTGTCCTGGTGCATGCTGACCGAGCATTCCTGACCTGCTTTACTTTCATCCTGGTGCATGCTGACCGAGCATTTATGACCTGTCTGATTTTCATCATGGCGCATCTAACTCTCTGCTTGGTGCATCCTGACTGAGCACTCACGAAAGTCATGGTGCAGCTGATGCGAGGTGCTGACTGAAGAAACATGCATCACCTGACTTTCGTCCTGGTGATGCTTAGGCATATGTTAGTGCATTCCATGACATGTTGAGCCTTTTTGTTGGCATATGCATATATTGGAATAATTAGTAGAATAAGTTAAATTTATGGTGGCAAAATAGTTTACATTATTTCGAATAGTAAAGTAGTTTGATTATCTCGGAATTATTTATTAGGATTTAATTTTCTAAGCATAACAATTATTGACAATATGTCACTTAGATTTAGCCTTGTTTGCCAAAAATTAGCCCTAGCATCAGTGTTATTAATACCGGTTATAAAATTGGTTAGGGTATTGATATAATAGTATAACGGTTAAATTGGTGGTTTACTAATTAAACCGCATACTGGTGAAGTTAGATATACATATATAATATATTAACATTAATATTGAAAAATCAATAAAAAATAAACAATAATTTTTTTATATTCATTAAAGTTTAATTTTAAATAAAAAATCGTCTGTATGACCGATTTGCTTCAATTTAAAACAGATCGGTATGATCAGTTTTGACTAATATAATTGTTGTACTGTATTAATATTGGAATCGATTTACTAATTGAACCACCTGGCATGAATCAATTTTTATAACACCGGTTAGTATCAACTTAATTATTTTTAAGATATTCAATGTTTTCAAGCCATTCATTGCGCTTTCCGCTCATTGTCTTCTATCATTTCCCATAAAAACAAAAAATGAAAGTCAGCCCACGTATGTTAAATGAGTATACATAAATATAGGCTAATTTTTGGACTTCGATTTTCCTAAAGTCATACAATTTTTTTTATGATTAAATACGAAAATCTTGATGAGGTTCAAAGATAGTAAGACATGTAACTAACTAGATTGGGTAGTTTACCTATTAAGACATGTAAAATTTAATAGAAGTAGAACATTAGTTGTCTGACAAAGTTCTTTATTAAGATTATGCGGTGAAGATGATACACAAACTAAAGAGATGCATTTTATTTCTTAGTTATAAGAACTATATATGAGATATACAAATTGTGCTACTTAAAACTAATTTGGTCTTATGAAAGGGAGTTTGATCATCTAGACTGTATATTTGTTACGATGAACCATTGATACTCATGGGACCAAATGTACTTTCATATGATTTTCATTAATTTGGAGGTTAGTTGCTTAGAGAGATACTATGGAAAGCTGTATAGAAGAAAGGACTTCGAATTGTCTACACTCAAGCAATCAATAATATGTATAATGAGGTCAACATTAAGAGTCAACACTGAGCCCCTACTTATTTACATTTGTCTTGGATGTTCTTACTCAACTAATCCAATAACTAGCACCGAGATGCATATTTTTGTGCAGATGATATTGTCCTGTAGATGAGCTTTTCAACGTACATGATTTTGGAATAACATGAAGTAAGACTATTTATTGTGTAAGTTTAGCAAGAAAGATGTAAACTAACCCTACTCTATAGGTAAATATTGGAAATCATATCATACATCAAGTCACCGGACTTAAGTATCTAGGGTCAACCACATAACATGGTGGATAAATTGAGGGAAATGTAAATTATATGATTCAATCGAGTGAATGAAATGATGGAGTGCATCGAGTGTCATATGTGATAAAAATTTGTCACTATAACATATGGGGAAAATTTACAGCATGACTATAAGAACCACAATATTATATGAGACTGAATATTATGCGGTAAAATGTCACAAAAAATAAACTCAATGAAACAAAAATAAGAATATTATGTTAGATGAGTAGACACACCAGACAAGATGGGATTAAGAATGAATGTGTTAATGAGAAAGATCTGGAAGCATCTATTGTAGAAAATATGATAAAGTCGTATCTTAGATGGTTTGACCATGCGTGGATGACACCATTAGAAGCCCCTAATAAATAAAGTATATTAAATAGAGGTTTCTTCTAATTTCTGGGCTGGAGGAAGACAAAAGAAACCGTATAATGTCTTATCAATATATATGATTTACAGTAAAATATTATAACATTGTTGTATACTGATAAACTAAAGCGTGATGGTTGTTAATAATGTCATCGGAAAATATTTTAAATAAATATGGAATTAGTTCCTTAGAAATAATTTACACTTTCGTATCAAACCATATAACTTTTTTCCAAACTTTTTAACACTGATGTATAAAAGCTATATGAATATGGGTGGTAATGAAATTTAATTTTTGAGGTATAGAATAATTCTCCCTAATTATTTTTCAGTTTTTTTTGTGTTGGGGCCATGGGCCATGCATTATTATGAGCTATATAATAAAAAAAAATTGACTTCATTTGATAGATGAAGTGAATGGAGCATCAAAAAAGGAATTTAGTATAGAGGAGAAAGAAGCAATTGAAAGCAAGAGGATCAATGAAGATCGAGAACTGAAGGATAATCTTCTGCATAGATATAGTGGCTACATTAGTAACCTGAAACATGAATTATCCAAAACGAAAAAGAATAAGAAAATGTTACCTGAAGAAGCAAAGCAAATCTTACTTGCATGGTGGAATATTCACTTTAAATGGCCATACCCAACGGTAGGTAAACATCTTTTCTTTTATGTTATTTCAGACCAATGATAATGAAACAAAAATAATGAATATTTAAACATTTTAATTGATCTGTTTTGATTGACCTGAAACAACATACATACACATATACATATATATACACATATACATATATATATATATACATATATATATATATATATATACATATATATATATATATATACATATATATATATATATACATATATATATATATACATATATATATATATATATATACATATATATATATATACATATATATATATATATATACATATATATATATATATATATAAGGATGTTGAACAATAGATCTTTGTTTTGCACGTATTTGAAAATGTATAATAATTTATTTGGACATGTGAAAATAACTTTGAATTATGATCTCAATGTCCTAGGATGAGGATAAGGTTGCCCTAGCTGAATGTACTGGTCTAGACCAGAAACAGGTAAACAATTGGTTTATAAACCAAAGGAAGCGTCACTGGAAACCAACACAAGAAATGCAAACAATTTTAGAAGGCTTATATGGACCTTTCTGAATGAGTGACAATGATTGATGTTGAATATGTTTTCTTATATGAACCAACGATTTGATTGTTTTTTGTGTTGGGTTAATTAGACAAGTTGCTAATCTGTTACACCTATTTTCTATTTTCCACCATTTTTTGGTTTTATAATCTTGTGTTTGAATACCCAAGGGTGATGATTTTTCCATTAGTTACTGATACTACATGGCCAAACTGGCCCATATATATTATGACAAGCAAGTACCATACATAAAACATGTTACTCATTTATACCCATATTGTATGTTTGACTCTTCCTCACAACCAATTACTCAACATAAACATGTTACTCATTTATACCCATATTGTATGTTTGACTCTTCCTCACAACCAATTACTCAACATTTCGTGGTATTCTAGAGATATAATAAAAATTGTAAATTACTCTCACACTCCCTGAGTTTTAATGAAATTATACAAATTATCCATCACTTTTTATCCTTACACGAACTACCCCTAATTTTGTACATATGTTACACTGACTACCCCTGCATGATATAAAAGTGTAATATTTTAAACAAAAATCGTATGATGTGTGTAATTAATTAAACAAAATATTGTATACTGTGTAGAGAAATTCAAATAATATAAGAGTCAATGCGTCTTTATTTGGTTCGTTATAAGATAGTATAAAAACTATTTAAACATTTCTTTGAAATTATTAATGTATTTTTTAATGACACAAAAATAATAAAGAAACATTCATTTTTCTACTATTTGAAATGTTACACAATATACAGTATTTTGTTTAACTTAATTATATTCATCACACGTTTTTCTTTAAAATATTAAACTTTTATAACATGCAGGAGTAGTCAGTATAATATATGTATAAATCTAGGGGTGATTTGTGTTGGAGGGAGGGGTAGTTGATATAAGGTCAAAGAAGGGATTGGTGATTTGTATAATTTTATTAAAACTCAAGAATGTGAGTGTAATTTACTCTAATAAAAACTAAGATACATAAAGAAGTGATTTTTTGTTATTGTTATTTTCTCTCTTATATCTTCTACTTGTAATACACTTATTTATAGAATATAATGGAGAGTGAATGTTACAATTAACGAAGAGTCATTAGAAGATACTCACTTAATCACTCAATTAGGCATTGATTGTTTCCACTAACAACAATAACAATAAGCTCATGACTTTTCTCTAACAATAATTAATTTCCACTAGCACATTACTCAACATACTCCCCCTTAATGTGCTGCTCTTGAACTCCCATTGCTTCTCGATCTTGTTGAAATTTTTATCTCGTAACGCTTTAGTGAAAATATCTACTACTTGTTCTTGTGAACTGCAAAAAACAAGTTGTATATCTCCTTCTTGAATTACGCTTCGAATGAAGTGATGCTTTATATTAATGTGTTCGGTCCGACTATGAAAAATAGGATTCTTTTACATGGCAATGTCTAACTTGTTGTCACAATGAAGCTGAAGACTTCCTTCTTGCTTCTCACCAATGTCATCTAATATTCTTCTCAGGCAAAGTGTTTGTTGTGTTGCCAAACCGGCTGCTAAATATTCAGCTTCAGTTGAAGATTGTGTCACTGTATCTTGCTTTTTTGAGCACCAAGAAATCACACCTAAACTAAGGTTGAAAACATAACCTAAGGTTCTCTTCATATCACCAACAGCCCAATAACTATCACAATAACCTTTAATTTCAAGCTTAGAATTCTTGTCAAATCTAACTTCATACTCCATTGTTCCGAGGACATACCTTAAAACTCTTTTTGTTGCCCAGAGATGTAAATGACTTGGTTTACTCATGAATCTTGAAAGTAAACTAGCAGCAAACATCAAGTCGGGCCTTGAAGCTGTGAGATAAAATAAGGTTCCAAGTTCCAACTAAACTTCTAAACATGCTTACATCTACCATTCTTCCACCATCTTCCTTCTTAAATTTTTCATTCACCACCAAAGGGATATGGACATGTTTGCCACCATACATTCCAAACTTTTTCAAAATATTTTCAGCATATTTCTTTTCAAACTCAAACTTCATCTTGATAAACCTCAATACCGAGAAAATAATGCAACAAGCCAATATCACTCATCTCATATTTCTTCATCATTTCTATTTTAAACTTCTCAATTATTTTCTTGTTATTACCTTTATACAACAAATCATACAAATAGAGGGCAACAAAAATAATATCATTTTTACCTTGAAGCTTCACATATGAAATAGGCTCACTTTGACTCGTCTGAAATCCTTGTTGAATGAAGTGGCTGTCCATTTCACTATACCATGCTTCAGGGCTTGTTTCAACCAATAAACCCTAAACTTTATTTTCTTGGCCTTTAGTGATAAAGCCTTGAGATTGCTGCACATATACCTCTTCTTTTAATTCTCCATTCAAGAAAGTTGACTTCACATCAAGTCGGTACAAATTCCTACCTTTAGCAGCCGCTAATGCAATGATTGATCTCATGGTGTCCAAACGCACTACCGGAGCAAACGTCTCAATATAGTCAATTTTGGGTTGTTATGCATAACCTTTAATTACTAATTTTACCTTGGCTCTTTAAACTGAACCATTCAGGTTATGCTTCAATTTGAATATCCATTTCACTCCAATAGTTTTTTTATCATTTAGCTTCTCAACTAGTTTCCATGTTTTGTTCTTTTCAATTCCATCTACTTCTTCCTGCATTGCCTTCCTCCAAACATCTTTAATTACTTCTTCAAAATTTTATGGTTCTACTACACAATAGTTGCACCTTGCATAAATATTACTCAGACCCCTTAACTTTATTGGAGTTGAGCTAGGAGATGATGAACTCAATCGAACTTGGTGAACATGGAGAACTTGAAGAGGATGAAGAGCATGGTATACATGGGGTTGTTTGCTAATTTTCAGCCGCTGAATTATGCTATAAAATAGTTGCAGGGACTGTTTTCTCCTCCATTCTTTTCTTCTTCCCAATTCCAAGAAGCATTCTCATCAAATACAACATCTCTACTAATGATCACCTTCTTTGTCTTCAAGTTGTAAAGTCTATTATGAAGAAAATCTTACTCCTGACTTTGTCACAGTTTTGATGAAAACACCAAAAGTACCAAAAATAAGTAAAAGGAAGAAGACTTTGAAGACATAAGATCAAGCTTCAAGAGCAATAATTGTTATAAGTCTTCTTAGGTACTTCTATCCTTAATACTCTTATATATTTTGTAAGCAATGCTCACAAGTGGAAAATCAATTTTGAAAAAAATTGGAAAACTCCTAGTCAAAAGAAATCAATTTTCAAAATACTAAGTAACAGATTACTTGACTTTGTGACAATAAGTAACCAGTTTCTTGGTCCGAGTAATAGGTTACCAAACTAAGTAATGAATTACCCACTAAAAACTAACACAGGGTAACTAATTAGTCTGAGTAGTACTCTGAGGAATAACTGATTACTCAGTTGAACAATAAGTTTGGGCAATCTGTTACAAGCTTCAGTAATTGGTTACTGAGAGTTGTTACACCAGATTTTCAAATCCAAACTGAACAAATTTCATCAAAAGTGAATAGTTTAATTCCAATCGGGTTCTACCTTCTCACAGGGGTATAATCGTTATTTGGAAGTTTATTTAATGACCTTGGAACATCCTACATTTTCTACACTTTGTTTAAAGTGTTTGGTCTAAATTTTTTCTAAACTTAAACACTATTGAGCATTGTATATTGACTATAGAAAATGTATGATGATTGCAAGTTATAGAAATTATTATATCTTCTAAATGCAATCCTTTCCCTAATAAATTTTATTCACTCATTATTTATTGACTTTTCATCACAAGGGTGTGGTGAAAAGGGGAAGAGTGCCCTTAGAAGGGGTTATCTTCTAAGTTGTGAGATATTGGTGAGTGTGTAATGTACGAGTAGTCTCGGGAATAGATTTGTGATTACAACTCATAATATCAATAAAGAAATCTCTTCTGATTGCAAGAGTACTAGATGTAGCATTCGGTGGACAAGAAGATGAACCATTATAAACTAGTATGTATTTGTTTCTCTTCTCCTTACTCTCTTTAATTTTTGTCTTGGTTATTTTCTGCATAATTTCCGCTGCAACATACTTTAATTTTTTATAGCATAAAATTTCCTACTCAAACCACAAAACTAATTCAACCCCTATTAGTTGTTATCTTAAACGAATAAACCTCAAGTCCAACAAATCATATCTTCTACCAAGACATTCACTGGAGAAGCAGAAGCCCTTTTGAAGGAGGCTCTTCAGGAACAGATCGAACTATTTTTACTTCAGGAACAAGTCGAAAAAAATTGATTAAGAATTTAATAACTTTATAAATTCACTTTCTAATCTTAATAATTATTGTCTTTGAATATTTTTTTCTTTTTATCTAATTAATATTAATAATATTACTAATAATTTACCATTATTCAATTCGAATAGAAATAAAAAATATATATAATAAATTCAGGATTTTTGGCTTACATGTATATATAGCCCTTAGACATGGAATTGTTGCCAATAAAGACACATTTCTCACTTGTTTCTTCCAGCTTTATCATCTTTTCTTTAGGAACTTGAGCATAGCAAATACATCCAAAAACTTTAAGATGATTCACTAAAGGTATTCTTCCACTCTATACTTAAAATGGAGTCTTATTCCGTACAGCCTTTATTTTACTTCTTTTCAGCAAATAAACAGTAGTACTAATAGCCTCTGACCAAAAGGTTTTAAGCAAACTTTTCCCAAACAGCATAGACATCGCCATCTCCGTCACATTTTGGTTCTTTCTTTTGGATACACCATTTTGGCTCTCCATACTCCTTCCCAGTGTTTTAAAATGCGTTTCGCAATACATAATGCGGATACAACAATGCGCATGCGGCCGGCAACGCATCGGCACCACACCGCAATTGCGGTGTGATTGAATTTCACACCAAAAACCGCAATAAAACATTGTTGTGGCCGCATCGCAACCGCATCAAACCGCATCGGATTCAAAAATATTGTTTTAATCACAAAATATTCACAGCACAACGGCCGCAATCCGCATTGCAACGGTTGCAATGACCGCAATCGCAGTAACTGCAACCGTTATCGCAATCACAACCGCAACCGTAATTTAAAACAATGCTCCTTCCTTTGGAAACGGTTGACGGTGGTTTTTGCCAAGCATACATCCTTCACACACACCAGATTTATTTACAATTGTTGGTAGCCCATATACCATCTTCTTTTGATAAAGTAACTTGAGACTATTGTAGTTTAAGTGCCTAAGTCTCTTGTGACATAGAATCATTATCTTTTTTTGGCAATCATGCTGAAATCTTTCTCATAACTAAGAGAAAGTGGAAAGCTTCTGTTGCTGATCATTTTTACAGAAACAACAAGTCTTCCTTTTGAATAAAAAATTATGCACTCCTTGTTTTCAAATTTTAGAGAATAGCCATGCTACAAAATTTGTCCAATGCTCAATAAGCTTTCATCTAACTCTGGCACATAGAGAGTATCATGAATGACTTTACTTCTTTGTGTAGTTGTAAATTTAATGTTGCCTTTCCCTTTTGCTTTGACATGTTCTTCATTACCCAATTTAACTTTTGAGCTAAATGAATAATCAATGTTAATAAAGACTTTTTTCTTTCCAGTCATATGGTTATTGCAACCACTGTCCAAATACCACATATTGTTACCTTCTTCAAATGCTTTGTGACAAGCAAAGATCAAGTTTACTTCATTATTTTCTCCTTCTACAAATGAAACATGTTTTTGGTTGCCAAAATGACAATCTTTCTACATGTGCCTGAATCTTTTGCAATTGTGACATTGTGGCTTGCCTTTGTCCCAACAATCATTTTCTAAATGAGTACTATTCTTACAAATTTTGAGCCATTAATTTGATACTTCTTCATGTCTTCGTCCACCATAGGTGCCTCTTCCTCTTCCACGTGAGTTTCTTAGCTTCCTCTACTTCCACCCCTTACAAATTTGTCATTTCTGGAAGACTCACCTTTATTTTGTACTTTAAGGCTTATTTTCACCATTATTGGACTAAATAGTGAGTTTAGATTGGAAGGCACTCTCAATAGATTTTCCATGTGTCGTAATAACCTTTGCTCATATGATCTTAAAGACCTCATCAACCCTTGAACCGTCATAGTTATAGATCCTTAGTTTCTTCTATTACAACCACCATAGGATCAAATTTTTCTTTCAAACTGATCAAAATTTTATCAACAATTCTTCGATCATCTATTGTATCTCCATGTGAATTTATTTGATTCACCATCTCAAAGGGTCCATTAAGGTATTCCTTCAGACTCTCATTCTCCTAGTTTCTCTTAAGAGATTGAAGTTATACAGTTCTCACGTTTGAGTCTCCTTCGAATTCTTACCGTAGAAACTTCCATGATTCCTAGGAGGTTTTTGCCTCATAGTCCATGCGAAAGGATTAGGGATTTTAAGGGGAAGGGAAAGGAATATGGATTTTAAGGGGAAGGGAAGTAGGGATTAAAGATTTTAGGGGAAAGATAATTTTGTAATTACATATATAGTGGATACCCGCGAGTATGGGTACACCAATACTTGTGTTTGCCCGTTGGTACTATGAGTATTTTTGAAAACCCATTTGAAAAACTCACGGGTATCGTTTGTGACTTGTGTCCGTACCCGTGCGGATTTTACCTGCGTGTACGGGTTTTTTGCCATCCATATATGAGATTACTTTTAGCTTTTTGAGATTTTATGGTGCAATGACGAATTATAACTCTTTCAACTCTGTTATGCTACCTTAGTTATTTAAAATAAAAATTTATTATTGTTAAGAACATTTGTATTTAGTATTGTATATTTAAATAAGGAAGAAATCTACTTATTCCAAGAGTCAGTGGAAAAAACTACTCCACATCTTAGTCATTCATTCTATGAAAATATAATATTTGAATTAGTGAGTAGATCTAAACTATTAAATTTTCATAGAATGAATGGCTAAGTGTGAAGTAGTTTTTTCCATTTACTCTAAGAGTAAGTGGATCATCTCCCTTTAAATAATAATTATAAATTAATGAGATTAAATTTTGTGAAAATTATGAAATTAAATTGAGGTTAAAATCCTATAGAAACATATAATAGTTACCTTCCAGCAGGTCACCATATGTTATTTTGAGTAGTATAGGTTGAAAATCGCCACAATTAACCTTTTCAAATAGTGGAGGTTTAAAGCCTCCATAGTAAATACTACAAAAACCTCACCATATTGTGGATGTTTACGACCTCCATGATAAATGATGCAAAAACCTCCTCAAATAATGGAGGTTAAAAATTTCCTCAAATAATGGATGTTAAAAACCGCTGCAAATTTATATGTATCAGAGGTTTTCTAAAATCACCGCAAAACGCTTCTAACAGTCATAATTGTTGCAGTTTTAAAACCTCTGCTAGTTATATTGTGGAGATTAAAATCATCCGCTAATCGCATAAAAAACCTCCACTAAATACAAAATATGTTGTCTGTCAATCAATACTTTCATCCATTTTCTAGAAATGAATTGATAAAAAACATTAATGAGCATAAATCCCTAAAAGCTTGGAGTTAAGCTCACCAAGCATAACAAATACATTATTACCAGAAACCTTAACTCATGTAATAAGGTGAAAGGGGAAACCCTAACTCAATACAAGCTAAATGAGTGAATGAGTGAACTTTCAATTCAGACATAAAGTCATGTAATAAGGTGAAATCTAACTCAATAGAAGCAAATATTTATAAAGAAAACTCACTTCCAATTTTGTTTTACAATGAGTGAACTTTCAGTGTTGAATGAATGAATAATTTCGAGGTTGAAAGACTTTCATGTTGAATGATTTTGAGGTTGAAAGAGATTTATAGTGTTGAATGATTTTCAGTGCTGATTAAATGAGTTTTGGGATTGTTGAATGTGTGTGAATGCTGAAAAGTTTTAAGTTTTATAGGGTCTGATAGTACTTGGGATTGTTAAGCATTAAACATTCTACTACACTCATTAAAGAGAGAATCGTAGAATATAAATGGTATTTAAAACAACTATATATATTGAACATTGAACATTACATTGAACATTACATTGAACGTTGCATTCACCAAAACATTGCATTGAACATTACATACAATGTACTCCCTAAGCTACAATTTATACTTGTGCTACACATTGAATTCCCTAAACTAATCTTTAACACTAAGTACATAATTTGATCAATCTTCCCTAAGCTGAGTGATTTGGTCATCTGTGTATGACTCTGCCTCAAACTGGACTAAAGTTGGCTATTGTTGAATGATCTCCTTCATTAGTATAGCGCATAATAGCCGCAATCTTTCTCGTTGGTTTGACAGGGGGTCTAAAATTAAAATCAAATAAACATATAAGTATAACCTTTACTCGAAACATGAATACTACACATATATAATTGTTTGAGTTGATTTGTGTCAATACCTTTACATGAGTCCATCTGATGTTGTCAGATGTAGATTTGGAATGAACATGACCCTGTAAATTTGCAGCCCCCTAAATAGCATAAAATGTACTTAATTACTAAACATAAAGTGAAAGTGTACTAAAAATCTGAAAGTTTAAATGAGTAGTCTACTTTACCTATTGAATATTTCCTGCATTGCCGAGTAATTGTTTCGATCCACATGTTTCGATGAATCAAAATAGTATATTTGTCCTTCAATTTGACTAATTACAATCAATATCTAATATTGCCTAACAAAACATATGCATACAGTTAGGAAATGTTAAACACAAACATACTAAAGACAATTAAATTATGTTTGTAAAAAATGGCTCACCCGATATTAAAAGGTGCAAGGAATAATTCTTCAACTTCTTTATTTTGGATGAGCATATCATCTACATGTTGTGTATGCCCCCCTCCGTTCTTCTTTCTTCATTGAGGTTACTCATCACCGAAGTGGTAAAATTCGGGGACAAGAATATCACATTTTGTTAAACTTTGCCTTGTCTAATAGCCTTCATTGTTGTAGGTTGGTGCAGCCATATGCAAGTGTCTTAAGTGCTAAGCCAAGTGCCATAAAAGTTGTTGCTTCTGTTGAGCCAGATATCATGGAAGTTGGGTCAGTTGCTGAGACAGATGCCATGGAAGCTGGGTCAGAGACTAAGTCAGATGTTGAGCCAGACCAAGGCCAGATACATCAGAGAAGTAGGCCAACTCGAGGCTAGATGCATCAGAGGACTGGGCCAGCTCGGTCAGATTGTCTGGCCCAGTCGCATCAGACAAGACCTGCTGAAGGACAATCTCGGTCACGATTCTCAAGCATGGTGCACCAGAACCAAAGTTAACCTCGGTCAGGTTGGCTAAGTCATCACGGTCAGAGTCAACCTTGCCTTGGACAGTTGGCACATAAGCTGAGTCAAAGGCAGAATCTATTATTGCTTGGAAGTCAAGTTATCATTTCTTGTATTTTCTTAGTATGGTTCAATAGTTGGCTATGAAGAGTAGTTTTGAGTTTGTTAGGGTTGTTAAAGCTTTTTGGGTGTATTATCTTTGTATATATATTTGTATACTTTTGAGTTTCATTCAATAAGAAAAAGTTAATCATTCTTTTTCATCTTTGCATTCTCTTAAGCTTTCATAACTTGAATATGGATTCTTATGTTTTAAGATATTCTTTTAATCTTTCAAAATAAGATTATCATACAAGTACCTAGCGTATAACACAAATGTCAATTAATTATAATACGAGTGATTAAATGCAAAAGTGAGAAGTTGAGAAAACAAAATTTACCTCATATATACACATATAGTAGTTGCATTTATCTAGTCATGTTCATATACATCCATCACTTTATTAATACTAATGAATTATTGGGTATTATACCTAAAGACTCCATAGGGAATTCATATCATAAGTCACTATGACAAAAAACGTCTTTATAGGCGGTTCTTCAACAACGCATCCTAGAAAAATGATGTTAAACAAAAGGCGAATGAATATTATACAGCGCATCTTTAAGAATTCACTGTTAAAATGGATAAGCGAATATAATGTCAACAGCGCAAAAGAAAATATGTGCGATTGAATAAGTGTGTGTTTTAATTCGTAGTCTTTAACAGCGCAACTATTTTGCGGCGCTGTTATTTGGAATATGTTTAACAGCACAATATTTAATTTTCACTATTGTTGGTAACTCTTCTACAGCCCATTCGTACGTATGCGCTGTGGTTTTTATATCTTATACAACGCTTTCTAAAACATGTGTTGTTGATTAGGTAGGTTTTTAAAATTTTACAATTTCTAAACAACATTTTCTCATATATTAAAGTGTGTTCGTTCCCAAAAATTCCTTTGTTTCGTGATGGCGGTATCACTTCCTCAAGGTGTAGTGAAATGTTTTTTATAGAATGAATTTTTCTACCCCAAATGCATATTTAATATGTTCAATTTTTGATTACTCGTTCAAAAGTTATGTTAAAAAATGTGATATAGAATATTTAACAGCGCTTATTTACGCATGCGCTGTTGATAGGACACATTTAACAACGTTGTTGATAGGGCACCTTTATACTAAATAAAAATATGATTTCTCTGCATTCAAAATTTCCATAAAAATGTGGTCTTCTTCTTTTGAAGACTGGAACAGATAATTTCCATTTTGTTTTAGTGACAGCTTCACTGCTACTTCCAAACAACATATTCAAGAAACACTTATCACATAAGAGCTTGTGACCTTCCTTCTTTAATATACCATCTTTCACCTACATCCTTCGGCAAAGTGCTCCTTAATTAATTGATTTTTTCTAAGATTCTACCATTGAGACATCATTCTTAGTTATTTTTTGCATGACATTATTCAGGTCCAAGATGCTCTATGCCACAAGTAAAGACAGGATTAAACATGAGCTAGATGGTTTCCATTATGAAATCCAAGCCACTGATCCCACAGAAATGGATCTTAAAGTGCTTGCTTAAACAGCACTTGTTTTCCATCATGTAGCTTAAAAGTCACACATTTAGCAGCGCTTGTTTCAGATAGCGCTGTTAAAAGTCATACCTTTTTGTTAAAAGTCATACATTTTCTCTCTTCAAGCAAATTATTATCTTTTGGTTTCTCTATTCGAGCACAAGGTGAATCATTCTCTTATTTTACCTCATTTATTGTTCTTTGATTCACTCTTGTTCCTTGCATTTACATATACGTTAACTATTTATTTTCTATTACAGGCAATGTCAAGGTTGAATATACGTGAAGTTGTTGTTGGTTTACCAAATTTGCAATCTCTGTATGTATTTCTTGTATTTTCTATGTAACTTTTGATTTCAATCTTATTATATTGAATCTCACTGTATTAATTTGTAATCTTATATCTTCGTTTAAGGAGGAGAAGAAATTCATGGATTTGTCTTCTACATTTTCATCACTTTCGTCATTTTCATTTCTACGTATTGTTAACGAAGACAAGTTCACGCAATAGTTTGATTTCATTCTTATTATATTGAAGCTTCTTATGTGTTTGACAAAATGTTTGAAATAAATTTTGCCTTATTTAATATGAGTGTTGTTAAATTGATATTGTTAAATATGACATATCAGTAGCAATCGTGATGTGCGCGGTTAAAAGTCATGTACATATATAACAGCGTTTGTTGGAGGTGACATTGTTGTAAAATGTGGTATATAACAGCGAAACAAGGAAGCGCGGTTAATGTATACCATCTACGACTTCGGTCAAACAGACAGCGGTGGGACGCGTTGTCCTAAAGCCAAAAAAAAGCGTTGTTGCTCAATGTATCTAGCGTAGTGAGTATAGAACTTGTATTCAAGTTCTGTACATGATTCAACAGTTGAGTACAAAAGTTGATCTTTTTGGAGATCACATCCCCCAAAGATCCTTTAGACTTAGACTGTGGCTTATTATTTTATTTTATAGCTTAAACTTCACCACTTTGGCATTTTTCAGTACATGTTCTACTATGGGAGAGAATGTCATTGAGCCATCTAACTCCTTTTCATTGGGTTTGGATTATTCATTTTCTTTAAATATTCAATACAAAACATATCAATTACATATCAAAAAATAATATGAATGAGCATAAGGTTAAAATCACATCATAGGAACCACATCTATAAGGTTTATTGGCCAAGTCACATAAGTGCCTATAGCCCCTGCCACTGTCAAGGTATCCTCATCGAGAGGAATTGGCAGCAATGCATCACCATAGACTACAACATCAATCACAACCTACTCATGATTAGGTGAGATACGTGCATTATGCAACATAGCATCTGGTAAGTTATGCACTTTACCAACACCCACTACTCGCTTAGATGGGATATCTAAGTATAGTTTGCAAGTATTGATTCCCCAAACGTTATTTAAAACATATAAGTTTGTGACTATAATTAAACTAAAGGGAAAATAAATGAAAATTAGTTAATTAAATTACCTCGGGAATGTTATGAGTATCATGTGTGCATCTTTCATTGATGTTAGAAAGAACATCGCCTTGTTGATGCCCCCAAGTTCCTTTTTTTCATTAAACTTTCAAATTCAATGAACAGTTGCAAGAGGGTATCCAATAGGTTCTATATTCGAGTCAAGTCGGCTTTGTTTGCATACTTTTGAGGGGATAAAAAGTTTCGCTTGCAAACCCCAAATCATGCACCCGAATATGGCCAGAGTACTCAAGTAGTCCTAGTGCCTTATCAAGTACCTCCTGACTATCTGAGGTCTATAGTTCTCCTACCTTTTCTTTTAGGGTAACCTGATATGTCAAAAAAAATCATAATGTTAATTAATCACATTGATAAATAAAGTATGGAAATTAAGTTTAAATGATAAGCACTTACAACACAGTTTGTCACTTCTTGAACTTTTTCATTGTCAATGACATTGTCCTTGTTCTTATGGGCATCCACCCATAGAGCATCGAGGTCTATTACATATGCATTGGAAGGTGTATTGTTTTGTTCCAACTAACAAAACATAACTAATAATAATGTAATTAGACATGGATACAAAACATAACGAATAATTTACTTACAAATTAACAATACTTACAATTAATTAGTTGTAAAACAAGAGAAAAACTCTAAAAGAAAGGAGTAAAAGAAAAAGAAATTGAGAACTACGATGGAAAAGCTAAAAAGGTCAAAAAGTTCAAAACTAATAGGCTTGGGACAAGAAGAATGGGAATAAGTCAAGAAAGTAAGTGTTTATTTGAAAAATTCAAGAATGTTCTCTTAACTTCAAAATTCTATGATTATCTAGAAAAACCATGATTGTTTGAAAGCCTAGCCTCATTATAATTGAAAACAATACCTTAGTGATCCTTGATTGAAAATGCAATTTTAGAGAATAGGTGAGACAAAAATCAAGTTCAAATTAATACAATTCGATAGTAAGATAATGAGTGAAACACTTACCCCCTTGAAAAAGTTCTATTTTTGAACTTGTGTGCACAAAACACTTTTTTTGATTGAAAAATATTTGATTAGGTGTATTGTTTAACATTTTCATGAACACAAGCATACATCTTTAAGTTTGATACATCATGTACAACAATTCATATGCGTATAAAAATCTCATTGAAAATAATGATCATTGCAAGCAAAATCTTAAATTTTGTTAATCAAACTTTTGAAAAAGCCAAGAGTTTTTTTTTGGATGAGTCTTTACCTTTTGTTTAAGGACAAACAAAGTCTTAAGTTAGTGGGAGTTGATAACTGCCAAAAATACCTTATTTTCATACACTTTTTAGGGCACTCATCCTAATCAAACATGTTAAAACCCAACTTAACTCGACTTAACTCAATACTTTTAAGTACATTTTTATAATTAATATGTATATATGTTTTGTACACCTCTTTTCCAAGCCTTTTTGAAATTAAGAGAAAATAAAACTAAAAAAGAAGTGAAATGCAAGACAAAGAAATTCGGCCAATCAAGCTAAAACACATGGCACAAGTGTGCTTAGGTTAGGTGTGGCAAGATGTGTGCTTAGCCTTAAGCATGACTCAACAACTTGGTCTTGGTTGGAATACATGAAAATCAAAGAGAAGTTGATCAAGGAGCAGTTAGGCGTGACAAGTCACAAGCCAAGCTTGAGGTGGCAAGCAAGTTGGTGCATACATGGAACTTATTCACGTGGAGAGTACAATCCAAGGTTCTCAATGAGGAGCTACGTGTGGGACCAAACCGCCAAGCTCAGCACCAAACACTCAGGCAACTCATCAAAGACGCACCATGCTGGACAAGCTAGCTGCTCAAGCAGACAGCTGAGCATGGCCAAGTGTGTGCTTAGCCCAAGGTCACTCAACAAGTGGTTAGCTTGGTCTCAAAGGAACCCTTAGGTCATGCATGATGTCACAAGATCATAGCCCACCATAGACTGACATGCTCAGCCGCAAATAGCTTGGATGAGTCAGCCTCAAGAAGGTGACTAATCACCTTGATCAAGGGACCAAACCCAAACTGGTGGGTTTGGCAAGGCGTTGGGCACACAAGCATGCACGTTTGGCGCATATCCTAGTACCTATTAAAGGGCATGCAACCATCTTCACTTCATACCCATTCATTCATTGTTTATATCATTTTTGGATCTCAACTTTCTTAGGTTTTCTTTTTAGTTTTCTTACATATAAATTTAGACGGAATGTAGTTGGCAAATGATGTACAAAAACTTAATTTTATAACATCATTTTGAACCAAAAACATCCAATCATTAGATGGCTAATGCTCCTAAATCAATTTGGATTATGGTGTAGTTTTATTTCTTAACTTATTTTGTATATTCTTTGATTTCATTTATACAAGTTTTTACTTTGGTTATATTGAATATTTAAGAAGTTCTTAACGCGATTTTAGCTTGAACACCTAAAACTTGATTCAAAGATCCAAAATGCTTCTTATTAAAGTGTTGACAAGTGAACTAAGAAGTAGAACATACACCTTAGTTCACTTACCACACTAGCATATATTTTAAGCAACTTGTATTCAAGGTTAATCAATGTTAATGAATCTGAAGTAGGATATGACAACCTACTCCGATGAGTGATAATCAACTATTGATTATTGCATTATACAGGGTTTGAAAATCATCTTTCCTAGGCCGGGACATTGGGAGGAAAGTTAAGAACATGGTGTATGGTTTAACCAAGGTATAACAAATAACTTGCATAAAGTACCTTGTTCATATTGTTCAAGAAATCATTTCATCATTCCAACCATATTCTTCTCGTGAATTTGTAAATATGTTGTTTCTTTACTTTTTCATGTTTATCACCTTTATAAAAAGACAAAAACAATTTATTGTCAACTCTTACTATTAATAAAAGATAAATAGTGTGAATGCATTTCTATTAAGCAATTCCTTGTGGTTCAACAAAACCCTATACTATACTACAATTGAATCTTGAAAGAGATTTAAGAGTGAATATAGTAAAGTGTTATTTATAAATTTTGTTTGTTGAAATTGAAATCCTAAAGCATAAGTTCAATCCAATCCCTGGATTGTAACTTTGTGAAATGAGTAACAATCATAAGTGCAATTCAATTCATGGATTGTTACTATGTAAAAGAGTGATGATGCACACTTCTTCATAAGTACAATCTAATGCATAGATTGCAACTAAGCTCAAAAGTGTGATGTACATATTGTTAATATTTAACATTCTAACATCTAACATGCTAGCTTACTAACAATTTATACCTTTATTCTTATATTGCAATTTATTCTTTTATTCTTTCATTTTTTATTTATCTAACATCACTCTAACTTCATTCTTGATACCAACCTTTCATAAGAAATGATATGGTTAAAAATCTTTCAACAAATTGGCGTTGTTTCCGGTGACTTTTTGTTGAGAGAGAAACCTCTTATACTCTTTTAACAAAATGGCGTTGTTGTTGGGGAATTCCGAATTAATAGAAATTCATACTTACATCTTTAATTTCTAGTATTTGTAAATACAATTTTCTTTTACCTTTGTATAAATTTATTTTTATATTTTGTACATTGTAACACCCCAAATTTGTAAGTCTTTAAAATTATAGTATCAGTCCTCGGATCCTCGCTTGAGCGAGAGATTCTCGCCTTAGCGAGAAAGGATCACCTGGGAGGGTGAAATCTTGGACTATATTGGAAGATTCTCGCCTGAGCGAGAGTTTCCTCGCCTGGGCGAGAAATGGCAAAAGTGGAGTTGTTGACACTGTGAGATTCTCGCTTGAGCGAGAGGGAACCTGTTGACACTGTGAGATTATCGCTTGAGCGAGAGGGTCAGAGTTGAGTTTTTAAAATGGGCGGGATTTTCTCGCTCGAGCGAGAGAAAGCTCGCTTAAGCGAGAACCCGACGCTGTTACATTAAATAGGGAACCCCAAACACATTTATGAGGGTTAACCTAGAGAGATGTGAGAGAAGAGAGCATTTTCAAGAGCAAAAAGGCTTTTGAGTCATTTAGAAGCTTGAGAAGAGGTAGATCTCTTGATTCTAACTCTCTTCTTCTCTTTTAAACTTATTTTGAGGTATGTTGGATCTCTTCTCAACATGAGAGAAACCATGGAAACTCACCCTCTTGAGTTATGGTTCGTTCTATGTGATTTTTATCTTGTAAACTCTTGGTATAGAGTTAGTATTTCGATAATGGAGAGGGTTTGTGGGTTGATTCATGAAAACCCCAAAACCCTAAAATGGAAATGGGTAAAATGCTAGAGGTAGAAGATGAGTTTACTTTCTAATGATGAATTATGAGATGAATATGTATGTTTTATATGTTGTAAGCTTATGATGAAAGTAGTTTAGCAACATTGAAAATATGATGAATACCTTGTATGGTTAAATGATTCAATATAAGTTGTTTATGAAATACTTGGAATAAATAACTAACACTTTGTTGTATGGTGTGAATGAGGGAAAGATCCTAGAGTGAACGGCGGTTTCGGTGGAACTAGTGCAGTTACCAAGAACCCAGCCCAACACTCACCAAGGTAAGAATAAGTCTTTAATTTATGCATTATGTGGAAAATGCGTGGACTTTCTGTTATGGAATCATTTATTGGGGGAGTCCCAACGGAAATAAGACTTGGAATCATTTATTGGGGGAGTCCCAACGGAAATAAGACTCGGAATCATTTATTGGGGGAGTCCCAACGAAAATAAGACTCGAAATTATTTATTTGGGGAGTCCCAACGAAAATAAGACTCGAAATCATTTATTGGGGGAGTCCCAACGGAAATAAGACTCGGAATCATTTATTGGGGGAGTCCCAACGGAAATAAGACTCGGAATCATTGATTGGGGGAGTACCAATGGAAATAAGACTCGGAATATAATGACATACATGGTAAATCCCTTAGTCACCACAAATATATATGGGTATGGTTGTAGTGATGATGGGTGTTTTTACGGTATATGTATTGGTGGAGTGCCAATGAAAATAAAACTCGTTTTAGCCGACCAGAATGGGTTAGCGACTCTAGCTCGAGTTATGTAGCATGGTTTTTCAAAAGTATAGATGATGAAAAAGGTTTTTAGAGTTTTTAAATCATATTACTGTTGAGACCTATTTAAATGTGGATTAACTGACATTGAGTTTTATTGAATTAATGACTTATTCCTTTGTGTTGTTGTGCATTGTAAATGTTAATCCCATTTCAGGTAGGTGGACGAAGCAGGATGATTTTGAGTAGGGGATTAGGGACTTTTGTTTTGACGTCTCTTTATCCATTCTTTTGTAATCTTAATTTATTGTAATTGAAGTAACTTATGATACTATGATTATTATTTTTGTACATGATATTGATCATGGGTATTAGCAACTCGGGATATATGTAGCTATGGGTGTTTTGGAAACCCATAGCATGCGGGGGTTACTAGGTTACATAAATGAATTATGTTTTTCTGCTATTGAATGTTGTATGTTACTTATGGTTTAAGGATAGGGTGTGAGTGAGAAGCGAGACTTTTAAAGTAAATTTAATCACTCGGTAATTTATGACTGACTGTTAAATGTATGAAATTGAAATAAATAAGGAAAATTTTCAAGGGTAGAATTTCGGATTCTTCCATACATCCTTTAATTTATTTTTCTATTTTGTACATCAAAAAATTAAAAGGACAAAAAGAAAGACAAAGTTGGAACAAGTGGAGTAACCCCATTAGTTAAGAAACCTATATTGTTGTTATAAATTTTGAGGTGATGTGAAGGTACCCCCTATCCACTCTTTCAAAAGAACAACATAAAAAGGGATTGGAATAAGCAAGGATTAGGGGCTGATCTTTCAAAAGAAAAGAAGAAGTTGCATCTTCCAACTATACTCCATACAAGGGAATGAAGCTACTTTAATGCTTAAAGGTTAAGTTTTCATTATACAATTTTATTCAACATGTTTTATTTTATGATACTTGAATCAATATCTCCATAAACATGCTTTAGTTGATGATTTTTAAGTTGTGCAATAAATTTTAAACTAGGAGCATGCATGCTAAATTTGTGCCTTAAAATTAATTTTTCTACCCTTGAGAACTCCTAAAAAGTGTTGTTATTTGGTTTACCAAGTTGATGTTTGGTTTACCATGTAACTAAATGAATTCATAAAAATCTGAATGGGTTCATATATGATTGTTTGGTTTGATAAAATTTTGTTTGGATCTCCATAAATTCTGCTTGGATTTCCATATTATCATTTGGACTTGAAACATGGTTAAAATAAACTTCTAAATATTATTTTCATTAAAAAAAATACTTGTTGTTTGATTGGAATTTCTGTCAATCAAAATTTTATATATTCATGAACATAATAGGTTAGACAATGATAGTTTCATGTAAATTGTTAGACTAATCTCAAGTATATAGATATTACAAGTTCTAATGATTTACAGGAAAATAAGTCCAAAACTACCAAACAAAAATAGGAAAAATTGGCTCTAAAAAGGCACCACTATCTTGGAGAAGATAGTACCACTAAAGGACAATGAAATTATGAGTTCTCCTAATGTGTATGGATCACATCTAAACAGTGAGACTTCATATTCAAACTCTTCGACGACAACGAAAAATAGACGTTAAACTATTGACATTAAATGAGCGCTTACTAGGAGACAACCCAGTAGTTGATTAGTGTTCTTTTACTTTTGTGTGTTTTAATTTGTGTTGCATATCCAATTATAAATAGTGTAAATAAATTGAAACGAAGGATAGAAAATTTTGATTTCAAATATTTATTTATTGAATTTATGCATTGAATAATTAATTAATAAAAAATGAACTAAATAATAAAGAGTGTAATATTAAGCACTCTCAAAATAAATTTATATACACAATTAATATAAATATTCATTTGTATTACTTTTTTGAAGAGTCATTGATAATTATAGATGAATTATGGATGACACAGTGACCGTGTGCAGTACTCATACACTATGAGTGGGTACATTTTTGTCTCAATAAATAAATATTGTATGTATTTTTTAGCCATTTTCAAATTTCAGCTATTACAAACTAGCTTTACCGAACAGAGTCGAATTAGAAGAAGACTTTAATTTTCATTTACAAAACTAGCTTTACCGAACATAGTTGAATTACAAAACAATTGCAAGCTTCCACTTACCTTCTCAACAACAAGCTCACAACTACTAGCTATAAACTCGTAGCTATAAGCTAGTTTTACCGAACAAAGCCAAAGTAGAAGAAGACTTTTCGGAATGGCTTAGGATCACTATACCCAATCTATTAATGTATGCATCCTTTTCGAGAAGACTTTAACTCAATATCACACTTAGCTCTTTGTTTTTTTACAAACTTTGAAAGTGTAGAAAATTTCTGGAGACTTTTTGTGCAAAACTTGGAAAGATTTATTTCCAAGAGAGCTGTTCATTTTAAAATGTTTAGGATGGTATTGATAGATTTTAGAAGGGTTCCAAGATCCATTCCAAGAAGTACGAAATGTTTGGGGAGATGTTGGTGTGTTAGGGTATGTGTTGGTTGAGTTTCAAATTCGAAACAACACTTCCAACATATTGCAACAGATTAAAGTCACATGGTAATCAGTTACTGAACTTTACTATCCAACTGAGTAATTCATTACTCTACATAGTATCAGTTACTAATCCTTCTTCCCGTCATCACTATTTTTTAGAGTCATCACTATTTTCCAATCTCTCCGAAATGATTCAGAGTCATCACTATTTTTTGTGTGGTCACCAATTATACAGTCAATTTATTTTATTAAAAATTTATTTATTATAAAAATAATATATTTTTATGTTTGACTAAACTTTATCTTACTGGAACGTATCTGTCGCGACTCGATTTTGGGTTGGAAGACCGGCCCTGCAACTTAGGGAGAGGCTAACTCGATTTCTATCTCTTCCAATTGATTTGGAGTCGCCACTACGTTTTTTGCTGATAAAACGTATAAAACTCTAAATTTAGCCCGATTTGGATAAAATGGTCTTTAATCATAGATTCTGAGCTCAAGAGTCGAATACGGATCGAGGAAGTTATTAGCACCCTGTCCGCCCGTATTAAAACGGTACCCTCGCTAATTAGGTGGACTTTTATACCCTTAAAATTATTTATTGAAATTCAATAATAAAATGCAAAATGTTTTATTTTTTATTGTTGTGTCTAACAAGAGTTTATCTTGCTCCTACGTATCCCTAGGTGAAATAGGGAAATCAAGGCTACCTAGTTCTGGTTCGAAGAGTAATTGGTTGATTTCGTTGATTTGAAGGTATCGATTTGGTTGAGTTATAAAATAAGTTTTTATTAAAACGTTTTTTATATGGAATTAATAGTTTAGAGATGGCACTAGTCGTAGACCTTATTCCCATTTTCAGAGAAGTTAGAGACAACACGGACTATAACGTTACTATAAAAATTCCATTGAAATTCATTGAGTAATAGAGTAATTTTGAAGTTATATTTTGATATGGAATTAATAGTTTAGAGACAGCATTGGTCGTAGACCTTGTTCCCATTTTCAGAGAAGTTAGAGACAACACGGGCCGTAGACCGGACTATCAAATTCCATTTAAAAATCGTTGAGTAAAATACTAGATTTAAAATATTTTTTGATATGAAATTAATAGTTTAGAGACAGCACTGGTCGTAGACCTTGTTCCTATTTTCAGAGAAGTTAGAGACAATACGGGCATAGACCGGACTATCAAATTTCATTTAAAATTCGTTGAGTAAAATACTAGATTTAAAATATTTTTTGACATGTAATTAATATAATATGCATTATTGGATGGTATCATTACCAATATGAAAAATAAAATAAGTATCATTTTTAGAAGGAGTAAAAAGAAAACAAAAAAAAGGATTTCGATTTGGGCCCATAATGGACCAAAAGATCTGAATTGAAAGAGGGGAGGGGTTTCTTTGGTTTTTTCCATTTGTCCAGGTTGAGGGTTAGATGATGTTGAGAGAAGAGAGGGGAGAAGATGAGAGAAAGAGAAGACGAAGAAGAGAAGAAACGAGAAAGGTGAGAAGAAGAAAGAGTTCGTGGGTTTTCTCCTCCGAAAACGGCAACAGCATTCTCGTTCCGGTGACAAGCTAACAATGAGCTTCTCATCCGCTGATATGGACTGAAATTATGAACTAAGAAACCTAGGAATTATTATCAATTCGTAGGATCCAAACAAGAAATAGGGAATTCAAGAAGAAGAAGATGAACTCCGAGATTCTCTTATTATGGGAAGAAATTGAGTTACAGAAATGAAGAAGAAAGAATTGAGAGAATATTGCCAAAATTGTTAACTAACTCAACAGAATGCTCAATCACAGCTTTATAGTTCAGCTTTTACAAAAATAGGACACTTGGCAGTTTAACAGATTTAACTAACTAACTAACTAATGTTTATTCCTTATCATTGCCCTACTCTTCAAAAAATCCTTGTCCCTAAGGATTCTTCAAGGATGGAAAGAAGGAAATTTTTTTATGATGTCATAGTAGAATTCCCATGTGGCATCCTCCGATGGTTGGTGCTTCCACTTGATCAACACTTTAGTGACAGCTTGGCCTTTTCTTTTGATTGTGGCCCTGTCTAAGATGGCCTCAGGTTCATGAACAGCAGTGACTTCAATGTCTTGTAGGGGAAGTTCAGTAGAGACAACTGCTTCTCCTATATGTTTCTTCAACTGGAATACATGAAACACATTATGGACCTTTGATTGAGGGGGCAAGGTCAATTTGTAAGCCACTGCACCAATCTTATCTTCAACAGCAAATGGACCAAAATATTTTGGAGCCAACTTCTCATTCATGCGATTAGCCACTGAAGTTTGTCTATAAGGATGAAGCTTAACATACACCAAGTCACCTTTCTGAAATTGTCTGTTTGTTCTGTGTCTATCAACCACTTGCTTCATCCTATGTTGTGCTCTTCTTAGATGGAATTTCAATACCTTCAACATCTCTTCTCTTTTTGCCAAACTTCTATCTATCAATTCAATCTTAGACTCTCCTGGCAAATAAGGAAGGTAAGTGGGAGGGGGCTGCCCATACACAATTTCATAAGGAGTGGCATGAATTGAAGTGTGGAAGGTAGTATTATACCACCACTCAGCTAAAGGAATCCATTTGGACCAATTCTGTGGGGCATCAGAACTCATGCATCTAAGATATGTTTCCAAGCACCTGTTGATAACTTCAGATTGTCCATATGTTTGTGGATGGTAGGCTGAAGAAAGTTGCAACTGAACACCTTAAAAAGCCATCAATTCCTGCCAAAAATTGCTGATAAAAACTGCATCTCTGTCACTTGTAATGGACTCTGGAAACCCATGTAATTTGAAAACATTGTCTAGAAAAGATTGGGCCACTGAACTAGAAGTGTAAGGATGAGAAAGGCTCATGAAGTGGGAAGCCTTGCTGAGTCTATCAACTACAACAAAAATGACAGTCTTTCCATGAGAGTTAGGCAAACCTTCAATGAAATCCATGGTGATATGTTGCCATACATGTTCAGGAATTGGCAAAGGTTGAATTAACCCTGGATAAGCTGAGGTGTCATACTTACATCTCTGACAAGTGGAGCATTTCTTGATAAAATCTTGCACATCCTTGGTTAATCCTTTCCAATAAACAACAGATTTAACCCTTTGTAGTGTTGCATTTTTTCCTGAATGTCCACTTGCAGCTGAAGTGTACATCCATTGCAAGATTTCATTCCTCAATTGAGTATCCCTTCCTACCACCAATTTCCCCCTTCTTCTCAGTTCACTTCCATTCCAACAGTGATGCTTATGTGAAGTAGGATCCTCCTGCAGTTGTTGAATTAGTTTTTGAATATCAACATCAGTGTTCCAAGTTTGTTTTATTTTGTCCATCAACCCTGAGTCTACTGTATGTACTTGAATGTGATTAAGTCCCATCCCTTCCCTTCTAGACAAAGCATCTGCTACTATATTTTCCTTGCCTTGCTTATACTCAATTGAGAAATCAAACTCCATCAATTTAACCAACCACTTTTGTTGAAAGGTAGTAGTTAAGTTTTGATCTAAGATATACTTTAAACTTTTATGATCTGTTTTGATGATGAAGTGTCTATTCAGGAGGTAGTGTCTCCATTTTTGTACTGCAAAAACCACTGCTAGCAACTCTTTTTCATATGTAGATAGAACCTCTTGTTGCTGATTCAAAGATCTACTAATAAAAGATAGGGGGTGGTTGTCCTGCATCAAGACTGCCCCTATTCCCTGCCCTGAAGCATCAGCTTCAACAATGAATATCTTAGAAAAATCTTGTAGGGCCAACACAGGAACTTGAACCATTGAATCTTTTAACTTTTGGAATGCTAACTTAGCATCTGGAAGTCCAGCTAAAGTTGTCTTTTTTAAGCATAACTGTCAACGGTTTAGCTATTCCCCCATACCCCTTCACAAACCTCCTGTAGTATCCTGTTAAGCCTAGAAATCCTCTCAACTGTTTAATGGTTTGAGGTAATGGCCATTCTGCTACAGCCTTGATCTTGGAGGGGTCTGTTGCTACACCTTCTTTGGAGATGAAGTGGCCCAAATACTCAACCTTTTCTACCCCAAAGTAGCACTTTGATCTCTTGGCAAAAAGTCTTTGTTGTCTCATCACCTTAAGTATTTGTTCAAGGTGCATTACATGGTCTTCCATACAGCAACTATATATCAAAATATCATCAAAAAATACTAACACAAACCTCCTCAGAAATTCCTTGAATACTGAATTCATAAGGCTTTGGAAAGTGACAGGGGCATTAGTGAGCCCAAAAGGCATCACTAAATACTCATAATGGCCTCCATGAGTCTTGAAGGTTGTTTTGTGAACATCATGAAGTTCCATTCTGACTTGATGGTAACCAGACCTCAAATCTATCTTAGAGAAGATGCTTGACCCACTCAACTCATCCATAAGGTCTTCAACTAAAGGAATTGGAAACTTGTCCTTCACTGTGCCCTTATTAAGCTCCCTATAGTCCACACAAAGTCTCCAAGTACCATCCTTCTTGCCTACTAATACCACTGGACTGGCATAAGGACTGTTGCTGTTTTGCACCACCCCTGACTCCACTATTTCCTGTACCAATCTATCAATGACATCTTTCTGCTGACCAGCATATCTGTAAGGTCTTTTATTTACTGGATTAACCCCCTGCAACAATGGAATCTGATGATTATGGCCTTCCCTCATAGGGGGTAATTCCTTAGGTTCTTCAAATATATCTGCATATCGATCTAATACTTCACTAATCTGCAAAGCTAACTCCTCTTGATCAGCATGAGTGGTCAAGGATTGTAATAAACATCCTTCCTCTTGACACAATTGTATCATTGATAAATGAACCCCATTTTCTAGAGTTCTGCCCAATTGTTGATTTTTAATAGTTTTGACATTAGTATGTTGAGCTCCCCTTAACACATGCCTTCTTCCTTGAACCTTGAAATCCATACTTAGCTTGTCAAAATTCCAAGTTATGTCACCTAATGTTACCAACCATTCAACTCCTAACACCATATCACAGCAACCCAAGGGAATCAATAACATATCAGTTGTGAAATTTGTATGCTGCAACTGCCAAGTAAATCCCTTGGCAATGGAAGAAATCTTGATCATGTTACCATCAGCTACTGTTACAGTCACTGGTTCCAACTTCTCAAGCCTGCACCCCAATTTTTTTGCCATATTAACATCCAAAAAATTGTGAGTGCTGCCACTATCTATCAAGATATGCAACTGCTTCTTCATGTGACTTCCAGTGACTCTCATAGTTCTAAAACTAGAGATTCCTGTGAGTGCATTAACAGAGATGTGAGGCTCCCCTTGTTCCTTATTCACACCTTCCATCTCACACTCATTTTCCTTTTCTTCATCACCCATCTCATTTGTTTCTATCAAATGCAATTGTAATTTTTTATGCGTCAAGCTGTGTTCAGGGGTGTATGTCACTTGAAGTAATGGGTTTTGGAGTTAGTATAGGCTTAGAATGAGTGGTTGTCTTGGTGAGCTTGCCCATAGCCTGATTAGCAAGGCTCTGAGTACTAGCTGATTCATACAATTTTGCTAATGAAAAGGCCTGTCTCACTGACTTTGGATTAAACATTCGAATAAGCATTTGAATGTCATGTTTGAGTCCCCCTAAAAAACAACTAAGGGTATACTCTTCAGATAATTCCAGTCTACTGATGATGGCATCAAATTCTTCATGAAATTCAGTCATTGTCCCCTTCTGCCTTAACCTCATGAGTTCAGCCATGGGATCATCACATACCTCCCCAAATATATCCATCAAAAGTTTTACATATTCTTCCCACCTTGGCCATGCTTGAGCCATGATCATTAATTTGGCAAAAGCATGATGCCACTGTAACGCCTTGCCCTCAAAATGAATTATAGCCAATTTAACCTTCATGTTTTCAGGTGTATTATCTATCAGAAAATACATCTCACATTGGTATAACCACTGATTCACGTTTTCACCATTAAAGCGTGGGAAATCTATTCTAGCTAACCTTGTTCCACACGTATAGTGAGAAGTCTGGCTGTCACCTGAGCAAGAACCTCTTCTTGCTGGAATTTTATTAGCTTCATCTCCTTTTTCTGATAGATCTTGTTTCAGTGCTTCTGCTATGGTGTTCTTTAATGATTCATTCAATGTCTTCTGAATGTTCCCCGCCAATTCCACCATTCGCAACTCCATTCTCTCAGCAAAAGGAGTTTCTAAACGATCCTCCATTTCTCGCATCGCTGCTTGATTTCTGGTGGATTCTGCCATTTGCACCCAAGGAAGGAAACAGCTCTTGATACCAATTTGATATGGACTGAAATTATGAACTAAGAAACCTAGGAATTATTATCAATTCGAAGGATCCAAACAAGAAATAGGGAATTCAAGAAGAAGAAGATGAACTCCGAGATTCTCTTATTATGGGAAGAAATTGAGTTACAGAAATGAAGAAGAAAGAATTGAGAGAATATTGCCATAATTGTTAACTAACTCAACATAATGCCCAATCACAGCTTTATAGTTCAGCTTTTACAAAAATAGGACACTTGGCAGTTTAACAGATTTAACTAACTAACTAACTAATGTTTAGTCCTTATCATCCGCTCCAACTGCTCCCTTCGGTTTCGTTCCGGTGACAAGCTAACGACAATGAAGGCAAAGAACTTTGGTAATGAAACCTTTCCCCTTTTCAATTTCGAGTTCGGATCATAATTGGCAAATCAATATAATTAGTGACATGCATATAAAAATGAGTTTGGACATTGATTTATTCCTAAACAAAACGAAATTGTTTTATGACCACTATAGGATGTCTTTTGTTTTCTGCACTAAATCGATTAGAAGTGTATGTAGTTTCGTTACTTTCGAATGAAAAGGAACACATGTTCCTGCATAATCCCATAGGTCGAGCCTGGGGATTTAGAACACTTGATTGTCAACTTAATAATGCGAAATACACTCCTTATGATCTACGTTTCATATTCCGATTACAGATTGATTAGTCTTTAATTGGTATTAGGGGTGATGTCACATGATGAACCACATGTTTATGCTTGTGCTTACATGAATAGGATAAACATCTTACTGGAATGCACGATTCACACTTCTGTTTGGCTTTAATCTGACTGGAACTCCCTTTTCGATTACTTTTATTAATCCTGCGGTTTAGCGTCTGTTATATGTGGATATGGTGAGTATGCTAGCTCCCTTTGTGTGTATAAATTGAGGAACATAGTGTATGTAGGATGACTTTTGGTATGAATGTATGAACTGGTTGTTTGAACTGTTAATTTGAAGAATTAGGAACTTGTGTATGATAGATAGCGAAGAGTTAGGAAATTCTTAGAGGGTTTTATGATTGTTGGTCTGTGATATGTATAAGTGATTTCTTTTTGTACGTGTGTAGTCAGAATTCTATGGAAGTAAGTATATGAGTATATGGCTTGCTCTCTATTATGCTGTGTGTGGGTGGGTATATGGGATGCTATGTGTGGTATGCCCCCTTTCTGATATCAATCTCCTTCTTTTATCTTTGCTTAAGAGTTATCTGATGATAGACTTTTGAGCTGCCAATTTTGAGTCAATAATGTATCATAACTCCCCTCTTTACTCTGGCTGCTTAATGATTATTTCCCTTTATGCTAACTGTTTATGAGTGTGTAACTGAAAGAGAAATGCTAACAACCATGATTCTTGGTGTTCATTTCTCTAATTGCTTTTTATATGTAATACCTCTGATTATGATTCACGGCTGAATCTCCTTCTCTCCCTCACTGATGATTCATTTTTTAACAGCTAGCCAGAGGAACTTGATTCACTGAATTTTGTTATTTTGATTACTTCTAATTACTCCATTACTTCGGTTATTGTGTTTGAGTAACTGCCTTTTTTGGGTGGCATCCCTGAATTGCCATCTTTTGAAATTCTGGTGTTTGAAGATAGTACTTTTAATTTGCCATGATTATCATTACACTACTTTAATAACTAAGCAATAATCACAACCTTCTGGCTTTTTCATTTTTAGGATGGGGAATGAATTCTTAAGATTCTCTTGTTGCGCATGCTGATTCTGAATTTGCTTGGCATGTTATAGAGAAGGTCATGCAGATGTAGACAAACCAAGATTCCTATAGTATTTTTCTTCAATGTTGCATGATAAGTGTTCTAACTTCTACCCCATTGACGGGAGAAGCATTGTTTCATTTATGATCATATTTGATATATATACTGATTATGAAAACACCTATGGTAACTACCACATTCAGGAAGTTTCGTATGAATAGTATGGAAATGGCAAAAGTTCATTGTTATCAAGCTGTAAGATAAATAAGTTCATGGTTGAAATATAGTGGGACCTATGGGATATGATATATTTTGGTCAGATCCTAAAATTAGGAGGGAAATGCATAAGAATAAAACACAATTCACCCTATTAATAGATCATTTTCTCACAGGATTCCCAAGACTCATAAAAATTGTGAGTCAACTTGTATGTCCCTTGCGGGAAACTATGAGGTCCAGTTGGGATAATATGGAGTGTTCCCAGGTGTTTTGAAATATATTTTTATTTTATTTTTTATTTTTATGTTATAGACCAGACAAAATTGAGTGTTCACAGTTATTTATTATAAAAATAATATATTTTTATGTTTGACTAAACTTTATCTTACTCCAACGTATCCTTAGACGCAATAGGAAAATTATGATTACATATGGTTAACGGTTGATTAACGCTTGGTTTAATAGAAAAAAAGATTGCATTATATTGGTCGTGAACAAACATCCCACTTTAAGAGATAGCACATTCAATATTAATAATTGTAAACGTTTCTTGACTAGATGCAGAAAATAAGATATGACATTAGTCATAACATCACTATTAGATACCCAAAACAATTTATTAACAAAAACATTTTTGTTTAGTTATTTAAGAAATTATTTTAATTAAAGAGAATTAATAGGAGAAATTGCATTGGTTGTGAAGTGACTTTCTACTATAAGAGATACAAGAGACATTATTAATCATTATAATTGTTTCTCGGTTCGAATTCAAAAATAAGATACAACATGAGTTATAATATCATTATTAAATTCCCAAAATAATTTATTAATTTAAAAAAATTTATTGAAGAATTTGCTTTAATTAAAAAATAATTAATAGCATAAGAGAATTGACTTTTCACTTCGAGAATTGACTTTTCACTTCGAGACATAGTAGATACAATACTAATATCTATAACCGTTTCTCGACTTGAAATAAAAATTAAGACACGACAAGAGTCAGAACTTCACTATTAAATTCTCCAAATAATTTATTAATTAAAATATTTTAATAATTATTTAAATTTTATTTAAGTATCATTATTTAAAATTTTCTAATTACTTAATTCTCATTATGAAATTATAAAGAAATTTTATTACACAAAAAATTAGTTAGCAACGGTTTATTTGAACATTTTCTCTAATAAGAATGAAAATTTAATATTTATTATATATAAAAATTAAAAAAGAAATATGCATGTGTCGTGTTAATAGGAAGAAAAATCTTCATACTAATTAACGACAATAATTCTAAGTAAAGGAGAAATAACATGAAAGAAATTTAGTGAATAATCCTTTATTACTTGTAGCTGATGCTGTATGCATTAAATAGCACTCGACGTAATTTAGGGTAACAAGCTACTGGACTCCAAAGTGCTTGGGCCAGAATTCTTAAAACAGAAACAACATATATTTTAATAATAAAGATAAATGCATAAGGAATTTATAAATTAATTATAATCCTTCATCCACATGGGTTGTTTCTTCATACGGTTGGGCCTTAGTGTGTGAGTCTCCTTAACTAAATTGCCAACATTTCGCATGTCTTCAAGTGAGACCTTGTCCTCAAGGTCTATGGATCCGGTTGCAAGATGGGCTGGATGGGTGAACTGACCGGTTTTGTGGAGGAGGGAAAAGTGGCACCTCTTTTAAATTTTGAATGGACGGCCAGATGGGCACAATCGTTGGATAATTAGTAGTTGCACTGCCCAAGACACATGGGTTTATGGTAGCATTTATTGTGAGACAGTGGAATAATGGAGAGGTTATAATTGTTGTTGTTGGGAATCTGTTAACTCGGTGCTAGCTGGAAAAAATGAATCCAACGGTTCACCTTACACCGACAAATTTGATGGTGCCATGTGCGATTTGTCAAGGGAGGTGGAAACTAAAGTGGGTTTCTTTTACCCAAGTACTCATGATAGTACTTACTCAAAGCCTCCTTTTGAAGTCTATTTCCTCTCTCATTCTCTAAAATTTCTTTCTCTCCCTTGAGAGGATTTTCATTGGCCCTCTCTTGTGAGTGATGCTTCTCCTTTTCTTCTTCACCCTTCTTGACACCTTTTTCACCAATCGGTTGAACATGTGAAACCATGGTTGGTGAAAGAGGAAGTTGTTCAACCATAGTCATCCCGACATCCATGACTAACGGCAGTTCCGAAGTTGGTGCTATAGTGGGTAGCTCTACTTTGTGACCATGTGGGTTCCTATAGAAATGTCGAAGAAGAGAGACGTGAAACACATGGTGGATTCGGGCGGTTTCTGGGAGAGAAAGCTCATAAGCCATGGTTCCAATGCAACGAATCACCTGAAACGGCCCGAAATATCGCTTGCTCAGTTTCTGCGATGCTCGGTTGGCCACTGTTTTCTGCCGGTAGGGGTGGAGTTTCAGCAAAACCCAATCTCCGGGTAAAAAGGTAATATCACATCTTCTCGAGTCTGCTTGGGGTTTCATTCGTTGTTAAGCATGTTTTAAATGAGTTTTGAGCTGTGTTAATGCTTGTTTTCTTGTTTGCAGTATTGTTTCAATTTGTGGATGAGGGGAGGACCCCGAAACATAATCTTAATGCGAGGAGGAGGTCGGCCGTAGAGTGCCTCAAAAGGGGAAGGTGCAAAGACGAGTGTTGACTCGTATTGTATCAATATTCAGCCATGAGTAAGTGTGCATTCCACTTAGTGGGGTAAGAACGTGTAAAACACCTCAAATAAACATCGGTTCACCATCTCCGTATGGCCATCCGATTGGGGGTGGTAGGCGGTGCTATAGTGTGCCGATAAGACGAAAAATCTCTTTCCAAAAGTGACTGAGAACAACTTATCTCGGTCGGAGACGATAGACTTGGGAACACCATGCAACCGACAAATATCCATCATGAAGCAGTGGGCCAAGATTTTAGCACTAAACTTAGTGGGAAGAGCGACAAAATGAACATATTTTGTCAATCAGTCAACAATAACCCAAATGATAGTGTGTCCTTGCGAATGAGGAAGGTGAGTAATGAAATCCATTGATATATCCTTCCAAACCTTTTTTGGAATTTTTAGTGTCTGTAATAATCCTTCTGGCTTGTGTGGAAGGTATTTTTTATACTGACATGTGGCATAATTTCAGTTGAAGAGCTTGAGATCTGTTGCAGCGCCTAGCCAGTGGCAAGAAGCCATGAGGCGGGTAAGAGAGGGTTTTCAACCCGAATGTCCAGTAGTGGAGGACTCGTGGAACTCCTTGATAAGGGCAAGATGTAGTTCCTCTTCACCGGGTATGTATATTCGGTTCCTATAAAATAAAAATCCTTATGAGTAGTGAAAATGCTAGTGCCAATAGGGCTCCTTCTTATATTTGTGCAACATTTCTTTTCTTGTAGGAGTAGATTAAAACAGACAGAGACGACGCAAAACTTCAGGAACCGAAGATGATATGGAAGAGTGCACATTCGGCTCATCAGTGTGGCATCGACTCAAAGCATCAGCTACTCGATTAGAGGTACCTAATCGATACTTAATCTCATAGTCAAATACTATTAGTTTTATAGCTCATTTTTGCTATTTTGGTGTATGGAACCCTTGTGTCATTAGGTGTTTTAAGTTTTGTTGATCCGTGTAAATAATGAATTTCTTACCAATGAGGTACTGAAGTCACTTCTTAACTAACTCTGTAACAGCAAACATTTCATGGACATATGCTGAGGCATTCTAAATTCGGATGAACATCTTTTTACTGAAGAGGGCGAGCGGGTGACTTTCTTGGGATAGAACAGTGCCAATTGCTAAACTTGAAGCACCGGTTTCAACCGCAAAGGGTTTAGTGAAATCTGGTAGTTGTAGAACAAGGGTGGTGGTCATTTTATTCTTTAATGTTGTAAAGGTCTGTCGAGCCTCGATACCCCATGTAAATTTCTGATGCTTGAGTAAGTCTGTTAGAAGAGCGACGATAGTAGCATAGTGTTGCACAAACTTGCGGTAACATCCCGTGAGACCAAAAAACCCACGAAGAGTCGTGAGGGAGTTGGGTTGTGGCCAATCGCACATGGCTTGAATCTTGTCGGGATCCGGTTAGACTCTAGTTGGGGAAATAATATGCCCCAAGTAACTAATCGATTGAACACCAAACGAACATTTTGAATGCTTGGCGTAAAATCTGTTAGAAACTAATAGGTCCAAAATCACCTTCAAATGAATCTGATGCTAAGCAAATGATAAACGGTAAATGAGAATATCATCGAGAAAAACTAACACAATCGTCTTAAGTATGGTTTGAGAAGACCATTCATTGCTGCCTGAAAGGTGGCTAGTACATTAGTTAGCCCAAATGGCATAACTAAGAACTCACAATGACCATCAAATGTTCGAAATGCTTCTTGTGAGTATCAGCGGGTTGTACGTGTATCTTGTGATATCTCGAACGTAAATCCACTTTAGAAAAAATAGTTGCACCACGAAGTTCTTCCAATAATTAATCAATAGTAGGAATTGGAAAATGATCTTTAATAGTGATTGAATTGAATGCTCTGTAATCGACACAAAAGTGGAATGTGCCATCTTTCTTTCGAACCAACAACACTCGTGAAGAAAAATACGAGTGTTTGGGGTAATTATCCCTTATTGTAACATGCTCTGAATCATTGTTGTCATTTCCTCCTTTTTAGAGTGAAGGTATCTGTATGGTTTGACATTAATGGGTGTAGTGTTTGGAAAAAAGGTTAATTTGGTGGTCATGGTTTCGGGTCGGGGGTAGGTCGTGGGGAGGTTGAAAAACAATGTTATAGTTGGTAAGTAGTTGTTTAATAGGTGGGTGTATTGGAGTGGATTGGGCAGTTTTTGTGGCAGTGGTAGTTTGGATATCTAGATATGTAATTGTGTGGAGTGAGGCTATAGCATTTGTTTGATAAGGCGAGATAGTTGGTTATAAGTAGAAGGAGTGAGTGCAGTAGATGGGTCAACTTGGAGTGTTATAGTGTTATCACCTACCATAAAAGTCATGCAAGGTATGGCGAAATTAGATGTGACAAGGCCTAAGGTGCGTTGTAACACCTCAAATTTCATTTTCTAAATAATTAGAAAACTTAGAATTGTGGGGTTTATACTGTCCATTTCTCGCTTGAGCGAGATCATCTTGCCCAAGCGAGAGACTCAATGTTTCTAATATAAGCTTTCTGAGACCCTCACCCAAACGAGGAAGTGGTCGCTCAAGAGACAGAAGCCTGGGAAGGCTATGAGATTCTCGCTTGAGCGAGAGAATCTTTCCCAAGCGAGAGCGTTAGTGTCTGAAAATTTGAAAAGTCGAGGGTTTCTTGCCCAAGCGAGCCATTCTCGACTGAACGAGGCTATACAACTATAAAAGTGAAAAAGGGGATCCAGAAACCCTAATCTTCATTTTCTTTCTGCTCCTTTCACTCCCTACGACGGCTACTCATAGAATTCGTGTATCTCCTCCACTAAACTTTTAAAACTCATCAAACCCTATCCCTTTTACTTCTTAGCGGCACATTGGTGCATTTTAGAGGTGAAAAGTGAGCTTTGAAGATTGAAGGAGATGGTGGGAGATGTTGCTCTTTTGTGGAACAATAAAGCTTACGCAAACTCAGGTGAGGGATAACACCATTATGGTCTTAGAGTTATCTTCTCTGATTTCCCTCAAGAATTAGAGTGTTTTGTTGGATAGAAACTCCATTGGAAGCTTTTTCTTCCAAGTGAAAGTCTATATCTTCCATGTGAGAGTCTTTATCTTCCATGAAGATGTATTAGCCATAAACATGGAATTATATGTGTATGAAAACTGTTTTGTCAAATTAAATGTGAAATACTCGTTTATGGTAATATGTCGTCATGATAAATTGTTCTATCTTTATTTGTGTGTGAGAATGATAATATTGTGATAAAAATGAGATGATTGTGTTATGTGATAATGATTATATTGTGGGTTGCTTTATTGTTGTAAAGAGTGAGTTATATTGTGATTGTGACATTGAATCAGTATTTTGTGAATGACATTGATGATTGTGTTATGGTGAAATCGTGATGTGAGATTAACATAGTGGAAATGATTATTTTGTGGGTCATATTGTTATATTGGTATGTGAACGATCTAGATTGATTGTGAGAGTGAGGTAAGGGATAAGCATTATATTTATTAATGATGAAACATAAATTATGTGTCTTCATGTGAACAATTATTGTGGATAAAGTGTTGAGATTATAAATGTGAATGTATTTCCCTATGTGGTATTGTATCGTCCTATTTGGTGATGAATGTCTTGCCCTATGTGGTATTGTATCATCCTATTTGGTGATGAATGTCTTGCCCTATGTGGTATTGTATCGTCCTATTTGGTGTTGAATGTCTTGCCCTATGTGGTATTGTATCGTCTTATTTGGTGATGAATGTCTTGCCCTATGTGGTATTGTATCGTCCTATTTGGTGTTGAATGTCTTGCCCTATGTGGTATTGTATCGTCTTATTTGGTGATGAATGTCTTGCCCTATGTGGTATTGTATCGTCCTATTTGGTGTTGAATGTCTTGCCCTATGTGGTATTGTATCGCCCTATGTGGTGTTGAATGTCTTTCCCTATGTGGTATTGTATCGCCCTATGTGGTGTTGAATGTCTTGCCCTATGTGATATTGGATGGACCTAGTGGTGTTGAATGACTTAGTAATCTTGACCCTATGTGGTGTAGTATAAATCTTGACTTGCCCTATGTGATAATGTATTGCTTTGGAATTATTGTATTACCTTCGGGTATGTGATTACCGTTTTGTATTGTGATTGATTATGGTACTGTGATTTTGATGAAGATTGGGTTGGTTGAATTGCATAAATAAGATATGATAAATAGAGTAATTGAATATGTGAATACCTTACTGTAAAAGACATTGACAACATGCATTATTTGTATATGTTTGATACTGTTGATTTTAGTTATTGTATAGGTTGCATTACTTTAATGTTACTACTCTTTGTAATTCCACGCTACGGTCGCCGTTGTTGGTTCTTACTCCCTTATGTGTTTTCTTTGTCCATGTTATGTATATGAGTTCAGGTTGTTGTTGTTGCGCCATGGATGTCTATTGACGGAAGTGCAAACTAGAGTAGTTGATTTATGTGTTAAGAATTGTATTTGTCTAATGCATGTAATATGATAAATATGTTAGAGTAATTCATTTTGTATAAATGACCTCTTTCTAAACATGTAATGAAACTAGCTTAATGACTTTAATAAGTGATTTATTTGTAAAAGGGATAATTGTATAGATTATGGATTTGAAGTTGAGTGAAATGGTATGTCTCGTTGTAATGATACATTTGAATATTTCCGGATTTTGAATTATGGAATTTAACTAATATTTGAATCCACTCTGATCTCAAATAGCAGTTAAGTATATCTTTCAAAAATTACTCACTTCTTTTTCCTGAATAAAGTTTTAAATTTTCTTGGGGTACAAAATCGATACGTTACATGCGCAACTACTAAATTCCCAGAACAACATCTGCACCCTTAATAGGCAGTAGGTAGAAGGGAATGTGGAATAATTTGTTCTGCAACATAATCGGGGTGTTTGGGAAAACTCGGTACAAAAAATATGAGCCCCATTTCTAACCATAACTGGAAATTTTGGTGTGGTAGTAATAGGAAGGTGCAAATGTTACACAAGTCGGGATTTTAGGACGTTGTGGGAACTTCTTGTGTCCACCAATACTGTAACCGAATGACCAACAATAAAACCTTGGACTCGCAAGGATTTTGGGGAAGGAGGTCATTCTAGTGCCTGTTCAGATAACTGAAAGTGGATGAGCTCATCTTGAGACTCTAATTGTTCTGCCCAACCCGGAAATGGGTTAGTTATTAGTTCATCATTATCAACACCTAATTCGTCCACCAAAATGGGAAGGAACAATATCGGTTGGCACTTGTGTCCATCGAAGTATTTCTCATCGTAATTATAGCACAGTCCATGGGCTCATCGCTCTTGTATTTGAGCAGGAGTGAGACGTTTAATGGTAAGGTATTTGTGGCTGGAGGTGGCGAGTCGTGTTTGGGTTATGTGGGCTCGAATGGGGTTAAAGGGTTGGTTGTATGTGAGTCTTTGGGGGCGAGATGTAACGATCCAAATTCTACCCTTGAAATTTTTTCATTTATTTTAATCATTTCTTACATACAGTCGTCACCTTCATTGAAAACTCTCAAGTAACACTCTTTGAAAATACTCTTACCCTATTATATCATCATACAAATTTATGTTGCGGAAAAACATAATTCATTCAAATAGCATTTACCACATACAACTAGTTATAGGTCTCCCCGAGTTGTAAAGCCCATAACTACACATATCCGTATTACTCTAAACGGACTTACAGTCATCCCATAATGTTACCAAATCAACTACAATGTCAAATAGCAATAAATACAATCGAGTAAATAAACACAAAAGCTTCCTAATTGAGCTTCATCCTCAAAATCATTCATTTACCTACAATGGGGTTATCAGAAACAACACACAAACAAAAGGGAGTAAGTCATTAGTTCAAAACTAACATCACATGATAACCCACATTCAAATACAATTAAGCTTTAATATAATTCATAATCACACATATGTAATTGTAAACATTCAAATCATCTTCCTTTAATTTCCACTTTACTCATATTCATCTTATAGTATATATATCCCATAATATATATTCTATAGTATGCATATTACTTTCGTTTGGAACATCTTCTGTCCCGTTATTCATATCCACCCTATAACATATATATATCTCATAATATATATATCCTATAGCATGTATATTACTTTCTTTCTCAACATCTTCCTTTTTATCGATCATATTCACCCTATGGAATATATATCCCATACTATATATCCTATAGCATGCATATGACATTCTTTGCGACATTCTCATTTCTCGTCATTCATATTTACCCTATAGAATATACATCTCATACTATATATTCTATAGCATGCATATGACATTCATTAAGACATCTATACTTCCCATCATTCATATTCACCCTATAGAATATATATCTCATACTATATATCCTATAGCATGCATACGACATTCATTACTTCGAGTCATATTTCCATTGGTACTCCCCCAATAATATTAATTCGTTTGAGTCATATTTCCATTGGTACTCCCCCAATAATTTTAATTTCATTGAGTCATCTTTCCATTGGTTCTCCCCTAATAATATTACTTTTATTGAGTCATCTTTCCATTGGTTCTCCCCCAATAATGTTACTTTTATTGAGTCATCTTTCCATTGGTTCTCCCCCAATAATATTACTTTTATTGAGTCATCTTTCCATTGGTTCTCCCCCAATAATGTTACTTTTATTGAGTCATCTTTCCATTGGTTCTCCCCCAATAATGTTACTTTTATTGAGTCATCTTTCCGTGGTTCTCCCCCAATAATGTTACTTTTATTGAGTCATATTTCCTTTGGTACTCCCCCAAATAGATTGAATTCGTTTTGAGTCATATTTCCTTTGGTACTCCCCCAAATAGATTGAATTCGTTTTGAGTCATATTTCCTTTGGTACTCCCCAAAATAGATTGAATTCGTTTTGAGTCATATTTCCTTTGGTACTCCCCCAAATAGATTGAATTCGTTTTGAGTCATATTTCCTTTGGTACTCCCCCAAATAGATTGAATTCGGTTTGAGTCATATTTCTTTTGGTACTCCCCCAAATAGATTGAATTCGTTTTGAGTCATATTTCCTTTGGTACTCCCCCAAATAGATTGAATTCGTTTTGAGTCATATTTCCTTTGGTACTCCCCCAAATAGATTGAATTCGTTTTGAGTCATGTTTCCTTTGGTACTCCCCCAAATAGATTGAATTCGTTTTACAAAGCAGAAAAGTCACGCATTTTCCAACATAATGCATAAATTTCAAACGTATCATTTTAAACCATTACCTCTTTCACATACCTCATTCATATCAGCAAGTATGGTTTAGAGACACTTATCCATTACCTTGGTGAGTGTTGGGGATCGGTTCCGAGTAACTTTAAAAGTCTCCTCCGCGATTTCCTCCAACCTTAGGATCTTTCCTCATTTCCACCAATAACAACAATGTCAGTCATTTATTCAACATAACATATAAATAACTCGTATTTCATCATCAAATACACAAGGGATTCATATATATTCAAGATTTCCAAAACTACTTCAATACAAGTTTCCCAAACATATAAACATACATGTTTATCTCATATATCAACATCAAAGCACAAACTCATCATCCACATCTAACATTTCATCTCTTTCTCTTTATACTAATATTCTCATTTTGGGGGTTTTTGGGGTTTTCATGAATAACCCACAAAACCTTTCCATTCATCAAATATCAACTCTAAAACAAGAGTTTACAAGAGAAAAACGACATAAAACGAACCATAATTCTAAAGGGTGAGTTTCCATGGTTTCTCATGTTTTGAAAATAGATCCAACATACCCAAAACAAGTTAGAGAGGAAGAAGATGAGTTAGAAGCAAGAGGTTTACATCTTCTCAAGCTCTAAGATGAGTCCTAAGGCTCCTTGCTCTTCAAAAGCTCTATTCTCTCTCTTCTCTTCAAAGTTCTAACCCTAAAATGTGTTTGGGGTTTCTATTTTAAAGAGCAGTCGTCGGGTTCTCGCTCAAGCGAGCCCATTCTCGCTCAGGCGAGAAAATCCCGTCTATTTTAAAAACTCAGATCTGACCCTCTCGCTCAAGCGAGGGATTCTCGCTCAAGCGAGGGATTCTCGCTCAAGCGAGAATCTCACAGTCCCAACAGGCTTCCTCTCGCTCAAGCGAGGGATTCTCGCTCAGGCGAGAATCTCACAGTGTCCACAGCCCCAGTTTTCCATTTCTCGCCCAGGCGAGGCAACTCTCGCTCAGGCGAGAATCTTCCAGTATAGCCCAGGATTTTACCCTCCCAGGTGATCCTTTCTCGCTCAGGCGAGAATCTCTCGCTCAAGCGGGACTTCCAGGACTATACTATAAATTTTAAAGACTAAAATTCGGGGTGTTACACGAGAAAATGGGTGTTTTGAGTCCTTTATTTTGGATTCCACCAATTTAGCTAGACCCAATGCTTCAGCAATATGATGGGGTCTAAGCATAGTCAACTCACGTCTAATTTCAGGAATTAGACCAGAAATGAAACAATTAAGAATTACCTCATATGAAAGTCCCCAAATCCTATTGCAGAGCTTCTCAAATTATTGTTGGTAAGCCGCAACAGTAGTGGTTTGGCGGAGTTTAATCAACTCTGCTTTGATTCTCATAATAGGAAGGACCAAAACGAGTTTCCAAACATCGTGTGAAACTATCCCAATCTGAAAAATTAGTATTGAGAAATGTCCATTTAAACCAACTTAGTGTCTCTCCTTCCATATAGAACGATATAAGCTTGAGTCGTTGATCCGGTGGAACTTGGTAAAGCTGAAAACTGTTCATCTTGGAACAACCAATCCAAGGGTTCGGAGCCATCAAAGGGACTCAGTTGTAGTTTAGATGGTCTAGGATGTGTAGGGTTTAGGATGTGAGTGGAAAAGTGGGGTCGTGGATGAGAATGGTGGGAGGTAAAATATGTGGGAACTGGTGTATTGAATGGGGGGGGGTATACGACTAGTGTTGGTGTTTGTATGGGAAAACGGGGAATATGTATTTGTTGATTAGTAGGGGATTGGGGATGTAGATTTGTGAGGTGGGAGGAAGAGGGGGTGGAAGGTGGGTCTGGTGGTGGTTGTGGGGGAAGTGTGGACAGTCCATCAAGTTTATCATTAATGGAACATAGAGCATCAGTAATAACCTCATGTATTGCATCTTGTTGATCTTTATGTTCTTATAATTTTTCTGCAAAGATTTGGAGCAAAGTCTCATCCATATCCTTGTTAGCATTCTTGGGAGGCATAGTGCAAGAATGAAAGCACCAATAATAGGAAGAAAATTCGTCCTACTAATTAACAACAATAATTCTAAGTAAAGGAGAAATAACAAGAAAAAAATTTACTGAATAATACTTCATTACTTGTAGCTGTTGCTCCATGCATCAAATAACAGTCAGCAAATTTAGGGTAACAAGCTGCTCCAAAGTGTTTGGGCCAAAATTCTTAAAACATAAACAACCTATATTTTAATAATAAAGATAAATTCATAAAGGAATTTATAAGTTAATTATAATTCTTCATCCACATGGGTTGTTTCTTCATACGATTGGGCCTTAGTGTGTGAGTCTCCTTAACTAAATTGTCATCATGTGTTCAAGTGGTAACAAACAAACGAAGACACAAAATGTTAGACGAGGATGACACTTTAATGGAGTGCAGAGAATGTCGAAATTTTGGCGGTAGTATGATGATGTGCGTCTCTGGATTGAAGTAGATCAAGTGATGGCATAGAATCGATGGACGGGCGATGTAGTCCTTATCAGTGACATGTGTGGGAAGTGCATATAGAAGTCTAATGGTGCATAGATTCCAATCAATGATGGATTAAAGATAGACAAATATTGTCTTACCTAAACTGACAATGTATTTTAACATGTGTATTTTCTAGTTGGCCTTCTCTAATATTTGTGGAAGATAATTTTAACATGTGTTATTTTTTAAATGGTAACATATAATAAGTCTGTAATGTCTAATTAATTTAACTCATAATGACTAATTAAATGAATATATAATGGCTCATTAAATGATTTTTAAAATTTAAATATTCAAAACGAAATCATGTGTAATTAATTCACTTATGGCCATTGATTATAATTGAAATATTCGAATGTGTATAAAATTAGTTAGTGAAAATTTTAAAAAAATAATTCAGAGGGTAAAAATATTTTTTAAACTACAAAATTATGAGGGTAAAATTTTTAGATAAAAATCATTAGTAACTCTATGAAATCCCAAAAAAGTATTGTAATATTCATAAATATGTAAAAATAATTATTTTACTATATAAAAACCACAAAAATGATTGGAATATTATTTTTTTGTTATTTTGAAACTATTATATTTTTTTATAGAATAATGGACAAAATTGAGCGTTCAGGTCTCTCAATTATTGTTATAAGTTTATAACCACTTTGATTTGTAAGAACCCAAAATTCTACCCTTAAATTTTTTTTCTTATTTTAATACTTTCATGTATGTATCTTTTTCCTTTCCTTTTATTTATCCTTGTAATCGAGAGCTTCAAGGCTTTCCACTAACCAATCTATTTATTTCATGATCATGCTAACATGCATCGTTCATACACAAAAGTAGACATGCATAAAAACATAATTCATTTTAATTTCTCCCATCACTTATGGCGTGCCAAGAGTCATGGTTTTCCAACATACAATTATCAATGGTTACAAACATGTCCAAATACCATGCTCATGGTTACAAATATTCAGCTCAACACATAGTCAATTAGATTACAAAAAATGAAGATAAGGACTTCGAAACTAAAAGCCTCAAAACTCCTAATCAAGACATCCTTAAATCTTTCACCTACCTGCAATGGGATTAACATTGACAATACACAAAGAAAACACAAAGGAGTAAGTCGTTAACTCAATAAATGTCAATATACATTAATCCATATTTTAATAAGGTTAAACGAACAGTTTAGAATCATAATACTTAAAACCATTTCAATCGTTTATATTTTTGAAAATCATGCTACATAACTTGAGCCAAAGTTATTACATCACTTGAGCCAAAGTTTGCTACATAGTTTGAGCCAAAGCTTGTTACATCGCTTGAGTCAAAGCTTGCTACATCGCTTGAGCCAAAGCTTGCTACATCGCTTGAGCCAAAGTTTGCTACATAACTTGAGCCAAAGTTTGCTACATAACTTGAGCCAAAGTTTGCTACATTACTTGAGCCAAAGTTTGCTACATTACTTGAGCCAAAGTTTGCAACATAACTTGAGCCAAAGTTTGCTACATAACTTGAGCCAAAGTTTGCTACATAACTTAAACCAAAGTCGCTAACCAATCATGGTCGGCTAAAAATATGTTTTCTTTTCATTGATTCACCATCAATTCATACACAACAATTCCACGCATTCTCTCAATACGATATGCTAGTTAAAGACTTATCCTTACCTTGGTGAGTGTTGGGTTTGGTCCTTGGTAACTTTGCAAGTTCCTCCGACACCGCCTCTAACTTTAGGATTTTTCCTCATTCTCACCACATAATAACAATATTAGTCATTTATTCAAAATAACACATAAACAACTCATATTTCATCTTTAACCATACAAGAGATTCATACATTTTCAATGTTTCTAAAACTACTTTCATTAAGAGTTCTCAAACATTTAAAACATACATATTCATCTTATATTCAACATTAAAGCATATAATCATCTTCTACATCTAACATTTCACTCATTTCCCTCTTTACTCATATTCTCATTTTGGAGGTTTTGGGGTTTTCATGAATCAACCCACAAAATTTTTCCATTCATCAAATACCAACTATAAACCAAGAGTTTACGAGAGAAAAACAACATAAAACGAACCATAACTCTAAAGGATGAATTTCCATGGTTTCTCACATTTCGAGAAGAGATCCCATACACCCAAAACGAGTTTGAAAGGGAGAAGGAGAGTTAGAATCAAGAGATTTACCTCTTCTCAAGCTTCTCGATGATTCCCACGAGTCATTGCTCTCAAAATCACCTATTTCTTTTTTTCTCTCTCAAGTTCTAACCCTAAAAGTGTTTAAGGGTTTCTATTTTAAAGTGAAATCGTCGGGTTCTCGCTCAAGCGAGAATATTCCGCCTTTTTTAAAAATTCAACACTAACGCTCTCGCTCAAACAAGGGATTCTCGCTCAAGCGAGGATCCTTCAGTGTTCACCCTCTCTCCTTCGCCCAGGCAAGCCAACTCTCGCTCAAGTGAGCCTTCTCTCGCTCAAGCGAGCCACATCTCGCTCAAGCGAGGCTCCCAGATAAAATCTTGTGAGAAATACTAACACTCTCGCTTGGGCGAGGCCCCTCTCGCTCAAGCGAGAATCCTGTAGTATACCCCAGATTTTCCTTAGTTACAAAGTTTTAGGAAAATTAAACTTAGGGTGTTACATGATTCATAATCAAATAACCAAATAAATATTCGGTTGTCAAATTTTCTATTTGGTTTAATTTTTGAAATAGCTAAATAATGAAAAACCCTGATGAGGTTGCCCTAATAATAAGATTATAGTTTGGTCATTTTGTCTTCTTTTTAAACCTAATATTAGGTTTTCATTTTTTTTATTTTAGTGATTGTCTTCATACTTCAAAATTATTATTGAATAAAGAAAATAGAGAAGAGTAGAAGAATGACACCAAGAATTTTAACATGAAAAAATCTCCTAAATGTGATAAAGAAACAATCACGGGACCTAGTCCAAAAATATCTCCACTATAGAAAGTATAATTACAATATTTGACTCTCTCATACTAAGAGGATAACACTCAATCTCATCCAAAAAAAGATGAAAATACAAACTCCCTCTAGTATATCACTAGGAATACAAGTCTCACACTAAGTTGGATATAAGCTCTCTCACAATTTCTCTCTATGTTGCTTTTTCTCACTTGCTTGCACATTTCTTAATCACAAGTTCCCTTTATATAGTGAAGGGAATGAAGACTTCATCATAAATACATAGTGGAAAATTAATATTATCATACTTCCAAGATAAAGGATAAGGATTCCCATTATCTAGTTGTTGTAACAACCCACAATATGTGCCATATTATCTTGCAGTTATAACAGTATAGCCTTATCTCTAGCTGCTATACTTTAGGAACAACTTTACAATCTGTTACAAAGTTTCATTAACTTCATGTAACTATATATATACGTGTTTCATATCAATACAAAAAGCAAGCAATTTATATAATCTTTATGGTAATCAGAGCTTCTTCTTAACAGCTTTTTTTTTCTCTTTCCTGACCTGTGCTCACCATGAGTTCAATATCCGAATCTCCAAATACTATCATTGTTACCAATCCTCCATCAAATAACTCCAATGTTCTCATCTCTCTTAATGTTGGCACCTAAATTATCAGGCAGCAATTATCCTGCTTGGAGAGTCCAATTCAATGCCTTATTTGTAGGGTATGACCTTATAGGATATGTTGATGGCACCCACCCTTGTCCTCCAAAACACACTGAAACAGCCAGCGCTATCATCAATCTTGACTACACTCACTGGATGCGCCAAGACCAGTTGATTGTACTTGCTATAGTCAGTTCAGTTGCTGACACGATCACTACCATGCTTGGTGGTGTGAAAACCTCCAAAGACGCATGGCAAACACTAAAAACCATGTTTGCGAATTCCTCGAGGAGTCGCATCTTATCACTCAAGGAGAAGCTGTCACATCTCAGCAAAGGAGACCTCTCCATCACTGCGTATATGCAACAAATCAAGACTTTGTCTGATGAGCTTGCCATTATCCATCAACCACTGGATAACACAGATCTGGTGTTGTACACTCTCAATGGTATTGGTGCTGAGTTTCGTGAAGTGGCAGCTGCCATCAGAGCCCGTGATACTCCCATCAGTTTTGAAGAATTACATGAAAAATTAGAGGACTTTGAAACATACATCAAGCGATCAGCTCAGTCCATTGACAATGTGATACCCACTGCTCATGCTACTCAACGTTATAGACCTTCCTACACCAACACCAAAGCCCCTCACTGGACTCCTTCCTCTAAGTCACAGTCTGGACCTCACTCCAGTCAGCGTGTCATTTGCAAATATTGTCACAAACTGGGTCACACAGAGAAGGTTTGTTACAAACTTCATGGTTATCCCAATCACACCATCAATAATGCCACTCATCCCCCTGCTGCCATGTATGCTAAAAACACTTCCACTTACTCTTCTCCTAAGTGGATCATGGATTATGGGGCAACTCATCATGTCACAAATGACTTGCAAAACTTGTCCTTCAATACTCCATACACAGGTTCTGATCAGCTTTTAGTTGGAGATGGTTCAGGTTTGAATATTAGTCATACTGGTACATATTTCATTCATTCACCCTCCTCTCATTTTCAACTAGCTGATATATTGTGTGTGCCCTCCATTAAGCAAAATTTGTTATCTGTCTCCAAGCTTTGCAAAACTAATTGTGTATCTGTTGAATTTTTCCCAAAACATTTTTTGGTAAAGGACTTGAAGACAGGAACAGTCTTGATGCAAGGACATCACCACAATAATCTCTACACCTGCTCTCTTCCACCGTCCAGCAAATCTTCTCTAGCTTCCTTTCAGTTTCAAGCAAATACGGTCCATACGTCCTCTTCCAGACCGTGGCCCCACATCCTTGGACACCCATGCCATCAGACTCTTCATCATCTCAAGTCTAAGCATTCTCTTTCAATAAATTCCTCAACATCAGCAACTTGCAACTCATGTCAATGTGTTAAGAGTCACAAGCTGCCATTTTCGAATCACAACATTCAAACATCACAGCCTCTTCAACTAGTATACACTGATGTTTGGGGTCCTGCACCAATAAAATCTTTTGATGGCTTCTTATATTATGTAATTTTCGTAGATCATTTTACTAAATATGTCTGGATGTATCCTTAAAAAATAAATCCGATGTTGCATCCATTTTTCCTAAATTCAAATTCGTTGTTGAAAAGTTCTTCTCTTTCCCACTCATTGCACTCTATTCAGATAATGGTGGTGAGTTCATCAAACTAAGACATTTCCTAGCTTCTTATGGTATCACCCAATACACAACACCTCCTCAGACTCCAGAACTGGATGGCACAGCTGAGCAACGCCATAGACATATTGTGGAAACAGGTAGAACGCTTCTTCACCATGCCAAATTACCACCACAATTCTGGTCAAGTGCATTCCAAACAGCAGTGTACCTTATCAACCGTTTACCCACCCCAATCCTCAATATGGACTCACCATATGCTAAGTTATTTCATAAACAACCTAATTATAACCACCTTCATGTATATGGCTGTCTCTGTTTTCCTTGGATTCAACCATACACCACTTCCAAACTTCAACCTCGGTCTGTCCCATGCATATTCTTAGGCTATTCAAACTCTCAGTATGCCTACATCTGCCTTGACCCCATCTCCAACAAAACCTACATATCTAGGCATGTAACCTTTGTAGAAAACCAATTTCCCTACCAAGCCCTAACAACCTCAATCACACAACTCCCACCCCCTGTAGTCACTGACATTTCCCCTAACCATATCCTACCCACCACAATACGCACCACACTCACACCCACTATCCAACCTGTGTCGACCTCATCCCCTACATCGACCCCATCCCACTCTCCCATAGAACAACATTCCAGTGCATCACCTAGTAACATGCCTCAGTCTAGCCACACACCAGCAAACTCTCCCATACCCGATGCCTCTTCTGAAGCCTCTACTCAACCTACAACTCCTTCTTCCCCACCTGCTACCCGCACCCATCCCATGACAACCAGATCCCAAAACAATATCTACAAACTCAAACACCTACTCACCGTAACCAAACATCCTATACCTGAAAATCTGGAACCTTCGGGTCTCACTGAAGCTAGGAAACATGCTCATTAGAGACATGAAATGTCAGAAGAATTTGATGCACTACTTCGCAATGGAACTTGGGAGCTACAATCAGCTCCGGCAGCAACAAATATTGTTGGGTGCAAGTGGCTTTTTCGCATCAAGCGAAACCCAAATGGCAGCATATCACGCTACAAAGCAAGGCTTGTAGCAAAGGGATTCACTCAGACTCCAGACCTGGACTTCAAGGAGACCTTTTCTCCTGTGATCAAGCATCAAACCATCAAAGTAATACTTACATTGGCTCTAGCTCAATCTTGGTCGTTGCATCAGCTAGACGTAAATAATGCCTTCTTACAGGGAAAGTTATCTGAAGTTGTTTTCATGCAGCAACCACCAGGATTTGTTGATCACAAACATCCAGATTATGTGATAAGGCCATCTATGGTTTACGTCAAGCACCCAGGGCATGGCATGAAACACTAAAATCCTTTATTCTTTCTTATGGATTTAAGATGACTCACAGTGATCCCTCTCTATTCTATTACTCTTCCAATTCGGTAAAGGCATACTTCCAGTCTATGTTGATGATATATTGGTCACCGGGAACTCTGCTGAATTTGTGTCCAGGTTTATCCATGCCCTATCGAATACTTTCTCTCTCAAAAATCTGGGTGCTCCAACTTATTTTCTTGGCATCGAACTGGTTCCTACAAAAACAGGTTTATTTATGTCCCAACATAAATATATCCGTGAACTACTTGCCAAACACAACATGGAGGGAGCCAAACCAAGTCTCACACCTCTTTGCACCTCAACTTCTCTTCGTTTGCATGATGGTTCTGCTGCCACTCATTCATTCAAATTTCGCAGCATTCTTGGTGCCCTTCAGTACATCACACTCACAAGGCCAGCCATCTCTTTTGTCGTCAACAAACTTTCCCAGTTCATGCACAAGCCCACTGATATACACATGCAGCAGCTGAAACGCACACTAAGGTATCTCAAAGGTACTTTAAATTTTGGCCTACAACTACACAAATCATCGTCTTTGTCTCTTGTTGCCTTTAGTGATGCGGACTGGGCTGGCAACTTGGATGATAGAACATCCATATCAGGGTACATTATTTACTTGGGAGGCAATCCGGTTTCTTGGACATCAAAACGGCAACGAAGTGTAGCTAGATCCTCCACAGAAGCGGAGTATAGGGCAGTGGCGAACACAGCAGCCGAGATTTCTTGGCTCATGAATTTATTGTCTGAACTCGGCATCAACGTATCTCCTTCTCCACGTATTCTCTGTGATAATATTGGTACTACATACTTGTGTGTCAATCCACTATTTCATTCTAGGATGAAACACTTGGCCCTAGACTATCACTATGCAAGGGAACTGGTTCAACGTGGATGTCTCTCAATCTCTCACATCTCAACCCAGGATCAAACTGCTGATGTTATCACCAAGCTCCTCTCCTCTACAAAATTCACAAACTTTCGCATCAAGATGCATGTCACTGATGGCACCATGCTCTTGAGGGGGCGTGTCGCGGCCCGATTTTCGGTTGGAAGACCGGCCCTACGACTTAGGGAGAGGCGAATTCGATTTCTACCCCTTCCATTTGTTTTGGAGTCGCCACTACGTTTTTTGCGGATAAAACGTAGAAAACTCTAAATATACCCAATTAGGATAATTTGGTCTTTAAAAAGAGATTTTGAGCTCGGGAGTCGATTACGGATCGGGGAAGGTATTAGCACCCCGTCCGCCCGTATTAAAACGATACCCTCGCTAATAACATGGACTTTTATACCCTTAACAATTATTTATTAAAATTCAAGAATTAAAGCAAAATGTTTTATTTTTTAATGTTGTGCCTGACAAGAGTTCATCTTGCTCCTACATATCCCTAGGTGCAATAGGGAAATCAAGGCTACGTAGTTCTGGTTTGAAAAATTATTAAATTGTCTGGGTAGTTTTAAAAACATGCTGAAGTAAAATATGATTTTCCTAAAGCACTTTTGATAAGGAATTAATAGTTTAGCATGGAATTAATAGTTTAGATATCGGTATTGGTTGCTCACCTTCTTCCCATTTTCAGAGAAGTCAGAGTCAACTCGAACCGTAACCTTAACTATAAAAATTCCACTAAAATTCGTTTAGTTAATAAGATAATTTTTATCTAAAGCACTTTTAGCATTGAATTAATAGTTTAGATCGGTATTGGTCGCTCACCTTCTTCCCATTTTCAGAGAAGTCAGAGTCAACTCGAACCGTAACCTTACTATAGAATTCCATTTAAAAATTCGTTTAAGTAATGAGATAATTTTTATCTAAAACACTTTTAGCATGGAATTAATAGTTTAGATCGGTATTGGTCGCTCACCTTCTTCCCATTTTCACAGAAGTCAGAGTCAACTCGAACCGTAACCTTACTATAAAAACTCCACATAAAAAATCGTTTTATAATTTTTCAAACGATGCATTTTTGTTAAGGTTTCTATTAACACAATGAATATAATTTTTCAAAGCTATAATTTCTAACAAAAAAATAAAGGGGTTTATTAACATTATCATAGATTAAAATCATTTGGGTAATAAGATAATTTTTATTTGAAACATATGTTATATATGGAGTTAATAGTTTAGAGACGGCGTTGGTTGCTCACCTTCTTCCCATTTTCAGAGAAGTCAGAGTCGACTCGAACCATAACCTTGCTATAAAAACTCCATATAAAAAATCGTTTTATAATTTTTTCAAATGATGCATTTTTGTTAAGGTTTCTATTAATATAATAAATATAATTTTCCAAAGCTATAATTTATAACAAAAAAATAAAGGGGTTTTGACTCATTAACATTATCATAGATAATCATAGGTATAATTATAAACAGAAAAAAGTTTGATAATTAAACAAAACAAAAGATTGGGTATGACATTTGTCAATTGTGTATTAATTCAACATGTTACTATGATGACAAATAAGCAAACATAACAAAAAACCAATGTATGGGTCGTAGCCCACATAGAAAAGAATCAGGTTGGGAGGGATAAGGGTTAGGTTTCTTTGGCATTTGGGGGGCTAAGTGGGATTGGGGTGAGAAGACAAGAGAAAGGAGAAGCAGGAAAGGAAAGTGCGAAGGTGAGAAGATGGAGAGGAACGAACGGCTTCTCCTTCGTTTCGCAGCGGAAACAACGCCGGAACTGCTCCGATTAGGGTCTGTGATGATGCCTTATTTTGCGTCTTCGTCATTCTCCTTCCCTAACGATGGTTTTGTGTCATGAAGAGTGATTCTGGACCGGGAAAATGATGAAATCCCCACTTTGGTACCCTTTCTTCTCTTTCGGCGAGAGTAGATGCATACACCAACGGAGGATGCTATGGTTTAGCGGATTGCCTTGGTTATAAAAGTCGGGATAAAGCAGCGGTATCGACGATAACAAAAGGGATTTGGTGAGAACCTATGACTGTTTTCTATTAAAAACTCATTCATCCTTTACAATGTGAATTAATTGGTGTTATAATGTGAAAACAAGTTATGAAGAATGTTTTTCCAGGAATAATGTTGTTTTAGAATTGCTTTGAGATGATTATGAGGCCCTAGTGTCCTTACGCAATTAATTCAGTGAAAATACATGTAGTTATATGTGATTAAGTGTGATTATCTCGGATTCGAGCACTTAGATTTAGAATCCTGCTTAACAACCACGTCTAATGACATGCCTTATCGCTTAAAGAAATGACTTACCTGGTGTACGAGTGATGTCCTTTGCCTTTTTGAATGTCGGTTCCCTGTCTCTGATGCCCTCTTTTCTGAATACCTTTCTAATTAGATGTGTACCCGGTTTCACTATGTGCTATGAGTGCACCTGAATAGGTTTATATGCTTACGTAATTGGGTTTATATTGTGTCTGTAGATGGAATGTTGCCAATGTGTGCCTGTGTATCTGTGTTTATGTGTTTCTGTGATCTCCTTAGGTGTATGTCTGGCTGCCTTTTTATAAGGGTTGAGGTTCATGAGAGGAATCTCTATAATTTCTGATTTGAATCCCCAATTTATTGTGTTTCAGATTATTTCATTTTTTATGTTGATTGTCAATCTTGGTTTTACTTTGCCAATCATGGTTTTACTTTGCCAATCATGGTTTTAATGTTCTATTGCCTTAGTAATCCCTTTGAATATGTAGTTGCCTTATTAAGACCACCTCTTGATGCTCTGCTCATAATTTTCGATCATCACTTTAATGGTAGTAATTATCGTTGCCTAATTAAGTTTGGTCCTTAATCTACATATATTTGGTGCCATATCTTTTGGGATTATCTTGATTGATTAGTGATGATTTACTGCCTTTACTTAGTGTTATTTTTCTGGAATCCTGGGATTTGATTTCTTTTCCCTTTTGATTCCTTCTCATGATTTGATTTCTTTTTATTTTCAGGGATTGAGTGTTGATTTGCCTTAAACTACAAGATATGATGGATATATAACCTGAGAGATCTTCTCATTTAAGGCGCCTGAAGAAAATTAGGGGTGGGGCTTAGTTTCCTTTTTCGATCAAATGTATTTCCCCCTTTTCAATGCCACATACTATTTGTTTATAACATTGTCTTCAAATTTAATTAATTGTAATTTGAATTTACAGATTTTATTATTATTTTTGGAATATTTTATGGGCCGGACAAAATTGAGTGCTCACAGGGCGTAAAGGATAAGGATTCTCATTATCTAGTTGTTGTAATAACCCACAATATGTGTCATATTATATTGCAGTTATAACAGTATAGCCTTATCTCTAGCTGCTATACTTTAGGAACAACTTTACAATCTGTTACAAAGTTTCATTAACTTCATGTAACTATATATATACGTGTTTCATATCAATACAAAAGCAAGCAATTTATATCATCTTTACAAGATACCTTGAAAATGCTACTCCAATTTCCTAAGTTTCACTTCATACTTTTCAAGAGTTAATAATAATTCCAAAACCTACTCTAACTTTCTAAGTTGAGCTTCATAGCTTCCAAGAGTTCTTGGAATAGTCATCATTAAATATATACAGTGAGTCATCTACCAAAATACATTTTGTTATGTATCCACGTCAATTAAGAAGGATTGCCGATAGACCTAAAATATTAGAATATTTGTTTCCATTTAACTCAGATATTATAGCAGTTTCAACATTGGCTTGAATCTTTTGTGACAACCCTCCCCATTAGTGGCTTTTTCTTCTCCTTGTCTTCACATCCACTGTTATTGGAAATTCTAATAATGAAAATAATAGTTTTATGTGTAACTTGGATACACTTGATCATAATGTATGTGATTCTTTGCTGCTTCAATTGAAAGGTGACTAAAATGTTCAAGATGAAGGCTATGATAACTTGTTAGAAATTGGAAATATACATCATTCTTATTGATTGAAAAGTGAAGTCAATATGACTAATTTATACAAAGAAAAAAGGAAGCTTATAAACCAAGCAACAAATCAAAACAATTACATACTTAATTAACTCCTAATTTCCTAACCATCTAACCATTTTATAAAATAATCTCTAAAATATCCTTAATACATTGATTAGATTTTTAAAGTTTGCACCCCATATCTTTGTTGTCGTTTGTCCACCATATAAGCCATTTATTATGTAAGGTGGTGGACGATATTTATGTCAAACATTTATATGTTAATTGAGAAAAAATGGATATATTGACAATGTCAAAGTTGTATTCACTATTGGTTGTATTATTCATTATTCATATTTATTTATTTTTTATATTTTTAAAGAAAATAATACAAATAAATTGTAAATAATACACTGAATGTATATAAATATTTGCATCGATAATACTTATGTATTACAATCGTATTGATATCCTTTAATGTCCATCTAGATTATTATTTTTATGTGACCATACTGAAATATAACGTTGAAGGAGTCAATTTCACAATTAGATAAATTGTGATAATAATAAAGAATGAGAGATGGTAGGTGTCATGTAACTATCTAATCGAAACATGCTATAATGTTGAACATTAGCCTATTATATGGCTTATAATAGGTTATGTTAGTTTATTTAGTTTAACAAACCAAACTTTATACTATCTAAAAAGGTTATTAAATATTACAGTTCGATCTATTTAATTATATTATATAATATTCATATTTTAGTATTTTAATATAAGTAATATTATTATAATATGTAACTGTGAGTAACCAATTTTGTTTGGCCAATTTTGTTTGGCCAATTTTGTGTGGATTGGGGAATGTATTAGCATCGTCCGCAGTATTAAAACGGTACCATTGCTAATAATATATACTTTTTATACACTTAAAAATTATTTATTAACATTTAGTAACTAAATCAAAATGTTTTATTTTTTATTTTTGTGTCTGACAAGAGTTAATCTTGTTCATACGTATCACTAAATGCTTTAGGGAATCAAGATTATGTAATTCTAATTTGAAAATTGGTTGGTATTGGTTTATTTGATTAAAAAAAAGGATTTAAGCAGAAACTAATATGTGCACCCCATCAAAACTTAAAGTGTTTTAAAATTATTAAGTTGTTTTTTGAAATATAATTAAAATTCAATCATTTTTAAGATAGATGAAGTAACAGAAGTTAATCTAAATTTAAAGAGTTTTCAAAATAAATAGGACATATTTGAAATATAGTTGAAATTCAATCATCCTTAAGATAGATGAAGTGACAGAAACTAATGTCCACACCGCATCAAATCTTAAAGACATTAATTACTACTTTAATTGATGTCAAATTATTTTACCAAAGAAGGTTTTATTTTTTCTCAGTTTTTATTATTTATAGATATGATAGTGTAGTTCCAAAAATAGAAGTAAATTTTATAAAAAAAATCTTCTCAAGCTACATAAAAAATGATTTTACTTTAATGGTTATTTATTCCAAGAGATATGATATTTAATTATATTATTTTTTATAGAAATAATTTAGCTTCATAATAAAAATTAGTATACAATTGTATTTTTATCATTTTATAGATGATTATAGTTTAATATTGCAAAAATGTCTTGAGATAATGTAAACATAAACAAAAAAAACAAACCTGGTGAAGGTATGATACATTGTGCCATAGACTAGAAAAACTATGCTAAATGATCCACATGTCGCTTTACAGTTGGTTGGGAAGAAGAACGCTCCACGTGTCAAATTCGGCTTGGCTGGAAAATAAGGAGCACTACACCTAGGTGAGCACGGACGCATGGGATCACGTGTTAGGTGAGGGGGCGTCTGTCCAGTGCAACGCGGTGCAACGAAATTAGCCTTCTTGTTGAAGCGTGATTGGTCGTCATAGAAGTCAACGCCAGAGATGGAAAAGTATGCCAAACTAGTGGAGATAAGGACTATTGCATAGAGCCTTTGTGGATTCCACCAACTTTCTTCTTTTCCTTTTTTTTCTTCTTCTCTTCTCCCCCTTTGTGTATGAATTTGAGGTCATATTTATAGGAGGTATAAATTAGCACATGTAATATTTGGAGATAATCTCCGAATTAATTCTTTAGAGCATATTAAGGAAAAAATCAAATATGTCATAAATTTATAATAAAAAAATTGATTTATACCACTATGATTTGGAATTTAAATTTTAAAAATTTAATACCTCTTATTATTTTGAAATTCGAATTTATTTATTAACTTAAATATAAAAATTTAGATTAGGCAATTTCTGGTTTGTATGTATTTGAGAATATCTCTTTTTAATATAATGATGTCACAACAATTTTTATAGGGCTACAAAATTATTCTAATGCTCAAGAGTGAGTATAAAAATAATTATTTGACCCTTACAAATATAATGATATTCATAAATCAATTTTAGGCAGAAACATCACAATGACTTTATAAAATTAAAATTATTACATTACCTTTAAATAGATAATAATAATTATTAGATTTTCCATGGAATCTCAAATAGTATTTCAAACACCCTTTTTATTTAAATGTGGAAAACGAAATTATTGGAAAATTGACATATGTTTTATTTCGAAATGGAATAATTTCATAGTAAGTGTTCATCAAGTCACTTAACACTCATTTAGAATTTGTTTCTAAAAAAATAATAATATAAAATGTATTATTTGGCCATTATTAGGCCAATAATTATTTATATATGATGTATTTTGACACATCTATATTTTAATCTTCGAAGCATGTTTATTATTTTATTTTATCACTAAAAGTTAATTTGGGCCGGACAAAATTAGGTGTTTACAGTAATTTTAATATAAAAGTGTATAATATAATTTAATTGTGAGAGTTAGATGAACTTAGTTAAACATAGATAAATTATAATATTTAAGTGTAGATATTCTAACCTATTTTAAGACTTTATAGTATAGTGAACCTTTAAATATGCTAACATATTATATTAGACTTTTAAATATACAAGACTTATGTTTTGAATTTTTTATAATCAGGTAAGGATGTCAAACTTCGGCTCTATAAAGCGATAAAATGTAAATATATATTAAATTTATTTAATGTTTATCTTTTCTTATAGGAAGTTAAAAGTGATAAAGTGTGAATATAAATTAACTTTCTTTAATATTTATGTTATATTATAACTTCCTATTAATATAAAACTAGGAAGATATCCGTGCGGATGCACGAGGTGACATTTTTTCCGTATGCTTAAGAATACACGTTTTATATGTACATTCATATAGTTAAAACATACATGTTACTTGTATATTTGTATGAATAAAAATGCATATGTTACTCGTGGATTCGTATTGTTAAGAAGACACATGTTACTTGTGTATTCGCATGATTAAAAACACATGTTACTCGTGCATTCGTATTGCTAAGAACACATATGTTACCCGTGCATTCGTATAGTTAAAACACACATGTTATCCGTACATTGACATTTTTAAAAAGACACATGTGTTATTCGCATTCGTATAGTTAATGTAGACATGTACTATATTTGCATTCATATAGTTAAAAATACACATGTTACTTGTGTATTCACATAATTAAAAATACATATGTTACTCGTGCATTCCTATTGTTAAGAATACACGTGTGACTCGTACATTTTAATGGCTAAAAACAAACATGTTACCCGTAAATTTGCACGAGACGTTATTTTATTGTCATATGATTAAGAACACACATTACATGTAAGGAAGATTGCTAATCAGAATATGAGTTTAGGGAAAATTAAGTCATAAAAGAGTTGATTTAGGGAAATAAAGGAAGATTTTTGGAGGGAAAAAATATGAGAATAAATGTGTATAATAATATTTTTATGAAATCATGAATGATCATTAAGTATAATAATTATATTCATTCTAATTGAATTATTCATGAATATTGCGGTATGGTAATGGTGATGAATGATGATTAATTGTTGAGTATAATTTTAAATATATGTACTTGATGATTAATATAAATGAATATATAATAAATGAGCATAATAATAAGATAATATGATTGTTAATCAGAATATGAGACATTAATAAGATTGTTTTTACAACATTATAAGAATTTAAAGTCTCACTTATAAGAATTGATTTTGGGAAAATAAAGAAAGAAAAGAATTGATTTAGGGAGGAATATATAAGGAATGTGGATAATAGGATAATAGATTGCTAATCACTAATCAGAATATGAGATATCAATAGGATTGCTTTCACAGTATTATAAGAATTTAAAACTCCTCTTATAATAAGAATTGATTTAGGGAAATTAATTGTTGGGTATGATTTTAAACATATGTAGCTGATGATTAATAGAAATTAATATAAATAAATATATATGGAATGTATATAATAATATTGATAAGAATTGATTTAGGAGAAATATATAAGAAATGTGTATAATATGATTGCTAATCAGAATATGAAAGATTAATATGATTGCTTTCAGAATATTATACGAATTTAAAGCCTCACTTATAAGAATTGATTTAGGGGAAATAATATAAGGATGACAACGGGCACGGGTAGTGCATACCCGTGCCCGTACTCGCACAATTTGTGGGTACCCGTGCGGGTACCCTACGAGTTTTTTATTCTAATTATATTTTATATATTTTACAATAATTAATCTATAAAAATATTTTTTACTTAAATAATATGACATGTATATGATAATTTTATGATTATAGTCTCATTACTAAATTTTATTATGAAGTAATAATAAAATAAACAAATATAATGATAAATTAATAATAACTAATTAAAAAATATTTAATTAAAATATGAACGCGGGTACCCGCGGGGCGGGTATCATGATACCCATTCCCACCCATGAGCTATTTTTGCGGGTACCTGTTGCGGGTATTTTGATGGGTACCCACGGGTGCGGATATTTTTGCCATCCCTAGGAAATATATAATGAATGTGCATAATAGAATAATAGAATTGCTAATGAGATTATGAGATATCAATTGAATGTGCACAATATTATAAGAATTGAGAAATATAAGAATTGATTTAGGGAAATAAAGAAAGATTTTCTGTGGGAAAAAGAATATGAGAATAAATGTGTATAATGATTTTTTATGAAATCATGAATGATCATTAAGTATAATAATTATATTCCTTCTAATTGAATTATTCATAAATATTCCAGAATGGTAATGGTGATGAATGTTGATTTTAAACATATGTACGTGGTGATGAATAGAAATTAATATATAAGATAATAGAATTGATAATCGGAGTATGAGATATTTATAGAATTGCTTTCACACCACATTATAACACCGATATTTTACAATTATTACAATCTCATTCTATGTAACATTACATCATTTTATAGAATTGCTTACAATCTCATGATTCTTTTTCTTCTATCTCATGATTCTTTTTCTTCTTCAGGTAACATTATATCATACTTTAATTTTCTTCATTTCTCATTTTATATTTTTTAATATTCTGACTTTGTGATTTTTGTTAGAGAGATTCATCATTTTCGGGATAATGTGGATGAAAATATAAAGAATTATTTTTCTTTTTACATAATCAAACCACAATTTCATATAGGTAATGATAATTGCATATGTGCGTAATAGGATAATCTTATAATCTCATGATTCTTTTTCTTCTTCTTAGGTAACATTATATTACATCTTACTTTAATTTTCTTCATTTCTCATTCAAAGTTTTTTATTATTCTGACTTTGTGATTTTTGTTAGAAAGAGTTCATCATTTTTGGTATAATGTGGATGAGAATTTAAAGAATTATTTTTGTTTTACATAATCAAACAACATAATAGCATATGAATTATTTTCCCCTAAACTCATATATCTTTAATATAAATTAATATGAGAATATTATAATGAATGTGCATAATAGTATAATAAAATTGCTAATGAGAATATGATTTTAGGGAAAATGAAGAAATATAAGAATTGATTTAGTGAAAATGAAGAAAGATTTTTGGATGAAAAATGAATATGAGAATATGTGAACATGATTAAGTGTTTGGTAGAAAAAAATGAAGGATTAATAGATGTGACATACATGTGTCATTTTGATGTATGATATGAGAAATGACATGCATTTGTCATTTTGATGTATGATATGAATGTAGATGGTAATGATATACTGTGGGACTATGAATGGTTGATGATTTGATGTATGATATGAATGTAAATGACAATGATACAATGTGGGACTATGCATGGTAGTTGGTGGGAGTGTTTGGTTGTGAAAACTTTGCATGAGAAAATGACATGTGTCCAAGACTAATAATGGAGAACATTTTTTTCTTATAGTATAATAAATATATAATAAATAAAAATGATTAATTCTCCTCAATAAAAAGATGTCTATGAAAAAATATATATAGATAACTAATTTTTTAGTAAGACATTAAAAAATTAATGATAATTAAAATTTAATCCAAAAGATAGCACTAAAAAAGTTATATCCAAATATGATATATTAGATATCCCACAAAATTTTCTTCATCATACAAGTCATTCTCCTGCATGCATAATAAAAATAATACGTGTCACAAAATTTATTAATAATTGCTTTATAATCGTCATCTATAATTTTTTTTTTTAAATTTGGTAGGAAAATATAATCTTCCCTACAAATAAAATCTAATATAGAATAAAAAGTACATGATGAAAAGACGTTTCCTTTATTTATTGGAAAGCAAAACACCTCTTTCTCTCTCTCTCTCTCCTCTTTCTCTTCTCACATGTGTGAAATCAGCCATCCAGAAACAGAAGCACAAATCAAAACCTCGCTTGACATCATCTCTGCGTTTCTAGAAACTTCCACTATTTTCTTCTTTTTCTTCCTTCGCCTATCACGCGCTTCTTCATATTTCTAATTATAACTCTTCTCTTCTTTATGGTAAGCTACAAAATCTTCTTGCGTTTTCTTCTAAACCCTAACTCTGTAACTTCATTTCAATGTCGTTTCATATATGCTTCATCTTTCTCTTCATATTCCACTCTCTCCTTTTAAACAACACTGTATGTTATGCATTTTTGTTTCTGTATCATTCTTTGTCTTAATTATTGTTATTTTTTTTTGAAAATTTATCTGTGAATGATGAAACTTATAATTGTTTCATATAGGAAATTGTTTTTACATTGTTTTAGAGAGTACTAAAACATCATCATTGAGGCTTTCATTGTGGCCACAGATTCAGATCTAAAACCTTGGACTATAAGTATGAAAATACTGATTTTTGTTTACCAAACTACTGTGTTTTTCTTAATTATGCTTTTTTCTTCGAATACTATTTTGATGTTTTTAATTTGTTGAAAGGCGAGTCTCGGTATGAAGGTAAGGTTACTATCCTCTGATCACAGAAGATAAGAGGTTGGTAGTGACTCACCCGAAAGGGATTAGTTCCTTACTCCTCGGTTATACCAAAAAAAGAATATCTTTGATTGTGGGGCTAAGATTTCCTAGCTATGCCTCCCATATTCCATTGGATTGGAGGCTAGTTCACTCTTTTTGTTGTTTGATATTCATGGTAATTTAAGGTTTCCATCATTGGCATAATGGTTATGATTTCTCATAGATTTTAAGAACAAAAGTTTAGTATGATTTTTTTATTGCCTATAAAAGTTCATATATTAGGTTTCTCTATCTTTCTGGAAATTATATGATCTCGATAATATTGAGTGTTGTTAACTAATGTGTATTCCAATACGTTGATGGAATTTGATGAATCAGAGTCATATGTAACACATGTTAATCGTTTGTGTATACTGGTTGACTTTACTTCCTCTATTTTATAACTCTATTCTGTGTTCTTAGTTAAGCATGTTAACCTAACTTTTTATGATTTACTTCGATTATGGGGATAAATATGGGCACCGTAGATTCTGTCATAAAAGATATGGGCACTGCAGAGGTTGTGTATTTATCTAGCGATGATGAAAGTGAAGAAGTTGGTCTGAAACCTGTTAAGTTGGAGCCAAATTTTGTTATAGATGCAAAGCAACAAAATAAGAACAACGAAAGCTCATTAGCCAGATCTCAGAGATCTCGAAGTCATCCCATTGGACATGATTCTGAAGAAAATACAAGCTCGAATGCTCCAAGTACAGGGCATAGTAATTCAAGTGTATTGGACCAGGGACTGTCGCCAGTTGATGATACAGGCATTTCTTATGCATCATCCATTTCTGCAGCACCCGTTTGTAGGCAGTTTTGGAAAGCCGGAAACTATGATGATGGGCTTGGTTCTAAAGTCACCGTACAAAGTAATTCTATATAACTTTTTTCAAAATAATATAGCTTACTGATTGGTTCCATGGCTGCAACACTCCCGTACACAATGTTCTATCAACTATGGTTATATTAATACAATGTGAATAGTAAACATATTTTAGTTTTCCGATCTCACATGCGACGTTCTAAGATCATAGCATGCAGACAATAAGATTTAATAAGAGTTTTGTTCATTCAGGATTTCTCATCTCTTTGTTATTTTTCTTGGGTTGCAGATGCGAAAAACCATATGCATGTACACCCTATGTTCCTTCACTCAAATGCAACCTCACATAAGTGGGCATTTGGTGGTATGTTCTTATGATAAAAATGAATTTGTCTTTTCATGTCTGCTGTAGTTTAGTTCCCTTCCTTTCTGATTATATTCACAAATTGATATTTTCATTGTTTGTGTTTGCACTTTGCAGCCATAGCAGAGCTTCTTGATAATGCAATTGATGAGGTGATTTTTTCTGCTGTTTGAAATATTGAACTGTATGAATTTTTAAATTTTGTACAAGCTGCCATTTTCTGCTGTCATCCCAAAAATAGTCGGTTAAATTGTGATATTCCTCATCCAAAAAATCTTCTATAGATATATGCCTTTTGTATTTTTTGTTCTGCTTTAGGTGCCTCTTGGTTTATGTTTACAACGACAAAGCCTTTTCCCACTAGATGCATTGGGTTACATGTGGGGATTGGAATGGGGTGGGGAGTATTTCCACCCAATCCTCATTCCCCGCTTCATCTAAAATCCTCGGGTTATTAGAAAATAAAAAAAGAAGTTAAAATCCAATAATAACATTATAAAAATAAATAAGCCTCAAGTATAAAGCTCAAACACCTTATAATAAGGTCAAATGTAGTTGAAATAATAATGAAGAAAATCAAATAACAACAAAATATCAAGATCAAGACATTAAAATCGATTCTTCTAATTAGTTTGATACTTTGATAGTATAATATTAATTTAACTTTAGAAGTAAACTTATCTATGTAATATATAATATATATAGGGAGTTACTCATGGGAGAACAATTATCATCTAAAAATTGTGAGAACTATAAAGCTGGACCATAGAATCATACATGGATGGTTAACATGAAAAGTTAGTTAATAACCACATGATCGCTTAACAAAGTCATGTGCATGACCCCCAAAACATGGGTACAAATTGCCATCCTTAGTTACATAAATCAATCAACATGATATTGCTCTATCATAAATAAGTCCTATAGATTATTGACTAGAGTTGTCAATGTGAGCCTTGCACATCCAAGCTAGCTCACTATAGGCTATGACAAAGAGAGTTGGGCCAAATTGGATGGATCAGTTTAGGTGTGAGCTAGGATTTTGCCAACCCAGCGCAGGCCACCCGACAAGCTAGGTTTGCTCAAATTTGGAAAATTCAGAAAATTTAAAATAAATAGAAAAAGGGCAGCCAAATGCATGAGGCTTCCACCTAGTGGAGTTTGAGGAGGAATTGGTCTACATGCATATGGTTTTCCAATATAGTTCTTAATTTTTGTTGCAAGAATTTCATTGATTTGAAAACCAAGACCCCCCTAAAAATGAAGACCTAATCACTCATTCTAGCCAATTCCACAGAAAGAGATAATGACAATTCAACAACCACCATGATTTTGTTCGCTTGTGCTATGTTCGGTTGACGATGACTAGATCTGTTATGGCATTGGAAGAGACGTTGAAGTGCGATGGCAAAGAAGACCTTGTTGCCGTTGTGCCCCTGACCTAGTAGTGGGGGTGCAATTCAAATTGTTGGTCTACTTTGGGTTCATGGGCACAACATCTCCCTTTAAAAGTGGTAAGATGTGGTGGTTGAAAGAAAGAGGGAATTAGAAAATGGTGTATGGAGGAGGAATGATGATTGAACGCAACTGAGGTGTGTTTCTACTAAAGTTCTTACAGTCTTGTGAGTAATGAAGGATCAATGGGGTTTGGTGTGTGAAGATGAGTAAGGGACCCTAAAATTGGTCACATGTAAAGAAGTGGTTTTTTAAAACAATTCTTTAACGTATGGCTGACGACACAATGGTAAGGTTGCATGCCTTGTGACTTGAAGAGGTCATGGGTAATATCAGAAATAGTCTATCTACTTGTGTGTCAAGATTGCATACATCTACATTCCTCTCTCACCATTAAGTGAGAGCCTCTTGTACTAGGTTGTTCCATTTTCTTTAACCCGTGAGCCACCTAGATCACTTGGGTTTCAACCTGGTGAGCCAAAGGTTGTGTGAGTCAGGTTAAAATCAACCCAATTTTGTGTGAAATAAAAATACCCAAATCCAACCCAGGGTGAGCCTGATTAGTTGACGTGTCACACCCATTTTGATAGCTCTCTTTTCCTCCACCTTTAGCAATTGAGCTAACCTTCATCCGATCTACTCTCCTTCATGGAGCTTCTACAACTCTTCTTCATACCTTTCCAAACAACCCGTTAGATTCTACCATATTTTCTATATTAGTCGCCCCCGATTTTCTATCTAGTGTATTCATTTCTAATCCTATCTTGTCTAGTGTACATCCGATGCAACATCTCTTTGTTATATGAGTTAATTCTCTTGTTGGTTTTGACCACCAAACATTTGGTTGCATATAACATTGCAAGTCTTATAGATGTGAGGTAAAAAATTTCCTTCAACTTGCATTGTACCTTTCTATTACAATTAACACTTGCAACATTCCTCCATTTCATCTACCCCACTTGAATTTTATGGTTTGCTTCTCCCTCTATCTTTCCAATTTAATTTGTGACCTTTTGTATGAAAAAATGGTGGCTCATTGTACGAGTCTCCCAACTATTGGGGTTTGGCATTGTAGATGCATGTAGACTTACCCCCATAAGTGGTGTGCTTGCTTCTTGGATTTGAACCCATTATGTTTTGGTCACTAAGCAACAAACCTTTTCATTGCGCTGAAGCTCAATCTCTTACGTGTGGTGATACTGTCTCCATTTTTCACCTATAAGCTAGGATTATTGCGTCTCTATATATTTTGTTTTACTTCTACTTCAACAAAAGTTATTTGCTTCTGAAGCTTGTCTCTAACTAACTCAATTCATGCCAATATATTTTGAATCGTCGTTGGTTAGATTGTTGTAAATCCTTAATTTCTATTGCACCCATTACCTTGTGCCTTTTCCATGTTTGAAGCCATCATTTCATATTTTTATATTTGATTTTTGTTCTTATTTTTGCATTGCATTGTTATCTTTTGTTCTTAGGATAGATCGAAAATGGGGCTACCTTCGTAATTGTAGATAAAACTTCAAATCTAAAGGATGGAAGTCCAACATTGTTGATTCAAGGTATGGTTGTTATGAAACTCGTTGATTATATGAAGTTCATAGTTAATGTGGTTTGCCTAGAATCTTGTGTAGGAACATATAGTAAAATATTAAATTTTAATCGTTTAGATTTGATATTGACACTTGACAATCAGATGATGGTGGTGGAATGGATCCAGAAGCAATGCGCCATTGCATGAGTTTTGGATTTTCACAAAAGTCAAAATTTTCTATTGGAAAGTGTATGGATCATTTCATTTTTTTTAAATCATTTTAGTATTACCTTTCATATTTATTTTTCAATGTTTCAATTTGGGTTTCCAGATGGAAATGGGTTCAAGACTAGTACTATGAGGCTTGGTGCAGACGTCATAGTCTTCAGTTGTCATCTAAATGATAGGTATGGTCCAAAATTGAATTACTTCACACTAGAATTGGTTCAGGCAATGTGATAGAAATTGAACCATAATTACAAAAGACAAGTAAAGAAATGAATATGAATGGAGGTTTATACTGAATTCCCAGGAATTTAGAGCCTGGCCTCTCCCTCACTATCCTAGGAATACGTGACTTCACACTAAAATTGGTTAAGGCAATGTGAAAGAGATGGAACCTTAGTTACAAAGAACAAGAAATGCATATTAATGGAAGTTTACACTGAATTCCCAGGAACTTGAGAGCCTGGCCTCTCCCTCACTCTTCTGGTAGTAGAGATACCCAATTCTCTCCTTAGTCTTCACTCTTCTCAATTCCTTAATACCTTTTCTTCCTCTCTACCTATTGATCTATACCTTTTAGCGACTAATCTAATTGTCTAACTTACAATTTATGCAACTAACTATAGCTGTATAGGAAATTGGTCCCCACTTATTTAACCCTTTATTTCCTATTCTCTCACCTAAAAAAAGCCCTAAACATGCACATTGGCCTTAATGTCGGTTACAAGGGTTTGTAGAAATTGATTTCGGCTCGTGGTTCCCAATGCGACGCTTGTTGTTTCCTCAACAATGCAACTTTGTCCTCTTCTTGCTCCACTTCCTCTATCAACACCACTTGTAAATGTTTCCAAACTTTGTTAGGGTTGTATTTTTCGTTACTAAGCATAACACTTCATGTATCTTCTCCTACCACTCTACTTGTAAATGTGCCATTTCCTTTGGTACCTATCTTAGCTGTGAATACCATCTATATGATTCAACCACCAATATGCATCTTCTGTTGCACAAATTAGAATTATGATCTTCCTCTAATTATTGGTGCCTTTGTTCATCTGGTTCCTTTTGAGAATGTTTTCGCTTTCCAAGTTGAGGTTTGTGTTGCAATGCAACCCCGATTGCATCTCCTCAAGCTTTCACAAGATTTTTTGCACTATTATTTCCATGTTCTTGATGCGAGCGTCTGTGAGAAGTTAGAGGTTCGATTTCCTTGTTGCATCAATTCTTACAAGCTTTTTACTACTACTTCGACTCTTCCTTCCATTGTTGTTCCAACCATTAGTTGATCTCGGGAGAGGAAGCTCATATACCAACATGGTAGGAACTCAAACACAATCAGAAAGAAAAACTAAAGAAATGGAAGTTTAACCTGAATAATGAGGAATTTGAGAGCCTAACCTCTCCCTCATTCGTTGGTTCAAGAGACCCGATTGTTAGTCAATTCATTAACAAACTCTCTCTCCCTCTCTCTACCTACCGATTTACACATCTTTATAATTTACCTAACTACTTAAGTACCCAGTGCTCTAACTAACAATAGTTGTATAGTATATTTGGGGTCCAACTTATTTAATCGAACATCCTTGCATCTAACACAATGTGCTTCCAACTATATTGGTAGTCTAAAATTTGATTCTCAAGTCCATGTTCACTTATTAAAATTCTATCTCAAAACTAATTTGTAATAAAGAAGTATCCAAATATATATAAGTCACTTTTGAGACTATGAGGTAGGCAATGTGAGACTTACTTATTAACATTCCTCCACAAAAGCTTGTTAGACCAAACAGTGAGTTACATTTGACCCAATACGAAAAGACATCTTTTGGCCCATGACAACGAAAGAGAAGTTGTGGCTCTAATTTTATTACCAACTTGAAATGGACAATTCGTTTAATCAGATTTCTCAAGGGATTTGTATGCATTCATTTTTTCTATTTATAGTAGAATAGTCCATTAATGAATCGCTTAATTTTAGGGAAATCAGAAAGATAAATATTGATATGATTTAGTAATCATATATTTAATCCTAATCTGATATAATATGTCAAAGGCATTCAACTTGTCAGACACACACACATATCATATTCTTGGACCTCGAAAAGGCTTAGTGAAGATATTTGATAATTGATCATTGGAACTCATGAATAAAGTATTGGTTTCCCTACAATAATTTTTTGACTAATATAATTATAATTCAACTCTGTGTGCTTTGTTCGTTCATAAAAGACTAGATTAAAGGCAATGTGTAGAAGCCTGATTATCACAAATAAGTTTCATAGATTCAACTTCGAATTTTTTTAGAGATGTTTGAGCCATGCAAGTTCTCCTATAGTATTCTAGGTCTACAATTGACTTAGCAACAACATTGTGTTTTTTACTTTTCAATGAGAAAAGGTTGCCGTCAATGTGAAGTTGACTTCCTAAATTCGGACATCTAGCCCAATCTGTTAAGTTGACTTCATAGATCAATCCTCTTCACTCTTTATTGTATTTCAAAATTCTAACTACATTCTCCGTGACTATTAAGTGGTGAATTAAGGATCCGACTCACAAAAAATGTTATATTTGGTCTATCATTGACAAATAATTAAAGGTTGTCTACAAGTCTTCGATGTCTCTTTGTTTGGATATGGCTCCCCTTGATCTTACACAAGTTTAACATTAAGATCCATTAGAATATATAGAGCATACTTTCTATGAGATATGGCAATACCTGCTCGTGGGCGTGCTACCTTAATTCCAAGAACATAACATAAATATCCCAAGTCTTTTCTTTGGAAGTGTATGTTGCTTGAGACATTTAATGCCTTCATGATTGTTGCAAGCAATAACAATGTCATTGACATATACAAGAAGATAAATGCATTGACCAAATGAAGAATGCTTGTATAACACATAGTGATCTTTTTCATTACGAATCATACCAAAATTTTGGAGAACAAAGGTGAACCTTCTGTACCACGCTTGAGGAGACTGCTTGAGGCCATATAATGACTTATGAGGCCTACAGACAAGTCCATGCAACTCTCCTTAAGCAACAAATCTCGTAAGGAAATGCATTTTTGATGCTAAACTGCATTTTTGACGTTGAATTGATGTAAGGGCCATGCACGCATGGCTGCCATAGATAGAGATAGATGGACATGAGGCATTTTGGCAACTGGGGAGAACGTCTCACCATAATCAAGACCAACTTGTTGAGTATATCATTTAACCAGTCAACCTGACCATCTCGACCTATTGTCATAGCAAAAACCAATCAACAACCCATTGTTGATTTCTGAGATGGAAGTGGGACAAGAGTCCAAGTGATTGGATTTTAAGGTTGCCATTTCACCAATCATAGTTTGACACCAGCATAGACAAGAAAGTCCATCTTGTACGTTATAGGGATAGAAACATACGAAATTGTAGACACAAAGGCATAACGGGGTGAGGATAGATGATACATGCAGTTATAAATAGGATGGGGGTTATGAGTAAAGCATGTATCTCAATGATAGATGTAATTCGAAGCAATGGCAAATGGTTGAGCATGAGTGGAGTCACTTGGATCTTGATTATGATCAATAACCTTAACTTGTTCTGGATTTGGGTTTCGTTGGTAAACAATATTAGGACAAAGAGTTTGTGATAGTTGATGTTGGTGGTATTGGTGAGACATATGTTACCGCTGATAGCGGTGAACCACTAAGACTAGTGGTTCATTGAATTAGAGGAAGAGGTAGTATTTGATAAATGGACTAGTGGTCACTGAAGTACTAATGTAAGAAGTATCCTCAGAGAAGGTAACATCAACTAACATGTAGAACCAATTAGTGGGAGGATCATAACATCAATAACCCTTTTGGATTGAGGAATAACCAAGAAATATACATTTGATTGCACGAGCTTGAAGATAAGTAATGCAAAAAACAAGTAGAACAAAAAATACTAGGGAGGAGCCTTAAAGGGGTAATCACGTGGAGACATTAGAGAATAAGATACTCAGTTATTCAAAATAGAAGATGACATCCTATTAATTAAAACAAACAGCAATAAGAATTATGTCACCCCAAAATTTCGAAGCTGCATTGGGACATATTAAAAAACTTGCAATGTTAATGATGTGATGTTGTTTACGTTCAACAATATCATTTTGTTGGATGTATAAGGGTGAGTAGATTGATGTATTTTATTGAAGCAAGTGGAATTTTCTTTTCATTATCACTCAGTGAAGATTGACCAAATTGAGTTTGAATCTCAAGAAAAACAACCATGCCTTTATAACACTTGGTAGACATCGACTATATAGATCGAACGATGCCATAATGCTATATCATAAATTATGTTTATTGGCAAAACATTGATCTCTAAGTCTTTCATCATTTCCCTATAGTTTCTCTTGGTCTCCCTCTTCCTCTAGGAATTGGATTAGCTTCCAATTGATCTACTTTCCTTATGTGGGGCTTCTACTGGTCCCCACTGCACATGCCCAAACCACCTAAGGCGCTATTATACCATTTTTTTCTATAACAGATGCTACTCCAACTTTCTCCTTAATACATTCATTTCTAATCTAATCTTGTCAAATGTGTTCATTCATCCAACGCGAAATTCTTATCTCTACTACATAGTCCCATATAACATTGCAGGTCTTATAGATGTGCTGTAAAACTTTCCATTAAGCTTGAGTGATGCTGTTTTATCACAATTGACACTGAAGCACTCCACCTATTCGTCCAACCCGCTTGAATCCACATCTTTCTCAATTTCTCCATCGTTCCAAGATACCTAAATCTAGTGATTTGTGGTATGATATGATCCTCAACCTTTACCTCTACAATAGAGTTTGTTCGCCGCTTTTTAAACTTGCACTTCCTATACTCCATCTTACTTTGACTTATATGGAAACATATGCTTCTAAAGGCTTGTCTCCACATTTCTAACTTCCTATTTAATTTCTCCCTCAAGTCTCCCATTAAGATAATATCATCTGCAAAAAAACATGTATTGTGGCACTGGTTCTTGGATATTCTCAGTGAGCACATCCAAGACCAATGTATATATGTAGGGGCTCATTGTTGATCCTTGTTGTAGTCTTGGCAATAGGAAAATCTTCTGAGATCCCGTCTTGTGTTCTCATGTTGGTCTTACCCCATCATGCATATCCGTGATTGTTCGAATATACGCAATGAAGACACCTTTCTTTTCTATAGCGTTCCATGAAACCTCTCTAGACACCTTATCATATACCTAACCAAAACATCTCTTGCAAAATTTTGAAAGACAGAAAAAAGTTATGAACGTTTCATCATTAAATAAATCCAAGTGCATTTTGAAAAATCATCTATTAATGAAAAGCAAAGTACCTATATCCCAAGTTAACTCACACAACTAGGACCCAAACATCTGAATGAATCAAATCAAGAGAATTTGAAGCTTGAACATGTTTATCAATTTGACATGCTTCACATTCTAAAGACTTCAAATTGGAGAGATGAGGATTCATTTTCTTTAATTTATTAATATCATGATTACCTAGATGCTGATGGTTGAGGCATGGGGAAATCTATAGTTACACAAGCAACTGGAGGACGGTGCTGAAAATAATAGGGTATGTGGTTCAAATCTTTCAGTGATCGTTTTCTAGCACTCCGATCATGTATAGTAAAGGAGTTATTAGTAATGATATAGGACAATTAAAAGTACAAGTTAGTTGATCAACCAAGATCAAATTAAGAGGGACAACCAAGATCGCTGTTTCGTTTTTTTGGTATTTTTTTGGAGTAGTTGTTACTTCCTTCGGTCACCAAAATGTTTGGGGTTGAGTGCCAATGAATAGCCATGACAAAATGGCTGAATAAGGGACTACTAAGAGTTATTGCTCAAAGAAAAAGGGAAGAGTTTTTCCAGGGCTGACAAACTAGCCTTGACAATGGTTAGTTGAAAGGATGTCTAGTTTAGTGGAATGATCGAGATATCCCCATTTTTTTGTCAGGCCCATAGGATGTGAGCTTTTATATCAAGTTAAGGTTCCAACTCGAAACCTATTGGCAACAGTTGTAATAGCGTGACATGTATTTAAACCACTCCCAAAGCTATGAGGTAGACGATGTGGGATTTACTTCCCATCATCACTAAACTTTTAATTTTTTTAGTGAGTTTTCTTAGAAACATTCTCTCCGCTTGTGGGGTAAGGTTGTTTACCCTCTGGTGGTAGCCTTGTCCACCCTCTCTAGACTCCCAGGTGGTAGCCTTGTCCACCCTCTCTAGACTCCCAGGTGGTAGCCTTGTGCACCCTCTCTAGACTCCCAGGTGATAGCCTTGTTCACTGGACTACCCTTATTATTATAGATTTGATTAGAAAACTGAAAATAGTTACTCTGATTTTTTTTTCTTTTATTTTTATAGCTTAGCACAAATGGGAAGATAGAATAAGGTGTTTTAAGGCATTAATATGGCCTGCTCTTTCTACTATTAGGAATTTAAACCATAGTTTTGAAAACCGTACCGTACCGGCCGGTTCAACCGGAAAACCGGTGAACCGGACCCCTAACCGGTACGGTACGTATGTTATACCGCATATGCAATAGAACCGGTCAAAACCGGTTGAAAACCGGTGAAAACCGGTCAAAACCGGTGAAAACCGGTTTAAACCGGTTGGTTTGTACATTATTATTATTATTTTTTTTAAATTTCAAATTTTCAATTCTTCACCAATTCTTCAACTTCAATGATTGATATTTGGGTCATTTAATTGTATTTTGCGTTTGTTAAGTGATAATTTTGGATAAATATATGTTTTGTACTTTAGACTTTGATTTTATTAAAGACTTAATGTTGTTTGTTTGTGTGAATTTGAAGTAAATTATGAATATGGATTATAAATATGAATATCTACTTATTTGAAATTTTTTGTTATAGGTTTACATATATATATATATATAAGCAAGTATGTCCGGTTTAACCGGCATGCGGTTTAATTACTGAACCACTGGTTGAACCACTATACCACTATACCAGTACCCTAACCGGTTTGATAACCGGTACGGTTTTAATAACATTGATTTAAACTTTGTATCTCTCTTGGCTGAAGCAGGAAACTAATCCGTTCTATGTACTTGTGTAACAGTCTCGCTTTTTTGGTTCTTTTACTCTCTTTCCGCTGTTTCTTTCACTTACCCTCAGCATTGAGATTATGGGGGAAATTGAAGTTATTGTATTTCTTTTTTCTTACCGTTTCTATGTTGATCAGGATTATGACTCAAAGCATTGGACTTCTGTCATATACATTTTTGACACAAACACAACTTGATAGAATAGTAGTACCCATGGTGAGTGGTACTTCTCATATTTTGCTCTTAAATGTTTCAGTTTCTATGGTGCATTGACTTCAAGTGCTGCTTCTCTTCTCAATGTTGATTTCATACTATAAAAAATGAACGTTGTAATTGTATTATTTGGTCTGCGGACTCTTTGTAGGCAACTATAATGTGATTATTTTCTCCCATTTTATTTCCTGTACATTTGTGTTTATTTTGGGTACTTGTATGTCAATTCAGTAGTATTTGCTAGAAGTCGTTGAGTCTGATTTTTTGCATTTTTCTCTCTTGTCGATCATCATAATTATTAGAATTTCCTAGCATATGTCTATACTTTGTAATATCCATACAATATCTTAGCATATCTTCATGACATTGTACCAAAGTTTCTAAAAAGTGGTGAAGAGCTTGATCTTTGTTGTCCACAGTCTTCTAAATTAAGTTGAAATTTTGGACAAGGTAAAATGTGCTGGTGCAATGTCCTTGCTTTCATACCAAAGGGGTCGTACATGAGGTGGCAGCATAGATTATGAAATTGTTCATTAGTGCTTCCACCTAATGACCTAAGCTTTTGGGAGTGTCCTTAACAATGATGATTCATTGCATTGTTTATAGCAACAATCTCCTGATAAACTTTTATGAAATGAAGATTCTAACTGTTGCAACATACACTGACTTATCTTGTCAATTTCAGGTGAATTATGAATATGATACATCAACTGGATCTTTGCAAATATTAAATGGCAGTGAGCATTTTGTGGCTAATTTATCCTTGCTGTTGCGTTTGTCACCATATTCATCAGAAGCAGAACTTCTTAAACAAGTCAGTTTTACATTTTTCCTTTCATTCATGATAGTTGGATGCCTCTTTCAGAACTTACTGAATACTTGGATGCCATATTTATTGTCTTGGATTTTTTTTTTCTTTTTCTATAGATTACAGCCCTGCATCACGGGCACTGTTTGGATTGAGAACTGTGACATATCACCCTCATATTTTATGATTTTGATTGGTTTAAATTTAATGATATCTTTCAAAGAAAGATAATACAACACCAGAGAAAATAGATCAATTAGTTCACGTAATTGTTAAAACTGATAATCATCCATAATCATTGAAAAGGAAGCATTACAACCTCACATTTCTTATCCTACAAGAATCCTAATCCTTTAAGGTTTGTGACTCTACAACTGCTGAACTCTAAAGCAAAATTTGCACCTTGAAATAAAACCCATTAACACCTAACGGATATAATACCAAGCTTGATCACAAACCTAGTCCCATAATGTAACAATTTACAAATTTTAATAACCCTGAACAATAGTTACCTAGTAATATCTGTATGGAATACAACACCCTTAACAATAAGTGGCCCTGATAGTCAGATAATTTGGTTTTTTTAGTTTAATCCTTCTGTCGCTCTTAATGTTATTGTGCCCTGTATCAGTATGTGTTCAAAACTGTGTTTAGTTAATTATCCTAGGAAACTCTCCTGGAATTATATATTATTGGTACCTTTCATAGGAAATTTCTTTGAGAATCGACAAAATTTACTTTGGTTGTCAATTGCCTAACACAACCATCACCTTTTAACCGGTCTTAGGACCAACTATGTATACTTTGCAACCAAGCACAATACATGTGGGGTTAGCAAATCTATTGGGAAATAATAATTCCTCCTATTTCAGAAAGAGTTAGAGTTAATATTGCATAGGAATTAATTAGCTCTAGTATTTTTTCTAAATAGGTGTGCATTTATTATCCACGTGTACATTTACTCATTGGTGCGTCTAATTTATAGTGAATAACGTTTTCTTCAACTTGGGACTAGTGCTTTTCATTGAAATCTTTTTATTTTTATTATTCTAAAATTACCTTGCCTTAATTGTGAGAAATTCCTTGTCATTTCATTTCCTTATCTCTTCTACATCAATTGGCCTTCACTGCCGATCTAGCCACATGCTTTTGTTGGTTCATCCCTTTGCTAATCACATTATAAACCAGAAGCGAAGTTGGATAATATCTCACCCTCCGAAGAAGGAAAACCTTGTTTATCAAGTGTCCAAATTGTAATAGTTTATGGTACACTAATAGCAATAAACCATGCAACTCTTGTCATAACCGTATGATCTCGACATGCTATAATGAAATCCATCAAAAGGTCTTCATGTCATTTCAATACAATTAGATGTTTTCCGCTTATATATTCTGTTTGATCTCGCCAGTTCCTCAACACGATGAAACATTTGATAGCGGTGTGGATGGCCGTTGCACCCGTAGCAGGTTGAAAAGTAGCGGCTTGCTTCCCCAAATTGGCGGGTCAGAACTCACTCCAAGTTGCGTGTTGGAGGAAAACCCTAATTTTACAAGTGAGAAGTCAATTTTGCCCTTATTTTTTAATACATGGCATGAGTTTTTAGTAATTTAGCCCTCTCCTTCGTTTCTCTTTTATAAAACATGTGAATAGCAGCCTAGCCTAGGCACAACCCTTACCTTTGCTTCTCTTTTATAAAACAACTTTTCCTTCCTCCTTTTAAACATAAGAGAAGCCCAACCACACTTCTTCTTCCATGTTCCTTCCCTTCTGCACATTTTTGTTTGCTTTCCCTCTTTACAATTTCTGCACCTTTACAAACATTCCGCTTCCCTTCTCTCCCTTCACTTCCTTATGCCACTCACTCTCATCTCAGGCAAAGATTCTTCCAACCTTCCCTTCCTTCATTTTGGAGTTGCACAACCGTGGGTTCATCTCACCTCTCATGGCCATACCTACTACCAATGATGTGTTGCTGAAACCCACCTGAAATAACGTTTATATGGCATGGGAATGGAACAGAGAAGGTGAATTAATCAATTATATCTTTAATTTGGTGTATATTTTTTGTAGGTATAAAGTACGTATATTTCCCCCCCTTAGCTGTAGCAGTCATCTTTTCCCTTAGCTGAAACGGTCATCTCGTTACCCACTATTAGAGAATAAGAGCCATTTACATTCAGTTTAAGTTACTTCAAGATAGGTTTCAGATTAGTTAGCTTAAGCTCTTAGTCTTCAACTGTTTGTAACTGCTTTGTCTGTTACAAATCAGTTAGTTAGTTTGTTAGAAAAGAAACTGTGCACATGCAAGTTTCTTGTTAGCTTTGCTTCTGTTTTGTAACAACTTTCCTCCTATATAAGGGTTAAGCTTTTTGCTGTAAATTCAACAATTATCAATCAATAAAACAAATTACAATTTCAAGTCAATCTCTTTAGTTCAGTTTCTATTTTCATTACTTTTATATGGTATCAATCGCCCTTATGGCTTCAGCCGCAGATTCTGGCCACACACCCTCTTCCCCACCTCATTCTACCCCACTGCAAGCTGTCTCTCCTACCTTCTCTTTGCCCATACCCACCACCAAACTCACTGAAAAGAATTACCTCACATGGAGTCAGTTCATGGTGGCAGCCTTAAGATCAAACAGAGCCTTAGATTTGTTCATCCCAATGATGCTCCTCCTATGTTCCTCTCTGACTATGACAGAACCCATCACAACATCAACCCTATCTTTCTCAGCTGGGATGAACAGGATCAAACTGTATTCTCTTGGATCCTCAACTCCATTTCTGAATCTATCCAACCAAGAGTTCTTGGCTGCACCTCCTCCTTCCAGCTATGGGAAGAACTCAAAGCCTTCTGCAATGCTCATACTAAGGCAAGAAGTAGACAGCTTAGAGCACAAATTCGCACACTCTCACAAGGCTCTGACTCTATATCTACCTTCTTCTCTAAAGTCAAGGTTATAACTGACTCCCTTGCTTCCATTGGCAACCCTATTTCCACTACTGAACATGTGGACTGCATCTTGGATGGCCTTAGTGAAGAATTTCAGACTGTCGTCACAGCAATAGAAAGCCAATTGGAGCCTCCTTCAATCAATGACTTAGAGCAATTCTTGCTTACCTTTGAATCAAGGTTAGCCAAGAATAGGCACAAAGCCATTTCAGATGCCTTGTCAGCCAACATTGCCTCTGCTCCCTCCCCCAACCAATCTCCTGCCTCTGTTACAAACCTGGGATCTTATCCACCCAAGTCTGCTCAAACCAAGTCACCCCCTCCCAGGTATGACTCACATCCTCCTAACTTGGTTGGAAACACAAGAGGAGGTCGTTTTGGCAAAAGAGGTGGCAAATTTTTCAGAGGAGGCAGATCCCAAGGTCATTTTGGGAGCAGTTACTTCTGCTCATATTGTAACCATCCAGGTCATGATCTGGATTGGTGCTACTTTGCCCAACAAGATCCCACATTTCCATACTATGCATCATATCAACCACCTCATCAAAGATCTTCCTATCCTCACTTCTCTAAGGGACCTGGGCCAGATTTCACCTACCCCCATCAACCTTCCAGATCCTCTCATCAACAATTCCCCAACTACAACTCCTCTCATCACAACAACACTCCTCCTTACCATGCTCCAACTCACAATCAACCATCATACTACAATCCTAGACCCACCTATCATCCACATCAGTCTTATGCCATGCAAGTAAATTCAGGCCCATCAGATACAAAGCAATCACTGTGGTATTCAGATTCTGGAGCAACTAACCACATCACTTCAGATCCAGTTCTTGTGTATGAATCCGCAGAACAATTTGGGCCTAAACACCTCTACATGGGTAATGGATCCACAACTTCTATTTCCTACAGTGGCAAAACAGTTTTTCCTTCTCCTTATGATCCTAATATCTCTCTATTACTTAACAATTTATTACTTGTTCCCACAATTACCAAAAATCTTTTAAGTGTATCCCAATTTGCCAAAGATAACAATTGTTTCTTTGATTTTCACCCTAATGAATGCTTGGTGAAATCACAGGGTTCTAAAGCTATCCTCCTCAAAGGGTCTCTCACCTCAGAGGGTCTATATGCCTTACAAAGCCTCTACCCACTGCCATATTTCTAATCCTAAGGAAGCAACTCAAAGTAGCTAATTTAGCATCACTAGTTAGCTACCCTCAGTTTCAGGGGGTATATTAGAGAATAAGTTTCATTTACATTCAGTTTAAGTTACTTCAAGATAGGTTTCAGATTAGTTAGCTTAGGCTCTTAGTCTTCAACTGTTTGTAACTGCTTTGTCTGTTACAAATCAGTTAGTTAGTTTGTTAGAAAGAAACTGTGCACATGCAAGTTTCTTGTTAGCTTTGCTTCTGTTTTGTAACAGCTTTCCCTCCTATATAAGGGTTAAGCTTTCTGCTGTAAATTCAACAATTATCAATCAATAAAACAAATTACAATTTCAAGTCAATCTCTTTAGTTCAGTTTTTATTTTCATTACTTTTATACCCAGTAGTTTTGGTCGGTCACTATGCGCCATTATCCGCAATTGATTACCTAGCTTCCAACAGTATAGGAATATAAGCTGATTAGGAAGGAATCACTAACCTACCCTTGTAGTATAGTACCTCTTGAGTCAAGGATTCTGTTAGATTATTTGTTTGTTTGCGGTCCTCTTAAACCTCTTGTACTTGGTTTTTACTTTCTTTCGAATAAGACAAAAGACAATTGAACTCACTTTCGAATAAGAATTATTGTCTTGTGTCTCAGACTCAGTTATCTGCTCATTCGGCTTCGACTTTGAAGTTAGTTGAATGGGTTGTACATCATTCTCCAGTTCTAGGCTAATGCCCTGTTTCTTCATCCAGTTACCAAGCATCTGCATGATCTCTCCAATTAATTCAATTCTTCAAAGCTTCGGCCTTGGTCTCTATCTTTATCAACATGTCCGCTAAGTTGGATAAATTTATTGATGAACATAATGGGATATTGAGTTTTCTGCTTTCAAATGGTTCCCCTTTCGCAATTCTTAGAAGGTCACAGTGCTGAGTGCCTCACTACCAACTAATCGTTATAACTTTTGTTGTATCCTAGCACAATGGAAATGGATTATATCTGCTAGCTAGCTTGATTTATTCTGTTGGGAGGTGATAGCTACTGCTGTACTAGTCAAAGATGTGGCTATTTGACGAATATGAAATGTAGCCAAGTACATCTTTATAACATACTTATTAATTAACATATTAATCTGCTTCGTAATGTTGATATCTATCTTTATTGATTAGCAGCATATTTTGATCACCTCCAATATTGTTCACTCTCTGCAGTTTGATGACATTGGATCTCACGGTACTAAAGTTATTGTCTACAACTTGTGGTTCAATGATGATGGGAATTCAGAGCTAGACTTTAACACAGATCCTGAGGTTATTTTTTTATTATCCTTTTCTTGCTGTACTGTCTGTTTTTAAATTATGTTTTCATTGCTTACAAGGGGATTATTCTCATATGCAGGATATTCGTATTGCTGGGGATATCAAGAAGGTTGAAGCACCTCCTGCTTGGAAAACATTAAATGAGCAACACATTGCTAATCGGCTTCGTTACTCTTTACGTGTATGCTTAATTTAGAAAATTATGCTTCAGTGGCTGTATAAGATTGAATTTCTTGAGTCTAAAAATGTCATGCTCTACAGGATTACATGTCCATATTGTACTTGCGTTTACCAGAAACTTTTCGAATTATATTGCGAGGGAAAGATGTGGTGCCACATAACATTGCTGATGATCTTAAATATACTGAATATATCATCTATAAACCACAAGTTGGCGGACATGTTCAGGTAATTTTTAAACTTTTTAAAGTTTGTTAACTATACATCGATTGAGAGGAAACATGATCTTATGTTGAATATGCATGCACGATTCTGTTTTGACATTAGTCTTAAGTTTTTCTAATTAACGCAAAGGAAATGAACTGAGGGATTTCTAGCCGCTATAGATCACACAGTTTTGTTTTTTTAGTCAATGTTTTGTCAAAGAACTTGATTTATGATAGAGCATTATAGCATTGTTTGGTCCATGTAGCTGACCCCACCTAGTGAGATTAAGGCTTGGTTTTTGGTTGTTTTTTAATATGATTAATTAGTTCAATTTTTTGACTGTTCAGGCAACAATTGTTACGACCATCGGATTTCTTAAGGAAGCTCCTCATGTCAATATCCATGGTTTCAATGTATATCACAAAAATCGGCTGATACTGGTAACTCCCACCCTAAATGTTCTAATATGCCTAGTTGAAGGCAACTTTCTTATTTTATGTTCAAGTAATTTAGTAGTGCTTGATTGATATATTTTGCTTGGAAATTCATCAACTTTCCTATGTGTGGACTAACTATTTGTGGTTATCACCTTGCAAATGCAACTCACTGAAATATTAGTCACTAGGTAGTCAATATTGTGCTATAGCAGAGTGTAGCAGGGTTTTGGTTGTTCCCCGCTACGCTATAGTGGATAGCAGTGCAGATGGCCATAGCATCTGTAGTAGGTAAGATGGCGGTAGAACCGCCAATCAAATAGCAGGTCCTAACCTGCTACATGTTTTGTTGTGACTGGAACCCTAACTTTAGAGAGGAAAAGTCTTTATTGCCCTCTTTATAATAGGAGGCAGGTCTCCCCTAGGGTTTTAGGTAATTTAACCTTCCCCTTTTCCCTTTTACTTAACATTAGTTTTCCTAGGTCATGTAATTTTTACTGTACTCTACCTTTCTTCTTCCTTCTCTTTCTTCTTCTTCCTCCTAATTCCAGTATACATGTTTGGTTGCTTACTCATCAACAGAGAAAAAAATTGCAAGGCTTCCTAATTCACAAACATACTTCGTTTTTTCTCAGTAGGATTTTTCCTTGGCCCCTAATTGTTTTCCCCATCATCTCTTTATTGATTCTCTTATCAAACTGATTGAACCCTATTTTGTCATCATCATTGTGTGGTTCAATTTCGTGAGATACAATTCTGTTAGTCTACTATTATCTTGACTATTAATTAAGAATGTGTCATCGATATGATCTATTTTAGTATTCATATGTGTAGACTGTAGACTATAAATTACTTATATATATATTTCTTAGTTGTAGCGGTTGTCCTACTACCCGCTATCCCGCTATAGTGTTTTTGGGGTCAGCCGCTATCCGCAATTGACTACCTAGATTAGTCACATAATCTTTTTATCATATTGGTTATAAATAGTTTTACTAATGTGTATAAGGGTTTTTTTCTTTTTTATTAACATAAATGTTTCACTTGTGCATTTATTATTTAATACTAGCCCTTACAAAAGTGTCTTCATGATGAATTTATGTATAGGTTTGTTCTCAAATTTCATGGAAAGCAAATGATATTAGATTATATATTATATTTCACCGTAAAAATTGTTGGATATAGAGTTGTCGAAGTGGTTCATGTCTTGTTTGGTTAGGATCTATTGTGGTCTAGCCATGGTTAGTGCTTGTGTTGCTCATGGGTCTTCTTGATGCTCTAGATGTTGTCCTGACTATTGGTTATATGATGTTGTTTCTGGTTGGTGGTGCTCTCTAGTTCTTCCTTATTTTATGTTTCTTCTGTGTTGCTATAGCATAGATTTACTTACTGGAATGCCTTTTTATTTCACTAATACTATTTCTACCTTTTCAATATGCCAGCCATTTTGGCAGGTTGTGAGCTATCTAGACAGTAGGGGTAGAGGAGTTGTTGGTGAGTAATACATTACTGTGCAATTTCAAGTTCTGGTTGATGTAATAGAGATATATTAGACCTGTAGAGTATTGTTGCCTAACTTTGTCAATCTTTGTTCAGGTATCCTGCAAGCAGATTTTATTGAGCCATCTCATAATAAACAAGACTTTGAGAGAACTTCCCTGCTTCAAAAGCTTGAAGCGCGGTTGAAGGAAATGACATGGGAATACTGGTATATAGTGTTTGTGCTAGCATCCTTTTTTCTTGCTTATTGTGTTCTTTTCTTCCATAATATCTACTTTTGAGTCATGGAGTTCGGTTTGCATAACTTTTAATCAGTTGTACGTCAAGCAATACATGTTATTTAAATAATTCATGATTTTTTGCATTAATATCTAACAACTCCCGGACTGTTCAAACTTATTCAGGGATTATCATTGTAAGCTAATTGGATACCAGGAAAAGAAGAAGTGTCCACCTCCAGCTACCCCATTATTGCATCCATCACCAGTCATACTGAACAAAAATTCTTCCTCTGTCGTCAATAGAAAAACTGCTCCATATGGAAAATGTGGACAACACACAACAAACCCACAAAGCAGACCACAGCTAGGTAACTGCTTCTGTGAGAAACAAGATTGTCGTCGTGTATTACTAGCTTAACTTATTCAGCTAACTTATGCATTATGATTCAGTGTCTCACAAGAGGAAGAGTCCTGAAGTGATAGACCTTGAGAACATGAAAAAGCATCCAAGGGAAGAAACTACTACAGGTGTTGGTTTAAGGCAGAGTAAACAGGTCTGTATTTGCTTCTTGTTCATTATGTTTTAATTTTATCATTTTGTATCATGTAAAGTCATATTTTCCTATTGTGTTATGAATTGTTTATTAGTTAATGTTTAATTTGCATAGTAAAGTGATAGTGTATATTTATGTTACAACTCATACAATGGTCTTTTGATTTTTAGTGGAATGTTCCAAATACTGATATCTATTTACTCCTATTTTCTTTCTTGATTGCTTGCATTTTTCTATAGTTATTTGGCATAACGAAAATTTACGTTGTTTAAGCTAAAGTAGTATTTTAGAGTGGCTATTCTATTGATTTGCTCTGACATTTTATCCTGACATTTTATCCTGCCATTGTATATCATAGAAAAGTGTTTTAATGTCAACTTAACTTCTGCATTATGTAGATCATTGCAACTCCTGCAGCAGAGCCGGTGATGGACCAAGAGACTATAACCTTGATGGAAGAAAACAAGAAACTATCTGACCAGTGAGTGTATTTTGTATTACAGCAACTTCAATAATTCTTGTTTGCATGGGGATGCTACTGGTCACAAACTTGGATTGGCTTCAATCTTAAGTCAACTCTTGTGTGCTCCCTAACACAAACTGCGTACAATTTTCATTGCTGTCACTTGATCACTTTGATTTTGGCAACATCTAATGAACTTAGTTCTTACCTCTAATTCTGAATTATTACATGGCATTTATAGACCTTATAATGTATTATTTTCCCTGCAGATTGTTGGAATATGAAAAGGCAGGGGAAGAACTTAATCTCAAGGTATTTTTTATGCAGTAATAATGCTTAGTTATAAATAGTGTATATTTGCAGAGTCATTGGGTACCCCATTAAAGTTAATTTCCTTCCTTAGAATATATTTTATCCCTTGTTGTTAGATGTCCTTGTATGTTTGTTTTTTTAATTTAGTTAACAGAAATGATAAAGACTTAGAGTTCAATGCTTTGTCAGCAAACATGATTTATAATAGAACATTGTGATGTCGTTCGATCCATGTAGCCAGCCCCACCTAGTTGGATAAAGGCTTGATTGTTGTTGCTGTAGTAATGGAAACCATGGTTATCAAAACTGGTTCGTGCTGACCAGTTCAACCGGTAAACCGGTGAACCGATCTCAATACCGGTACGGTATAACAATTATACCAGTCATGCAATTATACCAGTTAAAACTGGCCAAAACTGGTCATACCAGCTGGTTTTCAGTTGAACTGTACCGGTCGATTTTTATTTAAAATTAATTTTTTAATGAAAATAAAAATAATTATTGTTTTTTTATTACTTTTTCAACATTAATGCTAATATATTATATATTATCTAACTTAACCGGAATGTGGTTTAATTAGTGAACCAACGATTAAACCGTTATACCATTATACCATTACCCCTACCGGTTTGATAACCCACTTATGGCCTTTGTAACATCTATTTAAGAGAAAGGGTTATGATCTTTTGTACAGGTGATGACTCTCAGAAACAAAATACAAGAAGCTGGACGTGAGTATAGTCAACTATTGGCTGAACTAAAGTCCTTAGACTTGAAAGAAGAATAAGCTGTGTGGCTGCATTTCTTGCTTCAATTCTTACACTTGTACAAGTGTTGTTCAGTTATTGTGTGGAGTCTATGACTCAACCTTCTTTTAGGGCAAAAAGGATCACAAAGTTTAAGATCTATTCCACCATTTCTATGCCTTATTGGAAGTTCACAGTTAGAGGTTATCAGGCATCCTGTAAAAATATGAAAACAAGCCAAGAACTCTGAGATTTTCCTCTGTACATGTAATAGGATATGTACCTTCAGCTGTAAGCAATTAGGTGTAGACTTGCTTTTTTCTTTCTCATATATGTTTGTGGTGTCCAAATTCATCCTAGTTATTTCGATGCCACATGGACTGAAATATTCATTGATTTCCCTTAATTATAACATAACACCTTTTGATATATTCAAATTGGAATGGAGACAAAGTAGGTAAATGATTAAAACTGAGAAGAAGAAAGCAAAGAAGTTTTTACCTTTTTATAACCAGTCTTTTTGAACTTTTCCCTTTTCAAAAACAATCCTTCCCTTTGCTCCAATCATATAATTTAGAGGGCTCCAAAGAAAATGAATTTTATATTTTAGGCTCAAAGTTGGGTAAGTAGAGGTAAATGTATTTATCTAGGTGGTTAAGGCCATTAATTATCCATAGTTCCTTAATCTAATTTTCAGTCTTGAAACAATCGCAAATCAAGTAATAGAATATGCACTATCATGAAACAGAGTGTTTATATTTATCAATGTAGCTCAGAACGTTTTAGGTTCAAAATTTCACATTGGTAGATTCAATTTCAGTAAAAGATAATAAAAACAGAGATTATGGCCAAGGATGCAATTTTCCTATCACTGGTTTTTAAAAGGAGGAACTCAATCAATTCAGAAGAGATGGCACATATTTACATATCACTATTTCTCACACTTTTTAACTATGTAATACATGAATAGTGTAAACTAAACTTATTTCAACAGAGTATAATCTTAAAAGAGTAAAGTCTACATGATATGCATAAGTAAGATGCAATCTATATGCAATGAAAATATGTACTCAAATTTAGAAATATATATTGTAAATCCAATAGAAAAATAAAAAAATCAGCAGGTTAGGTGGAAAGTGGTTCTAGCCTAGATGCCAATTGTAAATAGAATCCATATTGTAACTCCATGTGTAATTAATGAGAAAAACACTTAATTATTAATGCATTATGTGATTTTGTTTAAAAAATATTTAAATTTAAATTTTAATAATTAAATGATTTTATAACCGAACACCATATACTTTGTATTACAACAAATATATTCCTTGCATAATGCTAGAAGAGGAGGGTCTGATTGGCCTAGATGTAACACATGGATCAAGTGCATCAGGTTTAGGTTTATGCCTAAGAGGCTACCCAATCCTAGTGGCTCATTATCTTGGACAAGGATCTTCTGTCCAGAGTTTTTTCGTCCTTATCTTTCTACCTAATCAAACTTCATAAAATAATATTAAAATATTAATTTTTGATTTTGTTATTTTTCTATTTAATTTAATGAAGCCATCTGATTGACTTGATACACATAGTGAGACATGAATGAGGACATGTGATCCCCATCCCATTATCTTATTATCTTCACAGTCATGCACTATGCTCTTAATGGTGTGGTGCATCACGTAGTGGAAAACAATAGAACTTACCTCCCCTTACCACCATGCTTTGTGCCACATGCTTGGAGGTCAAGCGAGCATTTTCACTATAGTCTGGTTATAAGTTGAGTTTTAGAGATAAATAAAATGAAATAGAAGACTTTGAAATCATCTTACCAATATTTTTTATTGCTTTAAGTCGTCTATTTCCTTTCATCCCCTTTCAAAACTCAACTCGTAAATATGCTCTTCAAATCTTTAATCCTAATAGATCAAGCCCAAGTGGTGGATATTGTTCTAATGAGTTTGCAAGTAACTATTTTCCCCAAGTTGGGCCAAATATGACCATTAGAAAACAAGAGTTGTCATTAGAATATATTATAAAAAGAGTATAATATCTATGCTCTGTCAGTGTAAAGATTTATACACAATCACTATATCATTTGCCATTTGTATTTTTTAAGGAGTCAATAATAATTAAATATGAATAATAGATAATACAGACTGTCAGTGATATATTATTTTATCTTCTAAAGAACTATAGTTTCAAGAAGTGTGTGGACAAATATGACTCCGTCTCTATATGACAAGGCTTAATCATATCCCATAAAAACAACTATTTAGTTGTGTATAATTTAACTATATTTATATACACTTTAATCCCAAATGACACTTATTCCACTTTATTTTGAAAGAATTTGAGTTTGAGGTATTGGATGAGTACAAATGATATTTCTATATTTTATACCTTTAAACTTGAAAATCCTTATCAGGTTTTGTTATTATTTTAATTGGTCTAATTATACTTTATCTATATTATATATCGTATATCAATTTAAATATGGGCCATGGATGCGAACTACATGTAGAAGTCGGTTTGGGCTATATTATCTTCGGCCCATACAGAAGTCGGTTTGGGCTCAACCGACTTCTGTGCATATTGGGCCCAATTTTTTTTTTTGTAATTTTGTGTTGATACCGACTTCTATATACATTTCGATTTAAGAAATATTAACATGAGCACTTAGCACATTTGGTAAGTTAAGCAGCTTGTTATAGTCTGTAGAGTGAGTTCGAATCCTGTTCCCAACATTTTTTAACTTACCAAATGTGCTAAGTGCTTATGTTAACATTTCTTAAATCGAAATGTATATAGAAGTCGGTATCAACACAAAATTACAAAAAAAAAATTGGGCCCATATGTACAGAAGTCGGTTTGGGCTGTCAAACTGGCCCAAACCGACTTCACCATGTACAGAAGTCGGTTAGGCCCAAACCGACTTCTGTACGGGCCGAAGATAATATAGCCCAAACCAACTTCTACATGTAGTTCGCATCCATGCGAACTAATCATCAGTTCGCAGGTTAGATTCAGCCTTTAAATATAAGTGATGAAATTTTGATGCAATATAAGAAGTGTGCATATGACGTGAAACTTCTCATTTGTAGTTGCTTCCATCCCAACCAACACTATTTATGTCATGCAAATAACGAAAATATGTAAAAAATTGTAATTACTTCTGAACATAGTGGGAAGATTATGCCTTGCAAAGTCAGTTATTACTTCATCCCCTACTCTATACAAAATCTATGGCTTACTCAAAACATTTGCAATGAGATAGACACAATGACAATGAATTTTATTTGAGGTGGAGATGTGAATAAAATGAGTTTTAATCACTTAAACGGGATGCAATTACGAAGTCCAAAAAAGTTGGTGGACTTGGGATTCGCGACTCGTTTAGTTGGAAGGTTTAGAAGGAGAAGTATTTATGAGAACATTCCATGTTTTTCACATTAGAAAGTCTCATGTCTCAACCATCTGGAAGGGAATTTGAAAGCAACCAATGACCTCAAAGAATGATTTATTTTGCACTTAGTAGGTGGCAACAATTCTATCACAATTGGCTTGAAATTGGAAAAATATGCACAATAGTTGACTTTGTAAATATCTCTAACACCCTTATATGTGTGAAGAGCCTATGGAAAGATGGATTCTAGGATTACAACATTTTGCCAACTGTGATATTGTCTCAGGTCAAGGATATGGTTGCTAGCATTAGGGGTGAGCAGGACCCGGCCCAACCCGATCGTGGTTGAGCCTGAAAAAGATCGGGTCTTATCGGGTCTAGGGCCAGATTCGGGACCCAGTCAATATTTAAGGTCGGGTAGAGATTAAACAGGACCCATCCCATTTTCATTTTCTCATGATGTTTGTATGTGTCTCTATTTAAATATATATAGAGTAATGATACTTTTATCATGACTTTAGGGACTGGTATAATGATATTAATCAATTTTCAACATATTTTGGTTTTGGAACCTCCATCCTAGCAGAACTAATGGCTATGAGTGATCACAATTTGATATTGGATAGTGAATGCTTAGAGGCAGTCCCTATTATTTGTTATGGAATACAAATTAGTAACAACAAACACATACATGTGGTTAACTCTATTCAAGATTTGATGTCACATGATTTAGTTATTCAAATCCAACAAGTTTTGAGGAAGACAAATATATTGGCGGGTTTATCTAAATTTAGGTTAGACTCCTCATAAAAATTGAAGATGTAGAACTTAGTTCCTATTAGTGCACTTCATATTTTATAGATTCTCTATATTTTAGTTTCTATTTAAATTTTAAATCCTTCCAATACACCAAAAAAAGAAGATATCACGAGGGTCCCACGTGATTTGATAAAATATATTTTTAAGCAACTAATGTGATCCGATGGTTTTAAATCAAATGGAAAATGAAGATAAATTAAATTAGAGATTATGACAAGATAACTCATCATTATTTTATCGCATGATATGACAAATGAAGAATAGATTGGATTGAAATTTCAATTGTAACACCTTCACTTTTTTTTTCTAATGTAAATTATGAATTTATTTGGTATGTTAAATTCATTTATAGTATATAATTGAAAAATATATATATGTAATTAAAACTTTATGCTGAAGTGTAAGTACAATAATATATTAATAATACTTTTAGTAAATATCTCATTAAATCTAAATAGTTTTATGGTAAATATAAATTATTGAAATAATAATAGTATGGAAGACCTTTATTAATTGATTAAAATAAAGTCCTAATATTATTTTATTATTATTCATATAGTATAATCATATTTACCTATTTAAACTAATTTGGGGGAAGAATAAATAAAGAAGATTTACTCCATTTTTCTCCAAAACCTTAACGCTTCTTTTGTTTGAATAAGGAAAACGTTTGATAAGTTTATCACTTCTTCCTCATTTGAGTGTTTCTTTACCTTTTTCTTTCACTATTTCTTTCCCTTTTCTCCCTCACTTTCAATTCGAGTGAATATTTAGTGAAAATGTGAATTTTTGTGTTTTTTGCTGTTGGTGTTTTTCCACTCTTCTTCTCCATATTTGCATCAACAAAGGAATATAATATGATCACTGTCTATTAATCTATCATCTATAGCTATAATTTCAAATGTTTATAGTAGTTTTGTGATAGGGTTAGTTTCCCCCTTTTTATCTCGCTTCTATTAATATATTGGTTTTGTGTTAAATTAGTATATATAATATTTTCTACCTTCTTCTAGCCTAAATTCTAATGTTACATTAGTTTATGAGGTGTTTGTGTTGTGAGAGCTTCTATTAATTATTACTGATCCTTGGATTGTGATGTTCATGCCATTAGGAATTGAGTCAAGTGTGTTGGAGGAACACAAGAAGGCTTATGTGAGAGAGACTTTATTCTTCACCTTTGTGATCCTGGTCTTGTGTCAGATGCAACCTTGCATGGAGTTTATCTTTAATGTATAAGTACCAATAATGAGAACTTTATAGTTAGTAAATTCATACCCCATGTTGGTTAATTCCTATAATATTCCAAGTGTATGCTTGTTAAAGGTACAATTCCTATAATCAGGATGAATGGACGAATGAGATGTCACTTATTTTCCTCACATCCTCTTTGAATAGTCATCACATGTTACTTCTATTCGTTAACACATAATTATCAATAAATCATAATTTAAATAATTTATAACAATATTTTGAAATGACAAATAATTATTAATAATAAAAAATAAAAGGTAAACAACCTTTTTAATTGAAATATGAATAAACAACCTTATAATAAAGATTTTATTTAATAATAAATAAAAAATTAATAAATTTGAATCTTCTTTTTATTTATTTAAAAAATATATAATTAAAAACAAAATTAAGGATAGAGGAAGGGTTTTTTTTTCCTTAAATCATTTTTTGAATGTTGCAATACATTGTTTCTATTCCTTATAACAATTAAAACACATTCAACCAATCAAATATTTTCTACTTAAAAGTATATAAGTTTTGATTCTCTATTGCACATTAGGATACGTAAAAGCGAGATAAATTCTTGTTAGATATAATAATAAAAATAATTTTTTTTGTCCTTTATAAATCAATAAACAAAAGAAATAAACAACAAATTTGAGGAATAAAATAATCTATGTAACTAATAAGTCATCTTAGTACAAGTGGACGAGGTGCTAATATCTTTCCCAACTCATAATTATTCACACATGTAGATCTCTAATTTAAAGGCCAATGCATTGCATAATTGGGCATAAGGAGGATTTTCAATATTTTGTATATAAAAATGTAATGACCAGTCTAAACCATTATAGAGATGGTAAATTTTTCATCTTCTTTAAGTATTGTAACTCATCATATCAACCAAAAATGGGTCATGAAAATATTTATTAATCATATATGAGATCACATATCTATCAAATAATTTAAGTGATTAAATAATTTGATATTTTTGGGGTTGGTAACATTGATTTAAATATGCAATTTGTTGCATAGGCCCACTTGAATTGAAATTAATATGGAATAGCTTGGCACTTGGCAGTTCACCAACATATAAAATTAATGTTCTCCTAAATTCCATTTTTATTTTATTCAACTATTTTTGCTGACAAAAAAAAAAAAACCTTTTAATTAATGTAACCTAACTGGCCAACTTGCCAACTTGCACATTTGTTAATTTTATTGTCAGCTCATACAATGGTTCCCATTATCTGTTGTCTGTAGTCCTATGATGTTGCAAGTGGTGTAGCAATATCTCGCCCTAAAATAGCCTTGGAGTCTCACTATAAAAGCCCTCACTTTCTTATCATCTTTTGCTCATGTTTTCTGTTTCTAGATCTATGAATTTCATAGCATATTCCTTCTATAATATTTTGGTTTCTTCATGCATTTATTTCTTTGGCTTGTTATTTTGTTCTTCTTTCTTATCTTCAATTTCTTTGTCTTATAACTGTGCAAAAATCTTCCATCCGCATGTGACACATAATGGACATGATGGCCATACTTTGCACAAATGGATTGAGTCTTGAAGCACCTCTTGTGTGCTTTAAAGCTGCTTCTATTAAGAGGTTCATGTGGTTTTTTTCCATGTACATCAACCTTTTTGAAATACCAGTAAGCATACATTTTTCCCATCAATAGCACCAAAGTTTTTATTTTGTTCAATTGCTTTCTCAAATTAAACTTTATTTCATCTCTTTGTAAACTTCTACCTAACCCATGTTTCACGTTTGTGGAAGACATACAAAACTTTTAGTTAATAGTTTTTTTTATTACTAAGGGTATCTCCTCATTTTATGGGTAAGAAACTAATCTATTTAATGTCTTATACCACTAGACCAACACCACTAGATCTTTAGTTAATAGTTGGAAAGATAGATTTCCTTTTTAAGTAAAAGGGGCAAGTTTTTACAATTGAAAATGACCCACAAAAGGAATAAAATGTATATTCGATTCTGGAGTGAGCTGTGCAAATACCTATACAATATCTACAAATAGAACTTCTAGTTCTATTTGTAGTACGGTCTATCTATAAATATCTACTCCAATTGTAATCCACTTTATGGTCTTTTGGGTTTTGTAATCCATCTACATATAAGTGAGGTTGTGAAATTTTAAGATTGAGTTATGGTCTTTATATGAACTATTGGTTGCTCTCACTCTTCATGATATACAAGTCCATTTTATCATGATTATGGGTTTCAGATATGCATGTCTTTAAGGGTGTCAAATCGATGGATTTGGATAAAAAATGGATGGATGGAAAATCATTCATATAAATTCATTTAAATCATATTTTAAGTTATTCAATCAATCCATATCTAACGGATTGTAATTCATCAATGACTCCATTTTCATGGATTTGGATGAATGAATATTCAATTCATGACTTCACATTTTTATAAAGTACTTTTAAAAAAACATTTTTGAAAAGTGCTTTTAAAAAAATAACATTTTTGAAAAGTATTTTTTTTTAAAAACACTTTTAAAAAGGTGAACTTTTGAACTTTTTATCCAAAAATTTAAAAGAGTAATAAACTTAAAAATTAACTTTTAAGCTTTTAATGATAAATCATGTAGTTAAGCTTAAACTTACAGTCTTAAAACCTTCATGTGAAGTTCAGGTTAATGTTGTTAGAAAAATTTGACGTATATCATGAAATTCATAGATTCATTTTGCTATTTCTCTCACTCTTCGTGTTTTTTGGATGGTTAGAAACATAAATTATATTTACCAAAGTCAAATGACATGATTGATAGATAGTTGAAATATCCAATTGAAGGGAGTACAAGAGAAATAAAATTGGTAAGAAATGTTAAACACTCAATGCAATTTTATGTGAAGACTAAGTAATTTTTTTATACCCAAAGCAAATTGATCAGTAAACTTCTAGCGAGCAGCAATCCAAAAAATTAAAACATATTCTCATCAAAATTAAACCATATTTTCAAATGTCATTCATTGATGAATTCCAATACCTAATTTTTAAATTCCCAAAAACAAAAGTTAGGGTTTTAAAGATAGAAAAAAATCAAAAGATATATCAATCAATCTTGAAGGAACATCAAAATTAAATAAATCATTGGGGAAAATGAAACCTTCCATGAAGATGAGAATGAATGAAGATATTGGAAAAAGAAACCTCCATATATGAAGAAAGCTAACTTTTGCTGAAGGAATGCTTTTGTTCGAAAGGGTAATGCATTAGGGATAGAGCGCTAAGCGGAAGCACAATATCAGATCATTGAGAACAAAAGAGAAGCAAGTAAAGGAACAAGAAAATAACACACAAGATTTAACGTGGAAAACCCCTCTCAATGTGAGAGATAAAAAATCACGGACAATCATGAGCATAGTTCCACTATGTAAAAATGAGAGTACAACGAATCCTCTTTTAATGATGAGGACAAAGAGTAATATTTTCTCTCACAAATACTCTATCAAAAGGAACAACAATTCTCACCACAATACACTGACCACAAGAACAAATGATTCAAAACATGTAAGAAATATTGATGTGATGCAAAATAGTGAATAAATTTGTGATGAACGATACACCTAGCTCTTGCCCTTTTATAGGTAAATGAAGTTGGAGAGATTGGAAGCTTGGGAAGCATGCTTTGCAAAATTGGAAAGCAAGCTTAGTAATCTTGGCATGCAAGTCTTTGAAGAAGCTTGGCAAAGAAACCAAAAAAAGGCTTGTGAAATAAGCTTAAAATGAGAGGCACATCTCAACAATCTCCACATTGGCTCAAATTCGATAAGTTGCTCATCGCCAAATAAAGTCTCGAAGGGCACTCAAGTGTTGTAGAGACCAGCCAAGTCTAAGCAGTGTTAGAACTTGGTATTTGAAAGTGGTTTGGTAAGCATATCTGCTGGATTCTCTGATATGTGAATCTTCTCCACCATAATTTCACCAACAGTAACAATATCATGGATAAAGTGACATTTCATATCAATGTGTTTGGTCTTGTCATGATAACGATTATTCTTGATCAAATGAATAACACTTTGACTATCACAAAATATTGTAAGAACACCTTGTGCTAAACCAATTTCATTTACCAAACCTCGGAGCCAAATAACCTCATTCGCACCCTCTATTACTTAAATATATTCTGCTTCAGTCGTAGATAATGCAGCAATGAACTGTAGAGTAACTTTCTAGCAGCATATTCTTGCCAGGTTTATGCATATATCGGCTAACCATGCTAGCAGCATATGCTAAATCGGGTCTAGTGCACATCATAGCGTACATAAGACTATCAACTGCACTGGCGTAAGGAACATGTGACATACGCTCCATATCCTCCTCTGTGTGTGGGAAAAGATATGAAGATAACTTGAAATGTGTAGCAAGTGGAGTAAAAACAGGTTTGCAATCATTCATATTAAACATTGCAAGCACTCTCTCAATATACTTTTGTTGAGATAAGAATAGTTTACCAGCTTGACGGTCCCTACGAATCTCCAAACCAAGAGTTTTCTTGGCTATACCTAATTCCTTCATCTCAAACTCATTATTGAGTTGAGTTTTTAATTTCCTGATCAAAGACTTGTCACATGAAACAATTAACATACCATAAACATAAAGTAACAAGTATATGAAAGATCCATCTAAATGTTTTTGGAAATAAATATAGTCATTAAATTGACTCCTGTAATAACATTGCCCAATCATAAAAGAATCATAAATGGATCTCAATCATAAAATTTTTGGAGCTTGTTTAAGGTCATTTAAATATTTCTTCAATTGGAAGACAAGATGCTCTTTATCAGGAACAATAAATCCATCGGGTTGTTCCATGTAAATTTCTTCTTCCAGCACTCCATGTAGAAAAACTGTCTTTACATGAAGTTGCTCCAACTCCAAATCAAATAAAGCAACAAAAGCAAACAAAACACGAATGGAAGTATGACGAGCAACATGTGATAATATCTCATTAAAGTGAATACATTCTTTTTTATTGAAGCCTTTAACAACTAGTTGTGCTTTGCATCTTTGATCTTTAACCCCGGAAATGCTGTCTTTTTTTATAGACCCATTTACATCTCAATGGTCGTTTGCCTTTGGGAAGCTCTGACAAAACCCAAGTACCATTCTTATGAAGACTTTCCACTTCATCATTCATAGCCACTAGTCACTGTGAAGAAATAGCACAAGAAACAATTTCTCTATAGTTGGCAGATTCAACACCATCATTTATCTCTTGTGCTACTGACAATGCATAAGCAATTAAATTATCACCATCAATGTTTTAATTTTTTTATTTTTTGGATGGTTTGGGTATCCATCCAAATGAATATTTCCAACATTATCCATTGGATTATATCCATTTAAATCCATTAGCTCTAACAGATGGATTTGGATGGATTATGAATTGTGGATAATCTTTCCACCCCTAATGTCCTTAAATAATAAAGAAAACCACTTGAACATGGTAAGATCTTTGTCAGGACTAATCAATACAAAAATCAATATGCTTAAAACCCTAATTTGAATAGAAAAATTTGAAAGATATTGTAAATCTTATGAGAGCATGAGAACTAATTTTTATGAATTGATGGTTATCTGTTTCAAGAATTGTTATTTATGTGAGCCTGAATCTAAATTTTTATTTAATAAAAATGAGAAAATTAAATTAAATGAGGTAGACAGAATGCATGTTAAAAACAATGCAAAGTATCTTTCTAACACTCTTCTCCAACTATTGTTACTCCCTCACAGTGTTTCAAAATGAGTTCTGCAATACATAATGCGGACGCAACAATGTGGATTGAAATTGCGGTGTGATTGAAATTCACACCAAAAACAGCAACAAAACACTGTTGCGGCCACAACGAGACGAATTCAGATTTATAACGGCAATATTGCATTTGTCATTTTCATCCCGTTTTTACTTTCAAGTTTCAACAGAATTCTAAGAACAAGACAAAATTGCTTTCAAATCCAACTTTTATATGTCATAATTCAGAAAAGATTCCAAGACAATTTCCAGGAAAAAACAAAAAAGATTTAGAGAAGAAAAGTAGTGAGATGCACATCAGTAATTCACAATTTCACTCGCCACAACTTCCTTCTTGCTAATTTCACCTCCTCCAAACTCTGAGAAATCATTTCAGCGTCCACAACCACAACGAACCACTTTAAGGCAAGACGACAAGGTAAACAACAATTAAAACCCTTTCATCCCCTTTTGTATTTTTGTTCCTGAGATAGATCATAGATCTGTTGGTTGTGGGAGATGAGAGTTGAGTAGCTTGAGAGAGGAGAGTGGAGATGTCGAGAATATTGAGAAAGGAAGAAGAAAGTGGAGAGGAGAGGAAAAAAAGATGTGAGAAAATAAGGAAGGAAATGGAAAGTGGAGAGGAGAAGTTGAGTGAGAAAGTGAGAAGGAAGGAAATGAATTGAGAATTAATGAGGAAGGAAATGAATGGAATTAATGGGGAACAAATGAATGAATTGGTGGGAATTTTTCTCACCCACTAATTCACTAATACCTCCAAAATAAACCTAAAAAGGTTTAAAACTATGCCTTCCTAAAATAGCTTAATTAGTTTATTGATAAGTTAGTATTTAATACATATTTTGAAAATTAATAAGTAAGTATTATTATATTTAAGAAAATTAATTTATTGATAAGTTAAAAAATTAATACATATTTAATAAAATTAGTATTATTTAGACATATCCAAGTTAGTATTATTATATTTAAGTTATATTTAGACATATTTAAGTTAGTATTATTATATTTAGATATATTTAAGAAAATTAGTTTATTGATAATTGAATATATTATTTTTATTAATAATTATTTTCCAAAGTGGTTGATTGACAATTGTTGTCAACTTATATATTTTTTTGCATTCAGGTAGTGTAAAATTTTCACAATGCCTCCAAGAGAACAATTTCCAGCTAAAAGGTTAGAGGGTGCTCCAAGTGAAGATATAGGATGACATTTTGGAACACAAGTACCTGAACATCGAACACTATTAAATGTTAACTCTGCGGAAAAGTGATCAAATTGGTTATCACTAGATGGAAGCAACATATAACACATTATCAAGGACAAGTGACAGATTGTCTTAGAGTTAATGGTGTAGTTAGAGAAAGCATGGTGAAACTCCTCCTACATGGGAAAGAAAAAAATTGACTCAAAAAAAAAGAAAAGATGAGTTTGAAGCACGTTTAAGAGGGGGCACTAATGAAGAAGATATGATGACTATATTGATGAGCAAGTGAGGCAAGCTAAATATGTGAAGAAGATCTTGCTCTTGACCTTGACACGGTTTTGATGAAGACACCAATATCACAAAAAGAAGAAAGGAAGAAGACCGACAAAGACTATTAAAGATGCTTCAAGATTTAGAGTCTAAGTCTTTAGGTACTTCTATCATTACAATTCATTTATTTACTTAGTTAATAATGCTCAAAATTGTTTTCAAGAAAATCAAGAAAAAAAAACTAAGTGTGAATAAAAATAATTTTCAAAAACAACATGTAACGGGTTACCATACTTGAGTAACAAGTTACATGAGTGAGAAAAGAGTTTTCAAACCTCTAACAGCTATGAGTAATCCATTACAGACTTTGGAGTAACAGATTACCATTTTTAGAAAACAGGGTAATCGATTACTCAAAGTAGTGTAATCGATTACACTAAGGCAAATTCACAATGCTGTCAAACAATGTTGTTGAGTAATCGATTACTCAAATCCAGTAATCGATTACACTGTGTGAATTTTCAAAAAGCTGTTAACAGGATTGTTGGGTTATCGATTACCTATTTGCAATAATCGATTACTGAGAGCTGTTGCATCAGTTTTTCAGATTTCAAGTGAAAAGGGTTCCACTCCAAACTGATTACTTTTCATTCCAAACGAAACCTACTCGCCTAAGGGTATTATGGTTGATTGGAAGCCTATATAAAGGCATTGAAACACTCTCACAACATACAACAATATATACAACTCAAATTACAAACTTTTACTTGAAACTCTCAAAAGTTCTCACACTTTCTGATTTTTCTTACACTTCAAGCAACCTACTCTTAAACTTTCAAAGTTATTTTGAAGTTGCTTTTAAGTGTATTTCATACTTTCAAAAAGAGAATTATTATCTCAAGTATACGAGTTGTTATTGGATTGCAAGTTATAGAAATTGTCATATACACTTGTAAGGAAATCCTAGCCAAATTGTACATTCTTCACTTTTGCAAAGTTTACTTTCTTTCACAAGGGTGTGAAGAGAAAGGGTGAGAGACTTGGTATAGTGTTTACCAAGGGTGTAACTTGGTATAGTGTTTACCAAGGGTGTTACTTGGTATAGTGTTTACCAATGGTGTTACTTGGAATAGAGTTTTCCAAGGGGATTAGATATAAGTGAGTGTGTAAGGTACAATGAGATATCGGGGTGAGATATTTGTAATTGCAACTCATTATATTTAATAAAGGAATCTCTTGCGCGTCAAGAGTACTGGACGTAGCCTTTGGTTGACAAGAAGGTGAACCAGTATAAAAAACTTTTGTACTCTCTTTCCATTCTCTTTGTTAATTATTTATCCTTCCTAAGTCAATATTTTTCTGCACAATATTTCTACTGTACGTTAACTTTGATATTGCAGAAAAATTGACCATACTTATTGCAACAACTAATTCACCCCCTCTTAGTTGCAATCTCACTCTTATAATTGGCACCGGAGCTATTTTTGAGAAAGTTACTCTCAAAATCTGATCCTACTACAACATAGCCTCAAGATCATTCCTAGGAGAATGATCCAACATAAACAGACCTCAAAGCTTTGTTGGAGAATGTTACGACTTCTGGAAAATCAGAATGAGGATTTTCATAGAGTCGCAAGACTTGGATATATGGAATGCGATTGAAGATGGACCATATGAACCCTTCACCATAGTCAACAACAAAAGGAAAGTAAAGTCAAAATCTTCATGGAATGATGAAGATAAGAAGAAGGTGCAATACGATCTTAAAGCGAAAAACATCCTCATTTCATCACTTGGAAATGATGAACTTTTCAAAATATCAAATTGAAAATCGGCCAAATAAATTTGGGATGCTCTAGAGATTATGCATGAAGGAACGGAAGAAGATAAAAGGTCAATTCTCAACAATACTTGTTCTACATCTGAACCAGAAAATGACGAACGAGTTCATCTCTCGCTATTGGTATCTCATCATTCTAATGATGAAGAGATAAGTGAATCTAAACCTTTTTCTTCTTCTGAATTACAATTAGAATTTAATGAATTGCATGATAAGTATGTCAAACTTACAAAATTATTTCTAAAACAGAAAACTAAATTAGAAATGTTTAGAAATAAATCATAACCATCCTATTCATATCAAAAATGCATTACTCTTGAAAATAAAGTTTCAACATTAAGTTTTGAACTTAATGATTCAAACAAGAGTAGCAAACATCTAGAAAAGATTATAAAGGATCAAAGACACATTAAAGACTGAAAAGGCCTAGGCTATTCTAATAGCCAAGCTTCTAAGAAGCAAAATGTCTCAACGGAAATAATCTTTCAAAAACAGTGTATCCATGCATCCATTCATAGTAAAGATAAAAATAGGATACATAAGCATCAACTCATATGTTCTTATTGTAAAAACCATTGGCACACACCAAATACTTGTCATATTAGAAAATATGGTGTTCCCATAGGACATTATAGATGGGTTGAGAAAGGGACTAACCATGAAGGACCCAAGAAAAATTGGGTACCTAATATAACTTAACCTCTTTTTGCAGGTTGATTTGAGCGCCGCCCGCAATTTATGGTACTTGGATAGCGGTTCCTCAAAGCATATGACGGGCGATAAAAATAAGTTCTCTATCCTTACTCCAAGGGACAAAGACTATGTCACATATGGTGACAACAACAAAGGAAGAATTCTTGGAGTCGGTAGAATCGGCAAGCCACCTTCAACAACCATAGAAGGAGTGCTATATGTGGAAGGACTTAAGCACAATCTTCTAAGCATAAGTTAACTTTGCGACAAGGCTTTACATGTATCATTCTACCCAGATAAATGCATCATTGAAAGTAAGGAATTTCTAAACTATAAACTTGTTGGTAAGAGAATTAATAACATTTACATGATAGATATAGATTCATCTCTTCCTATAACATGTTTATTTGTAAATGACATTCATGATGCATGGCTTTGACATATGAGAATTGCTCACATTCATATGGACCATTTGAATAAGCTAATCAAGAAAGATTTGGTTGTTGGTTTATCCAAGATGAAGTTTGTTAAAGACAAACTATGTGGTGCATGTCAAATGGGTAAACAAACAAAAACCTCTTTCAAGCCAAAGCATATGGTTTCTTCGGATAGATCATTATAGTTACTATAGATGGACTTATTTGGCCCCTCAAGGAAAAAAAGTCTTGGTGGTAACTACTATGCTCTTATTATAGTAGACGATTTTTCACGCTGCACATGGACTCTATTCTTAATACATAAGAATGAGGCATTCAAAGCCTTTAACACTTATTTTAAAAAGGTCCAAAACGAAAAGTCACTTAAAATCGCTGCTATAAGAAGTGATCATGTGGGAGAGTTTCAAAATGCTTCTTTTGAGGAATTTTGTGATGATCTTGGGATTAATCACAACTTTTATGCACCTAGAACACCACAACAAAATGGTGTTGTAGAGAGAAAGAATCGGTCTTTGGAAGAACTCGCTAGAATTGTAACACCCTAAATTTTAGTCTTTAAAATTATAGTATCAGTCCTAGAAGTCTCGCATGAGCGAGAGATTATCCCATAAGCAAGAAAGGATCACCTAGGAGTGTGAAATCCTGGGATATACTGGAGGATTCTCGCCTGAGCGAGAGTTGCATCGCGTGGGCGAGAAATGGCATTTTGGGGCTGTGGACACTGTGAGATTCTCGCCTGAGCGAGAATCTCTCGCTTGAGCGAGAGGAAGCCTGTTGGGACTGTGAGATTCTCGCTTGAGCGAGAATCCCTCGCTTGAGAGAGAGGGTCAGATCTGAGTTTTTAAAATAGGCGGGATTTTCTCGCCTGAGCGAGAATGGGCTCGCTTGAGCGAGAACCCGACGATTGCTCCTTAAAATAGAAACCCCAAACACATTGTAGGGTTATAACTTGGAAGAGAAGAGAGAGAAGAGAGCTTTTCAAGAGCAAAGATCCTTAGGACTCATCTTGGAGCTTGAGAAGAGGTAAACCTCTTGTTCCTAACTCTTATTCTTCCTCTCTAACTTGTTTTGGGTGTGCTAGATCTATTTTCAAAACATGAGAAACAATGGAAACTCATTCTTTATAGTTATGGTTCGTTTTATGTTGTTTTTCTCTTGTAAACTCTTGGGTTAGAGTTGATATTTGATGAATGGAAATGTTCTGTGGGTTATTCATGAAAACCCCAAAAAACCCCAAAATGAGAATATGAGTATAAAGAGAAAGAGATGAAATGTTAGATGTGGATGATGAGTTTGTGCTTTGATGTTGATATATGAAATAAACATGTATGTTTAGATGTTTGGAAACTTGTATTGAAGTAGTTTTGGAAATCTTGAATATATATGAATCCCTTGTGTATTTGATGATGAAATACGAGTTATTTATGTGTTATTTTGAATAAATGACTGACATGGTTGTTATTGGTGAAAATGAGGAAAGATCCTAAGGTTGGAGGAAATCGCGGAGGAGACTTTTAAAGTTACTCGGAACCGATCCCCAACGCTCACCAAGGTAAGGGATAAGTGGCTCTAATTCATACTCACTGATGTGAATGAGGTATGTGAAAGAGGTAACGTGTTGGTAAGTTTATTGTTGTGACCCTATCCGAAGAGGTAGTGGTTTATTGTTGTTACACTACCCGGAGAGGTAGTGGTTTATTGGAGATACCCTACCCGAGGAGGTAGTGGTTTATTGTGTCCTACCCGGAGTGATAGTGAACTGTTTATTGTGTCCTACCTGGAATGGTAGCGGACTGTTATTGTGTCCTACCCGGAGTGGTAGTGGACTGTTATTGTTATCCTACCGGGAATGGTAGTGAAGTAGTATAACTAGACCTGCCCGATGTGGTATGGAGTATAACTAGACCTGCCCGATGTGGTATGGAGTATAACTAGACCTGCCCGATGTGGTATGGAGTATAACTAGACCTGCCCGATGTGGTATGGAGTATAACTAGACCTGCCCGATGTGGTATGGAGTATAACTAGACCTGCCCGATGTGGTATGGAGTATAACTAGACCTGCCCGATGTGGTATGGAGTATGACTAGACCTGCCCGATGTGGTATGGATAATAACTAGACCTGCCCGATGTGGTATGGAGAATGAACTAGACCTGCCCGATGTGGTATGGATGATGAACTAGACCTGACCGATGTGGTATGGAGATGTAATTGGATCTACCCGATGTGGTATGGGTTATATTTGTGAAGGAAGTCGGTGAATATGATTAAGGATGAATACGACATATGAGAAACGAGGATGTTAAGAGCGAAAGTCATATGCATGCTATAGGATATATATTATGGGATATATATACTATAGGGTGAATATGAATGCTGAAAATGAAGACGTTAAGAATAAAAGTAGTATACATGCTATAGGATATATAGTATGGAATATATATACTATAATGTGGATATGAATAATGAGAAGAATGATGCTTCGAATGAACGTAATATGCATGTTATAGAATATATATTATGGGATATATATTATATAGGATGAATATGGATAACGTGGAAATGAACGAAAGAAGATAGGAATGTTTGCATTTACGTTATTGTGTTTATAAATTATATTAAAGTTTAATCGTATTTGAAATGTGGATTATCGTGTGATGTTAGTTTTTGAACTAATGACTTACTCCCTTTTGTTTTGTGTGTTGTCTATGATAATCCCATTGTAGGTAAATGAAGGATTTTGAGGATGAAGCTCAATTAGGAAGCTTTTGTGTTTATTTACTCGATTGTCTTTATTACTATTTGACATTGTAGTTGATTTGATAGTATTTTGGGATAAATGTAATCTGATTAGGATAATATGGTGACATGTAGTTATGGACGTTATACCTCTGGAAAACCCATAACTGGTTGTATTTGGTAAATGTTATTTGAATGAATTATGTTTTTCCGCAACATAAATTATATGATAATATAATAGGGTAAAGAGTATTTTCAAAGAGAGATACTTGACAGTTTTTAATGAAGGTGACAACTGTATGTAAGAAAGGATTAAAATAAATGAAAAATTTTCAAGGGTAGAATTTAGGTCGTTACAAGAACAATGTTGAACGAAACTAACCTTCCAAAGTACTTTTGGTCTAATGCGGTAAACACCGCTTGTTATGTTTCAAATGGAGTTCTAATAAGACCTATTCTAAAGAAAACCCCCTATGAACTCTTCAAAGTAAGAAAACCAAACATTTCACACTTGCATGTATTTGGTTGTAAATGTTTCATCTTGAATAATGGCAAAGAAAATTTAGGCAAGTTTGATGCAAAGGCAGATGAAGGAATCTTCCTAGGCTATTCTCTCACGAGTAAAGCTTATAGAGTCTTTAACAAAAGAACTCTAGCCATAGAAGAATCTCTCCATGTCTCCTTTGATGAAACCAATCCTCTAATCAAGGAAAGGTTGACCATTGATGAAGAAGATTTGCCTAACTCTACTTTTAATGAAAATGCTATTATTGAAACTACACCTAATATACAAGTGGAAGTGGATGATAATCCTTCCATACAAGAAGAACATATTCACTCTGATTTACCCAAAGAATGGAGAACTCATCGAGATCATCCTATAGACAACATTATTAGCGATATTAACAAAGGTGTTACCACCCGTTTAATGCTAGAAAATGCATGTCTAAACATGACATTTGTTTCTCAAATAGAACCATCTAAGATTGATGAAGCAATCGAGGATGAACACTGGATTCTTGCTATTCAAGAAGAACTTAACCAGTTTGTTCCTAGACCTAAGAATAGGCATGTAATAGGAACTCGATGGGTATTTCTCAATAAATCAGATGAAAATGGTATAATCATTAGAAACAAAGCTAGACTAGTAGCCCAAGGATACAACCAAGAGGAAGGTATAGACTTTGATGAAACCTTCGCTCCGGTTGCTATACTTGAAGCGATTAGACTGCTACTTGCATATGCATGCTCTTTGAACTTTCAGCTTTACCAAATGGACGTAAAGAGTGCGTTCCTTAACGGGTATATACAAGAGGAAGTATTTGTAGAACAACCTCCTGGTTTTGAGGACTACAAACATCCCTCTCACGTATACAAATTAAAGAAAGCCGTCTATGGCTTAAAGCAATCTCCACGTGCTTGGTATGACCGTGTAACCAACTTTCTAACAGAAAAAGGTTTTACAAAAGGCAAGGTCGATACTACACTATTTATTAAGAAGATAAATCATCATACTTTACTTGTTCAAATTTATGTTGATGGTATTATTTTCGGTTCTACTAACGAAATTTTGTGTAGTGAAATTGGCAATATGATGCAAGGAGAATTTGAGATGTCTATGATGGGAAAGTTAAATTACTTTCTTGGACTCCAAATTAAGCAACTTAGAAATGGAATCTTTGTAAGTTAGTCCAAGTATTGTAAAGACTTGTTGAAAAGATTTGAGATGGATGACTGCAAGCCGATTGCTACTCCTATGGGATTAAGTACCTATATCGATGCTGATGACGCTGGAAAATATATTGATATATCTAAGTATCGAGGTATGATCGGATCGCTTTTATATCTTACTTCCAGTAGATGTGATATTATGTTTAGTGTATGTCTTTGTGCGCGATATCAATCTAAACCCAAAGAGTCACATCTAGTTGCCGTTAAGAGAATCATGAAGTATCTCAAAGGCACAACCGATGTTGGACTGTGGTATCCCAAGGGAAGTGTATGCGAATTGGTTGGCTTCTCGGATTCAGACTTTGCGGGATGCAAGTCTGAGAGAAAAAGTACAAGTGGTACTTTCCACATTCTAGGAAATGCTTTAGTTTCTTGGTCTTGCAAAAAACAAGCTTGTGTTGCCTTAAGCACCGCTGAAGCAGAATATATTGTTGCCGGTAGTTGTTATGCACAAGTGTTGTGGCTCAAACAACAATTACGAGATTATGGCTTAAACTTAGGCTACACACCCTTGAAATGTGATAATACTAGTGCTATTAATCTCACCAAAAATCCGATTATGCACTCAAGAACCAAACACATTGATATAAGGCATCATTTCCTTAGGGACCATGTCCAAAAGAAGGATGTGTTGGTAGAGTTCATTGATACTCATAATCAACTAGCGGACATATTTACTAAACCGTTAGCAAAGGAACCTTTTTATAAAATTAGACGAGAATTATGCATTCTCGATGATGCTTACTTGTCCTAACATGTTTAAATGTATATATGCATGCTTCATTGTTTATATCCAATGCCTACTTGATCTTAAATTGTGTGTTTTATGCTTTAATTTTCAAGTTTTTAGAGCCAAAAATCATTTTTAACATCAGTGGGAAAACAACATGTTACGGTAATCGATTACTGTAATGGTGTAATCGATTACAGAGAGACTGTTTGAAAATTTTGAATTTTTGAAAGTGAGTAATTGATTATTCACTCAGTGTAATCGATTACTCTGTGCACAGTGTAATCGACACAGTGTAATCTGACACAGTGTAATCGATTACACACTCCTGGTAATCGATTACACACTCCAGGTAATCGATTACATCGTATTAAAAGCATCAGATATGCGCATTTTTCACGTTTTAATCGATTACACCATGTTGGTAATCGATTACAACCCGACGACACCTCTTTAAAACAGAAACCCAAACACATTTTAGGGTGAGAACTTCGAAGAGAAGAGAGAGAGGAGAGCTTTTCAAGAGCAAGGAGCCTTAGGACTCATCTTAGAGCTTGAGAAGAGGTAAACCTCTTGTTCCTAACTCTTCTTCTTCATCTCTAACTTGTTTTGGGTATGTTGGATTCATTTTCAAAACATGAGAAACCATGGAAACTCATTCCCCCAAAAAAACCTAAAAGTGAAAATGTGGTAAAAGGAGAGAATGAGTAAAATGTTAGAGGTAGAAGATGAGTCTACCCCAAATATTGAAATATGAGATGTTATGTATGTCTTAGATGGTTGAATATTGATGATGAATATTTTGTATGATTAAATGATGCAAAATAAGTTGTTTATGTAATATTTGGAATAAATAACTAACATTGTGTTATGTGGTGGGATGAGAAGAGAGATCCTAAGGTTGGAGGTGGTGTCGGTAGAATTCGAGAAGTTGCCAAGAACCGAACCCCAATACCCACCAAGGTAAGGATAAGTCTTTAATTGTGCATTTGGAATAGAAAATGTAAGTATTTTCTGGTTATGCAATGATTGAGTTGTGAATTACGCATTTAGTATAAACATATATGGGTGTGTTTATACTAAAGATGGCGTGGATTTACAGGAAATGGTTGATAGTGAAATCAATGAAAAGGAAACGTATTTTTAGCCGACCATAAATGGTTAGCGACTTTGGCTCAAGTTATGAAGCAATACTTTGGCTCAAGTTATGTAGCAACACTTTGGCTCAAGTTATGTAGCAACACTTTGGCTCAAGTTATGAAGCAATACTTTGGCTCAAGTTATGTAGCAATGCTTTGGCTCAAGCTATGTAGCAACACTTTGGCTCAAGTTATGAAGCAATACTTTGGCTCAAGTTATGTAGCAATGCTTTGGCTCAAGCTATGTAGCAATACTTTGGCTCAAGTTATGTAGCAATGCTTTGGCTCAAGCTATGTAGCAAAACTTTGGCTCAAGTTATGTAGCAATGCTTTGGCTCAAGCTATGTAGCAAAACTTTGGCTCAAGTTATGTAGCAATACTTTGGCTCAAGTTATGTAGCAATACTTTGGCTCAAGTTATGTAGCAACGCTTTGGCTCAAGCTATGTAGCAAAACTTTGGCTCAAGTAATGTAGCACAAAATGAATTTATAAAACAAATGGTTTATTAACTCCTTTTTCTAATGTGGATTACCTTGTAATGACGTTTATTGAATTAATGACTTACTCCTTTGTGTGTTTTGTACTTTTGTCATTGATAATCTCATTGCAGGTAAATAGACGAATGAAGTATGCCAGGTCGGGAGCTTTAGGAGCTTTAGACTTTGGATTCACTATTTATGTTTTTCGTATTCTAAATGATTACCTGCGGATTTAAATGATTGTAATCATGACTAACCATTATTTGGATATTTGTAACCATGCGTAATGTTATTTTGGAGGATCAGAACCTTTGAGGTCTTAGTACTCATAGGGAATGATATGAATGAATTATGTTTTTCTACAAGATTAATTGTATGATAATATAATAGGTTATAAGATTAGTTCCAGGAATGATTCATGAGAAGTTCTAGGTAAAATGATTATGTATGTGGTTATTGATTCATGGATTGAGTGTGAGGAGGGGAAATAAGATTTTGAAGTAATGATATTAAAATGGTAATGTGAGTTATGAGTGATTGAATGGAATTGAATTAAAATGAGAAAAATTTTCAAGGGTAGAATTCGGGTCGTTACACTTATAGCCGACATTGGCCCCATACCACTAGCCTGGTCAGAGATCTCGCATAGACCTCCAACCGCCACCACCTTGTCAGTGCTATTAAATCATAACATGATTTGCCTATAATCCGTCCATCCCCATAATTATATCTAACTGGGATAACGACAAGTAGACTGAATCTACGGTAAATATCACACCATTTACCACCATCGGACACTAGAACATAAACGTCGACACCACCACCAGCACATAGATTGGGGTGGTCACGACCAAGTCGGAAGTACTGACTCAGTTTGCAATTTCAGCCAGTTTTTCACATTTAACACATATATCAGGGAGTGTGTCGCTCCCGAATCAACAATACTAAACAAGGAACACCTATTACCATTCGATTTACGTCTCGCCGGATCATCAACACCCGATGTCCCTGCGCCACTCGGGGTAACCATCCGACCGTGGTCACTTGCCTCTTCAGCATGCACGACCTTAGGTCTCCGATCCAGCTTGGGACAATACCTTTTAATAATATTGGTACTCCCCCAATAATATTGATTTCATTGAGTCATATTTCCATTGGTACTCCCCCAATAATATTGCTTTCGTTGAGTCATATTTCCATTGGTACTCTTCCAATAATATTGCTTTCCTTGAGTCATATTTCCATTGGTACTCCCCCAATAATATTGCTTTCATTGAGTCATATTTTCATTGGTACTCCCCCAATAATATTGATTTCATTGAGTCATATTTCCATTGGTACTCCACCAATAATATTGATTTCTTTTAGTCATAACAGAAAAGTCACGCATTTTCCAACATAATGCATAAATTACAGAAGTATCATTTTAAACCATTACCTCTTTCACATACCTCATTCATATCAGCAAGTATGATTTAGAGAGACTTATCCCTTACCTTGGTGCGTGTTGGGATTCGGTTCCGGGTAACTTTAAAAGTCTCCTCCGCGATTTCCTCCAACCTTAGGATCTATCTCTTCTCATTTCCACCATTAACAACAATGTCAGTCATTTATTCAAAATAACACATAAATAACTCGTATTTCATCATCAAACATACAAGGGATTCACATATTTTCAATATTTCCAAAACTACTTCAATACAAGTTTCTAAATATTAAAACATACATGTTTATCTCATACATCAACATTCAAGCACAAACTCATCATCCACATCTAACATTTCATCTCTTTCTCTTTATACCCATATTCTCATTTTGGGGTTTTTTTTTTGTTTTCATGAATAACCCATAAAACCTTTCCATTCATAAACTATCAACTCTAAATCAAGAGTTCACAAGAGAAAAAACATCATAAAACGAACCATAACTCTAAAGAGTGAGTTTCCATGGTTTCTCATGTTTTGAAAATAGATCCAACATGCCCAAAACAAGTTAGAGAGGAAAAAGAAGAGTTAGAAACAAGAGGTTTACCTCTTCTCAAGCTCTAAGATGAGTCATAAGGCTCTTTTCTCTTGAAAAGCTCTATTCTCTCTCTTCTCTTCAAGGTTCTAACCCTAAAATGTGTTTGGGTTTTCTATTTTAAAGAGCAGTTGTCGGGTTCTCGCTCAAGCAAGCCCTTTCTCGCTCAGGCGAGAAAATCCCGCCTATTTTAAAAACTCAGATCTGACCCTCTCGCTCAAGCGAGAATCTCACAGTCCCAACAGGCTTCCTCTCGCTCAAGCGAGGGATTCTCGCTCAGGCGAGAATCTCACAGTGTCAACAGCCCCAGTTTGCCATTTCTCGCCCAAGCGAGGCAACTCTCTCTCAGGCGAGAATCTTCCAATATAGCCTAGGATTTCACCCTCCCAGGTGATCCTTTCTCGCTCAAGCGAGAATCTCTCGCTCAAGCGAGGATCCGAGGACTGATTTTGAGTAATGCGATTATTTTTTGTGGTTCTCTTTGAGATCTTCATAATGTTATCTCTTGTGGTTCTTCTAGTATAGGTTCATCAACTTCATTTTGAGTAATGCGATTATTTTTTTGTTGTTCATCATTACTAATTGGTTCATTAACTTGAGGAACAACATTATTAGAGACCTAAGTAAATGGAACTTACACCCACATTTCTTGAATTTCCACTTTACGTGGTGCTTCACTCCCACTAACTTCACCATTCTCAATGAACTTAATATTCTCAGTTTCAACAATTTGTGTAGTATGGTTTGGAAAATAGGATCTATACCTCTTTGACTTTTATGGATAACCAATGAAATAACCACTGATTATTCTTGCATCCAATTTCTTTCACGTGGATTCTAAATTCTAAATTCTATCAGGCATCCCCAAACATGTATGTGCCTCAAACTAAGTTTCCTTCCTATCCATAGTTTGAAAGGAGTCTTTGGAACTATCTTATTAGGAACCATTTTTTAATAAATACATGGCGATCTTTACATCATAAGTCCATAATAAAATGGGTACAGACGAATTACTCAATATACTCCTAACCATATTCAATAATGTTATGTTACATACGCCTTTCTGATACATCATTTTGTTGTGGTGTACCTAGCATTGTATATTGTGCACATATACCACGATTTTCAAGTAATTTAGCAAGTGGACCTGAATGTTGTCCACTTTCATTATATCTTTCATAATACTCATCACCTCGATCAGATTTGACAATTTTCACCTTTTTATTTAATTCTCTTTCAACTTTAATAATATAAATCTTTAAGGCTTTTATCAATTGATATTTATCAGGCAATAAATAGATATGAACCTAACGTGAATAATCATCAATGAAGGTAATGAAATATTTTTCCTTATTAAAAGAATTAACATCAAAAAATAGAATATACACAAATAAACATAGTGCAAATGAAACACAAATGATCAGTGTTCTATTTATTTTATATATAACTAACATGAGATTTTAAGAACAATAGAGTTTCTCTTCTATTTCTTTTTCCTTTATTTATTACTATGATGCAACATAGATAACCATATTTGAGTTCTCCAAACATCTAAGAACACATTTTATAACATGATTCACGATCGAATCATCATTAATGGAAAACTATAAGCTCTTAAACATATTGCTCTGATACCACATGTAAATTTTATCATGGAAAATATGTATAAATGGATCTTAATAATTTATAGCTTTCATATAATAAGACTGAGTACATATTACTAACCTCTATCCATGGTGGCACGATTCTCCCTTAGATGTTGTGTGTTGTTCTTCGTCAATAGAGAAACTCTTATATGTATTTCCCTTTCTTTTTGTGCTCTTCCTTTATTGATGGTAGATAGAGACAACCTTTCTGAGCAGAGATAGAGACAATGTGTTAAGTCTTTTTTCTGATTAGTATAGTATTTCCATCAAACACTATATATACACTCTTTCTCAAGAGTCTTACCATTTCATTCACATAACTCTCCATTCAAGAGTTACACCATTCAAAACAAAATAGTATATTCATTCATGTAACATTAAACATTTCTTACACCATGGAGAGGTAGGTTTCAGGCTAGGAATGGTAATGATTACTCGGACCCACAGGTAATACTGGCAACGAGTTGGGTATGGATACATGTATCCATATAGTAATTAGGGTTAAACATTTTGAAACTCTCCCTTGGACGAGTCCTAGAAATGGGGTGCCTATTAAAATATATGAAAGTGACTTAGAATATCTTAATTACAATGTAGATAATATCTAGATGATACATAGATATAGATATAGTATCTCATTTTATGATAATTATATCATACATGTGTTTAGAGTATCTTAAAAGATCTTTTAGAGTTGAGATTACTTTATATCATCTTTTATGACTTGTTTCATTATCTAATTAGAAGTTTAATAATATTAGTATAAATAGAGTTAGTATTATGTTTTTTGTATCACATAATCACAATATCATCTCACAATCATTTACAATAATATAATATAATTTACTATTTTGAGTATTCTTTTTTCTCTTATACCTCAACCTTGTAATTTCAACATGGTATGAGAACAATGATACCTGCCTTGGGGAAGCTTAAGCTTTGATCCTTTTACTACATAAAACAATAGTAATATTCTTGAACACTTTGTTCTCTTCCATCACATCTGCTTCAAGTCAACAACAATTTTAATTTGGAATCCTATGATATCAAGAAATAAAAGAACAACACAAGCTTCTGGAAAGGGATCCTCTATAAGAAAATGAGCTCCTTGTTCCTTTAGAAAAGATGGATTCACAATCCAAGGAAAAAGAAAGAGAGCCTTTGAAAATAATACCTCACTTTGTTATTTATTGATAGAGTAGAAAAATGGAATGAATGATTACAAAGGAACCAAGGCCATTCTTATATACAAGGAAAAAGAAAGAAAGAATGGCCAAGAAGATTTTAAACAAAACTAACCAACTCTTAACTAAAACTAACTAACTAAAATACATATTTAACATGTACTTAAAATGAAAAAGGAAAGTAACAAAACAGATTGCTTGAACAACATGTAAAGTGAAAAACATCATGTGCCTAGGCAACCTGACTTTGGCTTGTCGGTCAGACCTAGGCAGCCTGACTCTAGATCATGGGTCAGTGATCCTAGTCATGCTCCAGGACGTCTCGGTCATGAGGCCTTCAGCTCCTCTGTCAGCTGCTCCAGTCTGGCTAGTCACTGACTTAGTCAACTCGGTCACGAGACCTTTAGTTCCTCGGTCAGCTGCTCTAGTCTGGCTAGTCACTGACTTAGTCAGCTCGGTCAGGGTGACACGGTCAGGGTGGCCAATGTTGTGGCAGAGCTTGGCATTGTTGAAGCATGTCTTGGCATTTGGTTGAGTGCAAATGAGGTTGACTTTTGATATCCTCTGTCCCAAATGGACCATGTCCTCCTGTCCCCATCCAATAAAAATCCACTAAATAATATAAAATATTATTTTATATTTTTATAATTTTTTATTTTAATTAAATAAGACATTGTGATTGGTCTGAGACACCATTTAGGACACCAAATGGTACAGCAGATCCCGGTTCCAAGCTTCTAATCAAGTCCTCATCGCCACCTTATTATTATTATTATTATTATTATTATTATTATTATTATTATTATTATTATTATTATTATTATTATTATTATTGATGGCGGGTCTACATAGGCCAGGTTCATCTAATTCTTCTTCCTCCTACTTTCATCATCCTTCTTCAATTTCTCCTCACTTTCCTTCTGAACAATCTCACCCTGATTGTTCATCTCTTCTCTTCCCTCAATCTCATTCACTTTCTTTCCCTTATTTTCATAACTCCAAATTCAATTCAAACTTCTTCTTCCTTTCTCTCTTATTTGGCACAAATTGCCCATCCTTCACTTTCTTTCATTACTCTTCTTATCTTAAACCCAAGGTATGTATTACAACCAATACTTCAAGTAGTTTGAGCATTGTTTGCTTCTGTCCATGGTGGTTAAGCTTGTAGATAGCTTCTTCCATTGATGATTAGGCATTGTTATTTTCATCTTCTTCAACTTATTTTGTCTAGACCTTGTAAAGTTCATCATTGATCATTGATCAATCTATTTAATATTTTGTCAACGTTTGCAATCATTTGAAGCTATGTTTAGCAGAGTCTATGTAATTATAATGATTACTTTCATTTTTAATAGGATTGTTTGTTAAGAGCTTAAAACTTAGTAAACTTTAGCTTGATAGAGAATATTATGAAAATAATTAGAATATCTTTAATTATATTATAAAGAAAATAAGTGTTTCACTAATTTTCTTTATCTCATCCTTTGAACATCATAATACATTGTTTATATTCCTTATAACAATTAAGCTACATACAACCAATCAAACATTTCCTACTTAGAGTTACATGAGTCTTGACTCCCTATTGCACATAATGATACATAAGAGCATGATAAATTTTTATTATACATAATAATTAAAAATATTTTTTGTAAGTAAATAAATAAAAGAAATAAACTAATGTTTTCTATCTTCCCAAACCATTAGAGAGATGATCTATTTTCCATATTCCTCATCCTAAGTCGGGTAACTAGTGTTAACTGAAAATAGTTCGCAACAATATTTATAAATTATATAAGACATCATCTGGTATGATTGGACAGTTCGATTAAATTTTATATGATTGGACAGTTCAATATTTATGAGATTTGTTGCATGGTCCCCTTGAATTGATGAATTTAATATTGAATAGCTTGGCAGTTCACGCACAAATAAAATTAAGATTTATAAAAAAACCTTTCAATTAATCTAACCTAACAGACCAACTTGCCAACTTGCACATTTCTTATTTTAATGTCAGCTCATGTAACGGTAACCATTGTCTTTATCTGTGGTCGTACCAAGTTGCAAGTGGGGAAGCAGCAGCACTGATATTTTGCCCTAAAAATAGCCTTGGAATCTCACTATAAAACCCCTCAGTTTCTTATCATCTTTTGCTCGTGTTTTCTATTTCTAGATCTGTGAATTTCTTACCATATTCCTTCTATGATATTTTGGTTTCTTGATACATTTGTTTCGTTGGCTTTAGCAAATTAAAGTGACAGTTCTTCTATGTTCAACACTTCATAAGTACATATGTTAAAAAAATCCATATATTTATCATTTGTTATTTTGTTATTCTTTCTTATCTTCTTTTTCTTATAGTTGTGCAAAAATCTTCCATCCGCATGTGACACATAATGGACATGACGGCCATACTTTGCACAAATGGATTGAGTCTTGAAGCACCTCTTGTGTGCTTTAAAGCTGCTTCTATTAAGAGGTTCATGTGGTTTTTTTTCCATGTACATCAACCTTTTTGAAATACCAGTAAGCATACATTTTTCCCATCAATAGCATCAAACTTTTTATTTTGTTCAATTGCTTTCTCAAATTAAACATTATTTCATCTCTTTGTAAACTTCTACCTAACCTATATTTGACGTTTGTGGAAGACATACAAAACTTTTAGTTAATAGTTTTTTTATTACTAAGGGTATCTCCTCATTTTATGGGTAAGAAACTAATCTATTTAATGTCTTATACCACTAGACCAACACCACTAGATCTTTAGTTAATAGTTGGAAAGATAGATTATTTTTTTAAGTAAAAGGGGCAAGTTTTTACAATCGAAAATGACCCACAAAAGGAATAAAATGTATATTCGATTGTGGGAGTGAGCTCTAGAGATACCTATACAATATCTACAAATAGAACTTCTATTTTTAGTGCGGTCTATCTATAAATAACACTACCCCAATTGTAATCTTCTTTATGGTCTTTTGGGTTTTGAAATTCATCTACATAGAAGTGAGGTTGTGAACTATTGATTGCTCCGACTCTTCATGAAATAATAGTACATTTTAACATGATTATGGGTTTCAGATATGCATGTCCTTAAATAATAATAAAAACCACTTGAACATGGTAAAATCTTTGTCCGGACTAATCAATATGCTTAAAACCCTAATTTGAATACCAAAATTTTGAAGATATGGTAACTCTTATGGAGGATGAGAACTAATTTTTATGAGTTGATGGTTATCCGTTTCAAGAATTGTTATTTGTGTGGTTTGAGGCTGAATCTAAATTTTTTATTTAATAAAAAATAGAAAAACCAAATTAAAGAGCAAGGGTTAGAAGAGATTCATAATGGCGCACTATATATCTTGGTTAGGGATGATAATGAGTATGTATTGGTTTGGATAGTAGAACTCTCAGACCTACCTCGTTGTTTCAATTTTGGACCTGGACCCGCATGGATATCTGCTAGGTGAGCTACTTACGGGTCCTTGGGTACCCAATGCATCCGCGGGTACCCATTAATTTAGAAAACATTAAATTAATTGCAAGTAAGTTATGCAATTTTGTGTTTTTTCTTATAATCTTATATGTTATTTTTACATTAAGAAAGAACTGATTATAAAACATAATTCAAATATGACTTAAATTGATTATTAAACACAACTTATTTTATTCAAATAAATATAAAAAACAATATCACTACATAAATTATGATGGAAAAATTATTAAGAATTGTTTAATCAAATCTCAAAATCTCCAATCCCAATTATACACGATCCAAAAACACATACTCGACTCGTTGTATGTATTATCCACAAGTATTCATAAGTCTCGGTACCCATTGTCATCCCTAATGTCGGTTTATCTTCTCCAATTGAAGGCTACATCCAATCTCGATTTCAGATTTCAAGGGTTTGTTGTTTCACTATGTAATTATGTCTTTATTAGGGATGACAATGAATTTAACAGGGAAAACCCGATATAATTGGGTTCGGGTTTTACCTGAGTTCAACTTTCGGGTTCGGGTTTGGTACACTTAATACTTGCCCCGAACCCGATTAATATATGTAAAATTATAAATTTACACATAATACATATATAAAAACTATATGTATAGAAATTTAACATATATATAGAACCTATATATATAAATATATGTTTTGGACGGGTTTTCATCGGGTTTGGGTTACCCGAAACTCGATGGGTTCCGGGATGATATCATTGTTTTCAATCCCACTTAATTCGGGTTCGGGTTCAAGTTTTGAATTTCAGGTTCAGGGTTGGGTAAACACAAATCCGACCTGACCCGCGTCATTGCCATTCCTAGTCTTCATACAAGCCTCTCACCATGGTGAATCAAATAAAATACACCACTTCCTTTCTATAATCAATCATAAAACCCCATGGTGAATCTAAGAATCACTCTCATTCAATATATGAAGAAGACTTTTAGAGAAGCTATGTAATTTTACATTCAATCTAAGATGATATAATCCTTGTCAAGAACACTTTAAGCACAATATCACACCAGGCTCTTTGATTTTGATAAGTAAAAAATTTGTTCGTTTTTAGAGGCTTAATAGCATAATAGAGGTTCAAACCAATTTTGCAATGTTTGAGCACATAGAGGGCGTGATCAATTAATTTTAAATTCTCCTTAAGTGATGTCAAAGTCAAAATGAATTATTAAATTCAAGACTTTCAACTAGTAATAAAACTTATTTATATTAAATTAAATCCTTTTGCTTTTCAATCTTCTCATCTTCGACATTTTCTTATACCTTTATCAGAAGCTAGTCAAAGAAAATAGTCTTCACACAAATATATATAGAGAGAATAATAAGCATAAAATATTTTGTGGAAATAAAATATTAACAATTGAATGGTTTGATAATGAAAAATAAAAATAGCATACATCACCTTGTAAATGGTCTATAGAACGTGCTATTTTTTTATTGATGCAATTTACACGTACATTTTTATTTTGTTTATTAAAACCAAATCATCAAATCAAAATCAATGAACAAGATAATAAAAAGTAAATGCCGCAGATGATCATAATCCTTCGTTTAAATAAATATAGTAAAAAGTAAAGCAGAAGTGTAGATTAGAATGGTTTCAAAAACTTTTTGAAGTTTTTGAGTTTGTTTAGGTTAGAGGAGGAGATAGAAGATAGATGGATATAGACTCATGATGTGTCTATCTGTTACTCGGTTAAGTATGCTTATAAAGTCATTTGGCAAGTAGATGAGGCTATATCAGAGCACCGAAAGTTGTGGAGAGTGGTTTGGAAATCTTTGGCTCTTTTGAAGATTCGGGCACTTGCTTGAAGATTACTCTTGTATAGGATCCCTTATAAATGAAACCTAGCCAAGAGGGTGCTAACTTTTCGGTTAATGATCTTTTGTGTGTTTGGTGTCAGGCGCAACCATAAACGGTGAATCATCTTTTCTTCTCTTGCCACTTTTTTTTTTATCAAATTTGGCATCTTCTCTATGGTCGGTTGGGGTTTGTTGTGGTGTTACCTTCAACTGGTAAGTCTCATTGTTTACAACATTATTTATCGGTTAAACATAGTTTAATGAAAGGAGATTGCTCTGTGATTTGGATGACTAGAATTTGGTCTCTTTGGCAAGGTCGAAATGATGTCATCTTTAGCAAAAAAGGATGTGTGTGGAGGAGCTTGTGTATAATATTAAGTTCAAGTCCTGGTTATATAGCTCAAAGGCATATACAAAGGAGTACATATGTCTTGGTTTGAATGAGTTTCTAATCCGATGTTATGTTTGGATTGTTATTGTTAGATTTGTTTACAAGGACAATAAATGCCCTTTCCATTTCCTTTTGTATATTATTTTTTATGATTGTCATTTAATTTCTTTAATAAAATTTTCACTTATAAGAAAAAAGAATGGTGTGAAAAGGTAATGGCAACTTTTCCCTTTTACCCATTTGTCCCTACCATCTCCACTTTCATTCTACCTAGTGATTCTAACTACATATCGTGTCACGTGATGTAACCGCAATATTATGGTTATGGTGATCACTGTAATTGCATTACACCGCAATTATGATATGACACCAATTATAATGATACATTTGTATCAGATTGAATTTGGGTCACATGAGACCGTATCAGGCCATATCAAATTCAAAAATAGTTTTTACTCACAAAATAATTTATACCACAATGACCACAATCTACATTGCAGCGGTCACAATGACAACAATTACAATCGTGACGGTAATTTAAAACATTGACTCAAAACACACCCAAATAGAATTTATGGCAATAGTTGTTGAGATACGTATACAATTAAGAGTAATGAGTTTACTGAGAGTTGAGACCTTCAGGGGTGATCTTGGCCATTGAGTGTGAGTAGTAGTGGGTGGGGCGATGACACAAATTGTTGGGTGGTAGGGAGACGTTGGGTTGGGTTAAGGATGACGATGCATAACCAAACCCACATGTAATACCTACAACAGATTGAGTTTGTGTATATATTTTTGGACTCACGAATAATTAGGATGGAAGATTTTGAAACCCGTTGTTCAATGAGTTCGGATAATGGGATATTCAGACCTATGAGTACTCAGACCTGCATTTCCTTCCTAAATCCATACGCACATACATATATAAAAATGTACTATCATATTAATCATTGTTTTATATTATATTGTTAATTCATAACTGTAATATCATATTAATTCATAAATATTCTCATAAATATAAATGTGATGTTATGCATATTGTTAAATAGTGATGTTATATAGACTCACAATTTCATAAGTTTGAAATTATTTTTAATATTTTTTGAATTTCTAGATACTCAATGACCCACGAGTAGCAGACCCAATGGGTTTCCTCTACTACCCGAACCCATCCATATCATTGTTATCCCTAGGTAGGGCTAAAGATGAAATTTCACACATAAAAATAGGAATCATCTTAAGGTTTCTTTTCGAATTAGTTTTTGGAGGTAATGAAAATAAGGGAACAATCTCTTTCGAAGAAGACTTTCAGGCCTTCAATTCTCGTTCCCCTCCAATGACCAACTCCTAGACTGACCCTTTGGGTCTATTTGCAAATTCAATTTTAGAGGGGAATGAAGGAAAATAGAAGACTTGAGAGACATAAAATACACCGGTAAAATGGTTTCGAAGTCTTCCCTTTCTCTTATCCTCCAAAAACTCAACTCGCAAACAAATCTTAGGAAAATTAAAAGGTTGAAACTAAGGAGGGAAATGAGTGTTTGTTTTAGCCTTCACCTACACAAAATGTGGCAATAATTGAAGTAACGAAATCCAAATACTTAATAAAATGTTAATGTGAAAAATGGAAGTATAACCAATTGCTTTTAAAAGATAAAGTAAATGGTACTTCCACTAGGATACTATAAATTTGTGAAAAACAGTTTGCTGTATTGACAATTGACCTTTGAAAATTGTATACGGATTATGAATCCAACCATTTTACTACCTAGTCTTGTTGCTTCAAGACATTATGAGCATTTTAAGGGTAAACTTTAATTACAAATTCTTGAAACCACCATTTCTACCCTAAACAAGTCAGAGGATTAGTGTCCAAATCTCCAATTAGATTCAACATTTTATAAATAAAAAATAAAAAAAAAAGTACATCTAAGGAAACTGAGATAAAATTGCTAACAAAACTTACAACAAATTCTTCACTTTCAGGGCATAGTTGTGGAAGCAGAAGGTATAAATCTCATGAGGAAACTTGATAGGGACCAAATGCAAATCACACCAAGGAATTGTAAGACATTTAAAAGGGTACCCAAGGAGCTGTTTATAGCCATGTTGTGTTGAGTCATCTCAGCTCCTCTAACTGTAAATGATAAAGCTGTTACCAGTTGTGCTGCTCTATTTAGTTGGTGCAGTCTATACACCTGTTAATAACAATTTATTATTATTCTTTATATGAATCATCAATTTAGAAAGTTGTCAGTAAGAATATATGCAATTCTTTAGTTGGTTTATTTAAAATTTAACCCAGATCATCAAAATATTAATAGTAGATCATCAATTAGGTAAAACCACATAAAGACAAAGGTGGACAGATAAATTGTTCTGTAGCATTTGATACGCGTGTTAGAAGTTAGAACGAGACAGAACATGACACGAGGTATATTCTACATCTGTTCAACTAAAAAGTGAGATATAGGATTCGATAAAAAAAACATAAGATTAAAAAGTGAGACATTTTTGTTCCACTAAAAGCGATAGAACCACACAGAACAGCACATAACTACTATATTGGTGTTATTTTCTATTTACAGGCCAAATGTACCTCGCTATTTTTACGAGGAAGACAAAATACAGGAAGTTAATCGACAAGGGATTGGATTGTTCTTACTTGAAAGATTAATGGAATAGCAGACCATGATGGTGACTTCCGATATCTTGCATACTGCTCAAATGCAAATTGAACAACTATACCAACCAGGTATGGAGCAAGAGTTGCAGAAGCTGCAGGGCCAGTCCATGGCCAGACCAAACCCATTGTAACCATAGGAATTATAAGACTAAGCACCATCGTAGAAACAGAAGAGACTCTCTGTCCCAATTGCGGGGGCAGAGTATCATTATTGCTGGTGTTAGTATCCTGTTGTGTGGGCCTCCTTAAATGGTCTATTTGAAACAGAAATACTGCCACACCACAGTAGAAAATTGCTTCTGTGAAGAATAATATGAGGAAATCTGGAGATGAAGAAAGAAGACGGGTCAGAGTTCAATGAAGAAAGCACAGTTCAGAACAAAGAAAGAAAGAAATGAAAAAAGATGTTTTCGGTAAAGAATGAAAAGAAGAATATTTAAAGAATGCAATTGAAAATTCTAGTGTTTGAGGATAGATCACCTCATAAGTCGGAGTCATAACTATCAATGTTGTAGAACATAATTCACAAGAATTACACTAACTACAAACTCTCTTTTCCCTTACACTCCACAAACATTTTTAATTTCTAAATATATTTTGATATTTCTAAATGTATTGTTAGTTATTGATACTGAAATTGCAAAACTTGTGACCTAACGCTTACAGTATAGTTCAGTCTTCATTTTGTCCAATTATCTAGTGATTGTTGCCAACAGTATTTTCAAGATGCAAAATTCCATGTCAGGCAATGGATATGATCCGAATATCTAAAAGTTTCCCTTGCATTATCCCTTATGAACAGCCCCGAATACAATTAGTTCCCATTTTTATTCCCGGTTTTTTTAATCATTGAATGGCTGATCTTACCCACATTGGTTCAAGATGTTTTAACTTACTGCGGAGTGTAGAATCATCCAAGTGCAAGAAAACACTCACAGAAATAGTAAACTATGCAGTTCCTAGAGCACAGATAAACAATATAGCACCAAAAAACATTTGATGAACAAACACAACAGAGTCTTTCTTAAGAAAAGTTACCTGTTAACAAAGAGTCCTCAAAAATGATGGAAAGTACTTTACGCAAATAAAGTGAAGGGAAAATGAACGAAGCAACAAGGACTGTGGGGCCCACAAACCACAATATGCTGTTTTGGCTCCTCTTCGAATTAGATACTAGAATCTCACTATCTCTTCTGTATGGATGGTTATGAAATGATATTAAACCTGGTTTTCCACCACTTCCTGATAAATGAAAAGAGTTGCTAGCAGGAGAGATGACTTCAGCACTAGCATTGTCATTTTCAGGTACTGAAGCAGCTATTTCAAGCTCGCTGATTTGTGACTGATCCTCAGAGACAACGAAAAGAACATCATGCTGTTTTTGGAACCTTCCTGCTAACTTCGGGATTCCACGTATAAACTTAAACTTGCATGATTTGTCTGACAGTGATACAAATGCATAAACAAAATGTTAATAGAGGACATATCCAAAGGAGTGCATATAAAATGCTGGGAAATTGGTTCACACCCTTCAACTTTGGTCCATGTGCAGATTAGACCTTAAAGTTTGAAGGGTGTAAATGATCCTGTCCCTAGTGAACTTCAAACTCAGTACAAAAAACACCCTCCATTAAGTAACCTGTTCAATATCTGATGGAAATGTAATGTTATTTGCATATCACAAAAAAATAAAAAGTGGGGAAATTGGAAACGTGAATATGATCTAAAGATGTAGTATCATTTCAGTTTTCCAATTTCTAATCACGCAGTGATTAATGGTTTTCCTAATGAGGAGGGGGGGGGGGGGGGGGGGGGGGGGGGGGGGGGGGGGGTGATTTCATATGATTTGTGAAGTTCAGGGGTCATTTGCAACTTTTCAAATGCTAAAGGTCTAATCTGCACATAAACCAAAGTTGGAGGATGTAGGCTGCATTTTACCCTAACATATTTCCAAAATTCTACAGCAAACAGATTCATTGAAGAATGAAAAATAGGCAAGTGAATCAAAAATTTAATGAAGAATAACAATGTAGAATTTCATGAGTTAACCAATAAATGAGCAATCTACCTTTAGTGCATATTTGCAGCTGAACACCAGTTCGCTGATTGACAAACAACCCTTGTGATAAGCTCAACTGAATATTAAATGAAAATAATTTATCGAAGCAGGAGAGTAAATAAAGCAATGCTAAGAGATACAGTAGTTAACATTTAACAATTTTAAATAGCAAGACACAAATGCTTGAAGTGTATTGTGTATTTTAATTATCTAGCAGAAGCAGAAAAACTAAGACTGGAAAATGGAAAGATTTAGGCATCTCTTGCCTATGCAGTGAGGGAATTTATATTACATTCATTAACCTATAGCATGTACCATTATATATATGTACATATGAAAATTAATTGATTGATAAACCTTCAATAGTATGAACCATAGAGTATATTTTCATAAAAATTGTGAATACCAAAAAGAGTACAGTTGCTATTAATTGTAGCACCCATGAGGTTAAACTCTTTGAGCAAGTACCATAATTCATAAAACGAATTCCTAAATATTTTAACTTGACATTTTTAATAAATATTATTCATTGACCAAGTAAAAGAAAGAATAACTATTGGAATGCTTACATCTACTCGATCAAACCAAAATGGCCTTACAAAACTTGAAATGAAAAGCGAAGGAGAATGGGAGACATGGAAACAGAGCACACTGAAATTCAGTATTCACAAAACAATCAAGGTTAGCAAACTCATGAAACCAATGACCAAGTTAGCTAAGAATTAAATAACTACTGAGCTTGCAGCTCAAACCAAATAGATAGCACCTAGTTCCACCTCCATTACGACCTTATAACCAATAAATCACATATATTTTTCCAGAAGTGCATGCCACACAAATTCATTCAATCCGTTTCACTTGTTCACAGTGCCATTGGTTTTTAATTGCTAACTATAGTACTATCAGTGGAATAAATAACAAAAAACCATGTCCTTATTTCATATATCCTTTGTATATTATTTGAAGATCATGGTGTGAATTTATCTTCTTAAAAGATTGATTGAGGAAAGATCCAATTATCAAATTTATGTTCAACAGTTTCTCCTAAATTTTCTATTGTTCTTCTTCCCAATGCCATTAAATATACAGTTGATGAAATTGTTTGAATATAATTCATTAGGGTTACAAGACGATTATGGCGTTGTTCGATCCATGTAGCCGACCCCACCTAGTGGGATTAAGGCTTGGCTGTTTTTGTTGGGGCAGGGTTACAAGGCCATTAAAGAATGAACATTTTAGAACTAATCTTCAAAATGCCAAAGGTAAGTAGAAAATGAAGATTTTCTTTGAATCTTTATTTTGACCGAAATCACCAAGTTGCTTTTTCTAAACAATGCATAGCACATAGTTCTACCTTTTCAAGAATGCTTATTTCCGAGCTCCATTTTTTTATCCAAATGCTACTGATGTAGCAAAATAAGCATCAACCCTATCCTATCTTATCTAACTCCAATACTAACAAGGAAGCTCTCCTGCAACTTAAAATTATGCATCAAAACATCACACAATAGAAGTGTCCAATAAAACCATAGCAAGAAAGTCCATCTGAAGTTATGAAAATATATAATATCAATAAAACCACTACCAGACTACAAAAGTTAGCACATATCAGGAATCATGCTTAATCTCTAATGACAATATTGATGCACAGTTTTTCACAAATAGCCTTCGGTTGATATTCCAGCTAGTGTACAGTACTCCACTTTAAACCAACAAGTTGGGACATGCTTAAAAGACGCCTTATGTGATGGCAGCAGAACATATCCTCATGTAATGATTCCTTGACATTACATATCAATCAATGTGAGACTTGGTACCAACACTGCCCCCAAGTCAAGGGAGTCGGGTAGTGATTCCCTGACATTTTGTTTTAGGCAATGGCGTATGCTTACTTCTGATTACAAACAGTATACTCGATCAAATTAATGCCCAAACTCCCCCATTATGTAAAGTCAAAATTAGTCTTAGGCGTACAAGGAGGTATTCTACTTCCACCAAGTGAAGGCCAAACTGGATCCCATATATGAAAACCCTAATCCTAACACTACCAACGAAAAACTCAGCATCAATCAATAAATGCATAGAGAATCTGTTCTAATCTAACTCCGCGAAGTTACCCCAACCTAAAAGTCTGGTCCATTAAGTTGGAAAGTCTAAAAAACTTAAATATCACATTGAGTTTTCCTCGTTAACTCAATAAAGAACAAAGAAAAAGAGCAAAGAGTCCATGGCAAGTTCACTATATTGAACTAGTGTTAGCTCTTTTTCCTTTCACGGCTTCACTCATCTATCAATATTTCGTAAAGCACCCGACTATGTAACGATGTGGCAATGGTTACATACTTACACTTATCGGCATTCATATGAAGTATGGATTCGGTAATGAAAGGTCGAGACCCTATATATGTAAAAACCATAAATCTTGAGAGGACTGTATTTTAAATAAATGCAAATTACATATTTCTTTCTATTCTATTAGCTAAGTGCTTCTTCAAAACAGAATCTAGTGACATAATTTTCATACAATTCATGTACTATATACTTATATTTCCAATTAAAATTAACAACCAGGAACATATTTCATTGGAAATTAGAGCAAAATAAATGAATTTTTTATTGTTTTACAAAAAAAAATGAATAAACGAGAACAAAGTAAACGTACCTGAGGACCTCTTGTGTGTTGGAAAGGAGAAGAAAGAGAAGGCGCTAAACAAGAAAATGATGAAGACCCAAATTTCGTAGCCATAATAATAATAATAATAAATTAAATTAAATTAATTATTATCTGAATGAAGCAACAACAGCGCTTAACAGGATAGTACTAGTAGTAGTAGTAGCTTCTATATTTCTAAACCTAAAACTGAAGAAAAAAAATGAATCAACAAAAAAAATGTCAAATAAAAGAGGTGGAGAACACAACACACACTCCTTTCGTATCGTTATGCTATACCATACCCTTATTGTGTTAAATTATTTATTGGAAAACAATAAAGAGAGAGGGTTTGGGAAATGGGTGGGAGGAAGCTCAGGATTTTTGTTAGTCTAAATGAAGTTGACTTTAGATTAGATTTAACATTATGCATTTTTATTTTATAGGAAAAGTTTATAAAACCAAACCATGCTAATTACTCATTAAACTTTAATTATTGTTGAAACTTGGTTCCTATATACATATTATTTTAAATCACTAAGACATTAGATGGTGTAAGGTTGACTGCAGTAAGGAAATATTGTACCGGTTATCAAATTTTCCATGCTACCGGTATAATGTTATATCAGTTCAACCGGTGATTTATTACTTAAACCACATACTGATAAAGTTAGATATACATATATAATATGATAAATGATATATCATCCTACTAATTCTCTTATCCACAAAAAAGTGACATATGTCATTTGTAAATCAATCACTAATAAATAAAGTATCACTTTGTGACATATGTCACTCTTTTGTGTAGGAGAATTAGTAGGAAGATTTAGTACGAGGATATATCATTTTCTATATAATATATTAACATTAATATTGAAAATCAATCATTACAAATTAATTTTAAATAAAAAAATCGGTCAATATGATTGGTACGGTATGATCGGTTTTAGCCAATTTTAACCGATATAATTGCATAACCAGTATAATTATTGTACCGTAATAGTATTAGTACCTGTTTAACAGTTGAACCAACCGACACAAATCGCTTTTTCCAAGGAAACACCAGGGATGGGGAAAAGGTCAAATGCTGAAAAACCAACAAGTGTCCCAGGTCCATTCAGCATAGTTGTAGAAACTTATAAGTGTGTTTATTGGTTAACAGTCCAAAGCCTCTCAAGAAATTGAGAAAGTTGAATATCAGAATTAAATAAATGGTGATACTGAAGCAACATATATCAACCAAGAAGGAAGAAAGTCAATGCAAGCACATAGCTTGCTAATTATAAGAACAATTTGCAGCACTTGGCAATATAAATAAACCAAACTTGGTGTCACGTTAATTGGCAATGACTGTGTTGTGGAAAACCATGTTCTCACACAAATCAGAATAGAAAAGCACATGGAACAGAATAGTGATACGTTCAACTTCCTTTTATAGCATTATCACATAACTTACACAATTAGGGATACTCATCAAATACCCCCAAAAATAAGTCATGTGTGAGAACGGGTATCATGATACCCGCCCCACGGGTAACCGCGTATATATTTTAATTAAATATTTATACTTAGTTATTATTAATTTAACAATATATTTGTTTATTTTATTATTACTTCATAATAAAATTTATTAATAAGACTATAATCATAAAATTATCATATTATTTAAGTAAAATTTATTTTTATAGATTAATTATTGTAAAATATATAAAAATACAATTAAAATTGGAAACTCGTTGGGTACCCGCGGATACCCGCTACCCTCAAATAGTGCGGGTATGGGCACGGGTATGCACTACCTGTGTCCGCTCGTGGCCGTTGCCATCCCTAAACATAATATGGACATAGATCACATATCTTACACGTTATCTCACTTTCATCCCTAGATCAATCAGAATACTGCTACATGAATAAAAGAAAAATTTAAAAATAAAAAGTAACAAAAAATAACATTTTGATTAGCCTAGAACAGGAAGCGAAACACCATGTGAGGCAGGTAATCTCTGTCCACAAAGTATGTCAACTTATGTTTTTAGGGACAACCTTAAATTTATTCCAATTTCATTGTTCGTAATTTAAAATTGTATGTATATATGAACCAATTTCACTAACAGTTAAAGTTTAAAAAGTAATTATGAAGAAAAAAATAGTTTACGATATCTACTTGCAAAACACATAAAATTTAAGGGGTTTTTATGAACTTTTCCCTTATTTTATGTATACTCTAAGTTTTTGACATATAGATAACAATCTAACTTTATAGATTTTATTTTCAATATTGTTCATAACTTTAGGTCTTTTTGTCATGGATCACTAACGTTAGGATCCTCTCCAACTGGAACAATGTGGCCTCTCATCTTCCGACTAAGATGAGATGCTAAAATCAACATCCACAAGAGCAACTTTATTGGTGTTAATTCAAATCGTGATTTTAATCAGTTGGCTGTAAATAAACTCTGTTGTAAAGTGGGCTCTATTACTTTCAAATTCTTAAGAATCCATATTAGTGTTAATCCAAAAAGACTCTCTACTTGGTCTCCTGTTATAAATTCCTTTAAAATGAAATTCTCTCTCTGGCATCAAAAGCTTATTTCCTTTGGTGGTCGAGTAACACTCATAAAATCGGCATTATGTTCTTTACCTATATACTACTTCTCCTTTTTTAAAGCCCCAATTTCTGTTATAAATGAACTTGATAAAATTCAAATGCGTTTTCTCTAGGGAAGAGGAGATGAGAGAAAAGGTATCCACTAGGTGAGTTGGAAGAAGGTGTGTAGATTTAAAGATGAAGGGGGTCTAGGGGTTAAACATGTGTCTTTATTTAATTTGTCCTTATTAGGTAAGTAGAGATGAAGATTGATTAATGAGAGTGATTCCTTATAGGTGAAGGTGTTGAGATCTAGATATGGACATGGGGTTACGAGTGGGTGGGGTGGGTGACTCCGAGTGCTTTAGGAATGGTTCGTCTTGGTGGAGAGATTTAGGTAGAGTTTACAATAGGGAGCATTGGATCAATAATGGGTGGTTGTGTGAGGGCATTCGTAGGAGAGTAGGATTTGGACAGTCCATTAAGTTATGGACAGACCTGTGGGTGGGGGGATTGTCTAAAATATTGTTTTGGAAGATTGTTTCAGGTGGCTTTGGATAAAGATGCAAATATTAGTTCCTTGGGTGAATGGAGAAATAGAGTTTGGTGTTGGAATCTAAAATGGCGAAGGAGTTTGTTTATTTGGGAATAAGGAGAAGTCGAAGATCTTTTAAAAACTCTTGAAGATGCAAGGCTTAGGCAAGAACATAATGATAGGTGGCTTTGGATTCATGACAAGGAATGACACTATTCGGTTCGTAATGCTTATCAGGTGCTCCTAAAGGCGGAAAACAATGGTGAAAATGAATTCTTTAAAAGGTTGTGGAGATGTAATGTTCCAACTAAGATGAGATGCTTTGTGTGGAGAATGTCCTTAGATGGTGTTCCAACAATATTGAATCTTGTTCGCCGTGGAGTCTTGGAAGCTCACGTTCTATCATGGTGTTCTTTTTGTGGAGTAGAGGAAAAATCCATTAATCACATGTTCTTCTCATGCAATAATGCTTACTGCGTTTGGCAAAAACTTTACTCACGGTTTGGTCTTTCTTCCATTATCCATAATGATATTAAGTTCAACTTTCACTCTCATATGAACATGCTACGGATGGAGAAAAAGATTAAACAGCAGTGGATGTCCCTCTGGTTTGTTACTATTTGGTCTCTATGGTTGGTTAGAAACAATATCATTTTCGAGAATTCGAACTTTCAGTTAGATGAGGTAATGGATTTAATTTATCTTCCTTCTTGGAACTTTCTCTGTGCTCAATACTCTGATTTCAATTATTCCTATAGGGAGTGGGTGCTTCATCCCTCTAGTTGTTTTCTTAGATCTATTGTTTAATTGTATATGTAAATAAGAATATCACTTGTTCTCCTAAATTCTTTTTTTATATATTTGAAATATGTTGCTGATAAAAAAAAAGCTTAACACACAGATGACAAAATTTTGTCATTCAAGATGTTCATCAACATAAGATTCCAACCATTGGGTTGGAGTTTTGGTTTTAACTCCATCCAAGGCTATTGGACTTCCAAAGAACTTTGGGTCGTTTTTTAAATCCTTGAGTTGATAATCAATCTTATCTATTTCTACAAACTTTTCACCATCACGTGTAAGACAATTAAACAGCCCTTTTAACTTCAACGTTAGCTTTAAAATTAGGATCATCTTTGATCAATGATTTCTCATATTGACAAATAAGTAAATAATTGAAAATATGAATTAATTTTCAGCATTGCACGAATTTAGCAACTAAAGGCACTTATAAATTGAAGGAAAATCATAAAATGGTATAAAAGTGGCAAAACTTAACTCTTTTTAATATCATTGAATGTATTTTGTATCTTCTCTTTAGCCTGGTCCATTGCTTCATAAATGAAGCTCATAGGTATCCACCAATCGAAGCACTTTGATAAGTGAATAAGCACCCTTCAAGTAAGCGACAATGTTGTTCCAAAATTCTTTATCTATGACTAGATTCTCAATAAATCTTCCATCTTTCGTGTTTGCACACGGGCTTGATGCCTATTCATTGGATGTGAACATCCTTATCAATGCCTGTCAACTTTTGATTCCCATTTATCAGTGAAAATGACTTTCAGGTTCCAGTGAACATTTTACAGTTTCTGCTATTTTATTTCCTTATAAATTTTACTGTACTCATGTTTTCATCTTGGTAAGGTTGTTCACTATTCATTTTGTTACACTTACCTTTTATCGTTCAAGACTTTATTCAATATGAACGTTGACATTTTTAGTGACTAAGATGTTGATCTTTGAATTTTTTACTTTTTTCCATCCACTTGAAAATTTATCACTGTCCTCGTATTGTATCTTCGTATTATTGTTGAAGATCTCATTGAGGGATCAGTGAACATTTTACATTCTTTCCCTCTTTTGGACGTTGAATAATGTAAAGTTTGGCTAACCGACATTTTATTAACATGTCTACTCATTCCTGTGTTTTTCATTTATCAATTGCATTAATTTATTTACTCATTCGTGCATTAATTTGTTTATTTTTTGATGCTCCATTCAAATTCTTATCCATATAGGAGAATTCATATTCTTAACCTCAGTACCTGTCATTAACTTGAGTAAATCTTTCATTCACTGCTTATATATAGGTTATTTTCATTATGTCTCTGTTCTACTATTTTTTGTATTTTGAGGTATGAAGTTGAGCAAATCATTCACTCACTGCTTATAAATATATTAAGTTATGAAGTTGAGAAAATCATTCATTGACTTCTTATGAAGTATTTTACTGTACGAAGATGAGCAAGTCATTCATTATGCTTCAGTATGTTATGTATATAGGAGTAAATCATTCATTTACTGCTTATAAGGGTAGATTAAGTTATATTTTTTCATTTATTTATCACTAACAATATGACATGTTTCTTAATATGTTAGTATAATGTCTATTTCAAACACATTCGACATGATCAAGGACATAAATGATTTGAAACAATTGTGGATAATTGTTGTTCGAATTACGAGTCGTTAGTATGTTCAAATGCCCCCAAAATCTGGACATCTTGATATGATTTTGATGGATTCAAAGGTAATAGTAAGTCTTTCACTGCATATAACATATATTTTTACTATAAAATAATTACTTATTATTTCTATTATAGGACGACAAAATCCAATGTTCTGTTCTAAAGGCAGAATTTAATGTTTGGAGACATTATTTAGTCGAAGATAGAACATTTATGATTCAAATTTTCTATGTAATCCCAAACGATCTTCAATTTAAGTCATGTCATCATCTTTACCGGATTCAATTCAGTGGTAGTACCACAGCTCGCCAAATTGAATATCCAGTCATTCCTCCTACTCAATATGATTTCAGAAAGTTTGCTGAAATCATATATGGCAACATTCGAACTCATTGGTTAATAGGTTAGGCCTAATTCCTTAAATTTTATTACTGCAAATTAGTTTAACTTAGTTTTGTACAATCAAGATATGTATATATAATAACATTTATTTTATTCTGTTTATTGTAGAAATTATCGGTTTAGTTCAAGTCAATTCCATCTTCCCCAAATGTCCACAAGTTTGAAAAAAGTCACATTTCATCTCCTAGATCTTAGGTAATTTTTCTGTTTAACTTTGAATATTCTTAACTGTTTTTTCCCTTTATTGGTTTGTTTTGATGTTGATGTTTACATTCTTTATGTTTGTATTTGCTGTCTTCAGGGGTAATGTGATTACGTGTAATCTTTATCAGTCCCTTACAATCAAATTTGTCAACCATACTAGAAAATATAGATGTCTTGAGTCGATGTTCATTGTCTTAACAAATGCTAAAATAAGGAATGGAAGAGGTTGGGATCGTTGTAGGTTTTTCATGAAATTCATTCTTTAATATACATTGAATGACTTATTGAAATTTTTGTAGATGATTTACCACAAACTGTTTCAAGTTCGACTTTTGGTTCAAAGTTGTTTATTGGAGATGAAATAAGTGACATTGAAAAGTATAAGAGAAGGTAATTTCATGCAGAAATTACATTTTTTATATTATATACCCAAGTCTTTTGAAATGAGAATAGGATTATAATAATTTTGTTGTTGTAGTTTTTCTACTATCCCTTGTTGTTTGGAGTCAGTGAGTGTGGGTCCCCAGCAACTTCCATCACCTCAGGTTATTCTGTTGTTTAATTCTGTTGATGTTTGTCATTCTGTTGTTGTCATTCTGTTGTTGTTTGCCATTTATGTCAACTGCATGTTTACAAAATATGTTTGGACTTCTTTTCTGTATATTGTGTCCTTTACTGGTGAACATGACCCAAACAACATTGAAGTCCAAAGTTCATCTAAGAGATTGAGGCCTAAGTTTGATTTGGACAACAATCAAATTCCTAATTATGCAGCATCTGAATTGTCTTCTTCCAATGTGCGAAAGCATTTTAAGACTGGATGACTTTTTGCATCTCAATGATGATGTTTATGACTATAGGGTCATTTTATCAAGTGATTGATTATCTTTTAGAAGTTGTGTTTCTCATACTGTTTTTCTTTTGCTTGAACATATAGTACAATTTTATTTTTATCTATATGAATATGTAGTTGTGGGTGAATATTTTACTTATTTTGTTTTCCCCTTTTTGAGTGACCTTTTTGTTGGAAAAATTGGGTTTATTTTTTACTATCATGTTTGCAAAAAATTTACCATAGATTATATATATATATAGAGATATAAATCATAATATTTATGATTACTTTAATACGTTTCTTTAATATTCATTAAAGTAATTTAATAGATATATATCTCTTTCTTAGCTAAAAATTACTTTATCTTTCTTAAATATAAAATTTAGTTGATATCTCTTATATAGGTCTTTTTACTTCTGTTATTTAAACACTCAGAAAGATTTTTAATATTTACATATTATAATGTTATTCTTTAATTAAATTAGTGCAATACCCATTAACACATGTGCGTATGCACGGGTAACCTACTAGTTTTATCAAAAATTCATTCACCTATTTCTATAAAAATCATGTTGCATTATCTCTTCATTCATCTTTTTTTCTCAAATTGCACAACAACAACAACAATAGGGTTATGCTATTTCACCCAAAACCTTTTTTGTTTCTTCCTCAAAAGTGTTACTGCTCCTCCAACCCCATCTTTTTTATTTTCCCTCTATTTTTTAACAAACCACGTCAACTGCCACTATTGCTCCAGGAAATGGGAAGGGGCCAAATAATACTAAAGGAATTAGGAATGATATGGGGTGGAAACATGACATTTCTATTGATGGGAGTATAAGAAAAATTCAATGCAAATATAGTACAAAGATATTTAATAGTGGGATAAACATCATTTGGTTGGAACTCATAAGGATGTTGAACCTTGCAAAAATGTCAGTGATGAAGTTAGGAAAAATATGTTTGCAATTGTGTCCTCATTGCATAAAAATCTTTTAAAGAAAAAAATCATCACGAAGGAGGAGATGATGTTGAAGAGGAGGCTGAAAAAAGAAAAAGAGAAGAAATAATTGAGACTTTTGCTGAGCTTTTCAAGAGAATGAGAGTGGGCAGTCAACCCACCATTAAATCCATATTCAAGAAGAATTTGAGGGAGGAAACATGCCAAGAAATTGCTACATTTTTTTACAACAATGTTATAGCCTTCAATGTGACAAACAGTGATGAGTTTAAGAAAATGTTTGAATTGGTTGTGAGACATGATATAGGATTCAAGCCACCGTCTTATCATGAAATTAGAGTCAAGTATTTGAAGCAACAAGTTGTTTCTACCAAGCTTGCTACGGAGGAACATAAAGCATTTTGGAAGAAAGTGGGATGCACCATAATGACGGATGGTTGGACTAATAAGAGGAGGAGGACTATAATGAATTTTTTGGTAAATAGTCCTAAGGGAACAAATTTTTTTAAATCTATTGATGCATCTCACTTCTCTAAAACAACCGACAAGGTTTTCAGGATGATGGATGAAATTGTTGAGGAGGTTGGTGAAGAAAATGTTGTCCAAATTGTCACAGACAATGCAACAAACTATAAGGCAGTCAGAGAGTTATTGATGAGGAAAAGGATGAAGTTGTACTGGACACCTTGTGCTGCTCACTGCATTGACTTGATGTTGGAGGATTTTGAGAAGAAGATACCTATCCATAAAGAAACAATTGAACATGGTACAAAGGCTACTACTACCTACATCTATTAAGGACTTCTCTTATATCCTTATTGCATTATCATATTAAGGGGACAAATTCAACCACACACACGTTTTGCCACTTCTTATTTGACTTTGGGTTGCTTGGTTGATAACAAGCAAGTATTAATAAGGATGTTCACATCCACTGAATGGACATCAAGTCAATGTGCAAAGACCAAGGATGGGAGATTCGTTGAGAATGTGGTCATAGATAGAGTTTTGGAACAACATTGTGGTTTGCTTGAAGGGTGCTTATCCAAAGTGTTTCGATTGGTGGATTCAAATGAGAAGCCTGTCATGGGCTTCATTTATGAAGCAATGGACCATGCTAAAGAGAAGATACAAATTGTCTTCAATAATGTTAAGAAGAGGTAAATTTTGCCAATTTATACCATTTTATTTAGTGTAAGTTGCTTTTTCTTGTAAAATACCCACAATCCTCAAAATAAATTCACGTTTTTGATTATTTAGTTATTTTCCGATATGGGAAATCATTGATCAAAGATGGGACAACCAACTACATAGGCATCTACATGTTGTACACTACTACCTTAACCCAAAATTACATTATGATCCTAATTTTAAAGCTGATGTTGAAGTTAAAAGGGGTTGTATGATTGTCTTACAAAGATGGTGGGAATATGAAAGAAATAGGTAAGATTGATGATCAACTTGAAGATTTTAAAAACAAGTCTAGGTTCTTTGGAAGTCCAATAGTGGGAATCTTATGGTCATGAACTTCCTAAATTACAAAATTTTGCCATCCATGTGTTAAGCTTAACTTGTAGTTCCTCCGGCTACTAGAGGAATTGGAGTGTCTTTGAGATGGTAAAATTTCAGCCTTGTACTTTGTATTCTTTCCTTAAAATTAGTTAGTATCATGTGTTAATTAAAGTTAAAATTATTTAGGTCCACACTAAGGGAAGAAACTGTTTGATACAAAAGACCATGAATGATGTTGTTTATGTGATGACTAATTCAAAATTGACAAAGAAGAAGAAATTCAGGAAAGCAAATGAGTATAGCATGTTTGATGCTAATTGTGATGACAATTGGATTCTGGAAAATAAAGAAAATTCAGATATGGATGCTTCAAATGATGAAGAATTTTCAAGTTGGACAAGATGCTTATGTTAATTATGCTGGTGGTGCATCTTTAGAAGATATTGGGAATCCTAATTTAAATCATTTGGATATCCCTAACTTTGACAATGATGGTGATGAAGATGCCATGGAGGAAGATGACTATTATGATTATGACTTGAACAATTTACTTGATTAGATGCCTAGAGTATAGAGTTATGATTTAGGAGTTATGACTTATGAGTCTTATTACTATTTTGGTGTGACTTTTGATTTGACAGTATAATGTTAATTTGACTTATTATTTATGATTTTCTAAGTTCTTTTATTATTTTAGGTATATATATATATATGTGTGTGTGTGTGTCTTTTTTAATGTAACTTTTTATTTTAAGTAGAACTACGTTTCGTATTACGCTCCACCGCTTCTACGATCCTACCCTAACCTCCCGTTCCAAAGTTGACTCTACGCTTTAACAAGACGATTGATATCAAAGAGGTGTAGTTTCTGTAGGTTCATCAAATATGAAGAGCAGGGAACTTCATGAAAGAAAACCAAAATGATGTAAGCAGGTTGTAGAAAATAAATGGAACATTTTTTTTAAACATGAAAGAAAATATATTAAGAAAGTACAAAGAGTGCTAAGCCAATACACAGAGAAGCAATTAAGAAGAAGAAATAATATAAAGGCAAGGGTCCTAAGACCACTTTGCAAAAAATAGATTGGTTTTACCTGCTACAACACTAAACCAAATTCATGATCTAATCTAAATCAAATCCATAATAAAAACAAAACTACACTTATTATCATTAAAAACCACATTATTAAATGGAACACAGTATGAGGTATTCAACAGTGCTATCAGTTGTCAAACATGAATTTCAAATGGGCATTTTAAGAGGACTCAATGTAACAACTACCCAGTTTTACAACAGTAATAAAAAAGGTGGTCCAATGCACGAAGTCTCCTACCTAGTGAAGTTTGAGGTAGATATATGTAGTCTAATTCTCGCAAATGGAGAGATTGTTTTCAGGATTTGAACACTTGAACTCCTCCAATTCATAAGGAAAGCAACCTTACAGTTACACCAAGACTTACCCTCTTTAAAGAGGTACAACACGAGGTTTTCTCAGGAGGTCACTCATCCTATTACTACTCTCGGCCAAGCATACTTAACTGCAGAGTTCTTCTATAACAACATTGTCTATAATATTAATGAGATCTTCAGGTGTGTAGACCTGTGAAGAAGTGTGTGCTTTCAAAACATTGAGATCCATCAAATCATGGATTGAAGTGCTCACAAATTCAGATGACAGAAAAGGTTGCTCATGTATCATTGCATATGTTCTTCCCAAATCCATGCACAATTTGAAAAACCTTGTATCTTCAAATATTTTGGTTATATCCGCAACGCAACGATGGTTTCCTTCTAGAGCATGCTTCTGTTTCATCTCTAATGCAACCTTCCTTATAGATGCAAGATTCATAGATAAATGGTGAGATACTGTGGATGAAAACCCATTGTGACTTCCATGTATTCCATTTATATAGCAAAGTAAGGCCAAGTTGGCCAATGTGAAGTATGATATTAAAGTGAAGAAGTCATAAAAATTCATCCCTGTTTAAAATTAAAAACTGTCATTGAGATTAAACAAACTATTGAAATTAATAATTATAAAAGATGACTAGGAACTTCTATTCATAGTTGATCATCATAAAATCTTAAAAGAATGAATTTACTCAATCTAGGAAGAGAACTGATTAAATTATTATTGAGTTAGAACTTTAGTTTAAGAAATATGCATTTGTTTGCCTCAAGAGTATATGAAAATTTCATGACGCATGATAGGTGTTGAAATTATAGGATTTAGATATAGAAGGAGAAAAAATAAGGCTCAAAATAGTAAAATATAATTATAATATTGTGAATGATGATATTATGATAGAGAAGACATAATACTAACCCCTATTTAAATTAATACTAGTCTCTTAATTAAATAAAGAAACAAATCATAAAAGGCAAGATAAAATAATTTTCATCCTAAGAGATCTTCTAAGATATTTTAGACAAAAACAAATCTAAGATATAATCAAAATAATGAGATATTTCTCTAAGGTATGAGATATAATAAAAATAATATGAGATATAATCTTCAAGTTGTTGTAAACGTTGGCAAAATCTGCAATGAAAATGGTAGAATGGTAGCTACGATGAAGGAGCTGGAACAAATGCTCTAAACCATTGATAACAACTTCAATCTTCAAATGTCATAAGGCAACAAAGCTTAACTATCTATAACATACGCTATCTCCAAGTCTAACCACAATGAACAAAAGAAAACAACATTTAACTATTCATGACATAAGCTATCTCCAAATTTAACCATCATGAACAAACATACTAACAAGAATGTTGGCCGCACAACAGGCAATACCAAATTTGATGATTCATGTTCCATAAGGAAGAATTAGAGAGCACCACCAATCAGAAACCACCATCATTTAACTAATAATAGGGATGATATCAAGAGCATCGAGAAGAACCTTGATCAATACAAGAACACAAACACTAACCTCAACTAAACAACGAGATATCTGAACCACACAAGACTTGAACAACTTCAATAGTTCTATATCCAACACTCCCCCTCAAGCTAGAGCATATTCACCATATGTATCCAACTTATCACATATGGATGGAAGAGAATACCAACATCGCTTGTGACGGAGATGACAACCACAAATCCAAGAAGGACGATGCAAATTGTAGCTTTAACAAAAGCATGCAACAACAAGAACAAAACTAGAATAGGGAGAGAAAAACATCGTGCTAAAGAGGGAGACTAGAATGGTGATAAAACAACAGAAATGACAAGTGTTGAAAGTGAGAGATGACAACAACTAAAACAAGTAGGAAAGGTGACAACTAAAAATCCAACCGAAAAAAGGATCACAAGACTAAGCTTCAGAGTTAAGGGTTTAGGGTTTATATATGGAAGGATAAAAAGGAATGCTCAAAAAGTAAAACGTATTGATGATACTGTGAATGACGTTACAATGATATTGTGATACAAAAAGACATAATATTAACCCCTATTTATAGTACAACTAATAAAGTAAACTCAATACTAAGAGATCTTCTAAGATATTCTAAACAAATTTAAGAAATAATCAAGATATTCTAAGATAATTTAGTATATTCTAATAGTAGGTAAAAGCAATCAGCAAGGGCATATACCACACCTGTGTTAGCAGCAAGATTACGCTGGCAAAGACCTTCAAAGTCGTCACATACATCCTTGATGTCTTCTATGTATTCCTTGGCCTCTTTGTAATCCCTTAGAAGTAAATTCCACTGCCATAGCATGAAAAATCATGAGATAACTAAGGTCACTTATAATTATCCTTGAACTTGACTCTCAATCACAAATATGAACTTGATTGCATTGCTTAATTTACCACCCAAGAAAGGTTATAGGCGTTGAACCAATTGTGGTTTATAGATATCGTATCTTCCTGAATGCAAAAGAGACAGCATCAAATGATCAGAAGACATCAAATATCCTGCACAGAATCATCTGAAGATAAAGCCAGTGTAGAGTCGAATTTTGAGCTAGAAATCCATGTTTTCAATAGCCGCAACAGTTTCCTATGCTAATTTTGTAGCTATCTTGCTTATACCATCTAATCTAATCGATGAACTAACCATTATCTTAAAGATTTAGATGGAAGTAATCATTGTGTCCTAGTGATCCTGACAGCTAACTCCTGTTAAATATGATGTTGCTTCCTTAAGAACATCATATTTAACCGAGATTCAATAAATCATACAAAATTTCCATTTGCTGATACATTTTTTATGGGGACAAAGAAAATGGGAAGATAAGTATTATTTACATGATAATTGCTTCTATTGGGTATATAAAAAATTCTTATTCTAACAGGACTATGCGACAGCCTTTCAAATCCAAATGGGAATATAACAGCAATTCACACAGGTAACCAGAACATACCAAATTATGAACTTGATGATACCAACCACTGGGAACAAATATAATTTCACCCGCTTCTTGTGTACATTCTAACCAGATAGCCTGCATACATATACAAACTCACTGAAGGTTGAAGCACAAGTGTATTTGAATAAGATTTGAGGCAAAACGGAAACTTAAAATTTACCTTTTTAAAACCAGGAAATTTTGAGTCAGATACTTCATCAAAGACATTATATACACAGTTTTTCATATTCCTGAATAAAAGTTGACAAGTAAATAAAAAAGACAATAATCAAAGAATTCAGAAACAATGCCATTAATTTATTTGGCAAAAGATAAGCATCCAAGCCTGTCAAATACAAGATGACACTGGGAAGGATCTAGAAAAAGCCATCTCTTCTTTCCACAGACATTTGAGGACCAGCTATAGGACCGGAAAGCATCGGCGTGAAGAGGGGTCCAAGATTCTGCCAGAAGAAATGAAAGCTATGAGTTACCTGTAGGGCTGTAGGCTGTTCACCTATCTTTAAGGGGAGTATGGAATCATCTGACATTAATTGCTACAACAATAATTTACTACACGACTACACCTATAATCAAACCTTTCACCCCCATGTAAACAAAACGATAGTCAGAGCTACATATTTCCTCGTTCTGTTGGCATGTGTCGGAATCTATATGCATTCTGAAGTTGTCAAGATACAGGTTGAGCCAATCATCACAAAAGAACATTGGAGTGATGTATGCTGCATATTCAGGATACTCCTGCCAGAATAACAAAATAAAAAATTAGTAAGCAACATCTGTACAAACAAGAATTATCACATAAAAGCTTGATTGTAATGATAATGAGAACTCTCGGGCTCTCGGCACCAAAAGGACCAACAATCCTAGTCATTCATTAACTTCCATTTCCTCTTACACAATGTGTGTGCCTATATAAAGAAGACACAAGCTTACAACTTGGTTATATGGGAAGCTTGCATTAGCAAAATAAATTACGATTGATGCAAAACAACAGACCAATACAAATTCATTTGGATTAAGAACCAACTACTTTTCCCACAAGGTGGAATCAACTACATGGATAAAACAACACCCTTGTGTTCTACCAAAAACCAATTTTTTCGACAATCCATTTAAGTATAAAAATATATTCTAATGGCTTCCAGTAAAGTTTTTCTATGTCGTCCTCTGCCTCTAAATGTTGGATTATCCTCCATATCATAAACTCTCCTAGCCGAGGATTCTATTGGTCTTCTTCCCACATGTATAAATCATTATAGGCACAATCCTACCATCTTTTCCTTAATATGTGTTACTCCTACTTTCCCTCTAATACATTCATTATTCATTGTTGATCTTATCTCTTCTTGCATGCACATGCATTTAATGCAACAATCTCGTCTCAGCCACATTTATCTTATGATCTTGCTGGCACTTTATTGTGCAGCATTCTGTGCCATAGAGCATAGTCTAATGGCTGTTCAGCAGAATTTCCATTTTAGTTTGATAGGTACCTTTGGATCACAAACACCTCGAGCATTCCTCCATTTCATCCACCTACCTAGAATCCTATGATTTACATTTCCCTCAATTTCTCAATCATGTATGATAAAAGATAGCTCCAAGGAACCTAAATTGTGCGACTTGTGGGATAATTAATTAAGAATTTAATTTTTGTCATCCACAATTCAATATAACACAACCCACATCATCCTAAGTTCGCGCATCATTCAGATTGATGATATGGATGATGACATCTTTCAGAAAACATAAACCTTAACTTTCAGAGTAAGTTCGCTATCCCCTTAAACAGGGGAGAAAAATTCAAGGATGGGTTCTGTCATCAATTTTGGCACAAATCTCTTCTTCAAATTTGTAAGAGCACATAAAACTGACCCTTCAAAGATTACTTAACACTTAGGAAAGATAGGATAGGCACTGATATCTGTCAACCAATGGAGAATAGATGAAAAAGATAAAAGCCATACCTTTACAAAATGCCAATCCTTCAAATATGGTACAGAGTGATCATTACTTGTATGATTTTCATTATTGCACTGAACTGCAGAACCCTCCACTCGAAGGCAGTGTTCTATAAAATCAGAGACCGACATCTCCTCTCTTTTCTGATCGGTAAATTCCCTCGTGTCACAATCTGCAACCTTCATGTGACAAATATCGTTCATTTTACTTTCATTATAGAGTTTGAGACTTTGAGTACAATCAGCCATAATCACCAATCTATTATTATATGTGTCACCAATGACTGGATTAGATGTAATTGGAATTGGATTATGATGGATGGATAAAAAATAAACCTGAGTACCCAGGTATTCAGAAGTCACATTGGACTTCGATTAATCCAAATCGAGATGGTAAGATACATTTCTCATTGCTTAATTTTCCATTTTCATTACTTGAATTCGAGAACTTGTTTACCAATAAGACCAATAAACATTGTACAAAATTATTATCAAAACATTCAACCCATCCATAACCCAACTCAATAAATTCATCCAATCATTCATTTAGTCGCTTGTCATTTGGGTTTTGGAGGGGACATAAAGGAAATGAAAGGCTTCAAAGTCATACCACAAGTGTATTTTATGGTTCTCAAGCCTTTCTCTTCCCTCTATTACCCTCGAAAAACCAACTCGCAAACAAACCCTTAGGTCCATTTGCGAGTTGGATTTTGGAGGGGAACAAAGGGAAATGAGAGTCATATCAAAAGTGTATTTCAACCTTCATTTTCCTTTCCTTCCCCTCCATAACCCAACTCGCAAACAAACCCTTAATATATTAAATGCACAAACATCCAATTCATCCATTTAAAATCATAAAAAACTAGATACAATAGAAGCATGATATTCCAGAATCAAGAGTGCAAATAAAAACCAACATGTTTTTGAATGAAAAGAAACAGTGATACCTGAACTTCAGAAACCCCAAAGTGAGAAGAGAAAAAATGAAAATTGGGTTGGCCAAGAGGAGTGACCCAATCAGAACAAGCTCTCCAATGAAGAAGGTCCATTAATCCAGTGACCAAAACAGGGTAATTCTTATCCATATATCTCTTTGCAAATTCACTGTAACTCAATTCATTCCCATTCACTCTCTCTATTTCTCCTTTTATGTTGATACCCATTAACAATGAATTCACAACTTGTTTTCTTCTCACAATTTTTTTGCCTTTTTCTACTGATTGTAATTGTAACTGTGATTTTTGGCTGAATAGGAAGAACAGAAAACAAAATTATTCAACCATCCTACATAAATATATTTGGTTGGGTTGGAGAAGCACATTCTTTAGATATATAAATATGTTTTGTCCCATTTTTTCTTACTTTCTAGTCCTTATTTTCTTGCACCCAAAAAATGAAATTGCACCAGAATCAAAAAAATACAATTTATAATAAGAACTAAAATTAAAACTGGATAAATTTTCAGGGAACATATTTAAATCTTTACTATATTAATTTTTATTTTTTAGCTTGTGCACATACATGTCTATATAATATATAGTTGGATGAAGATAAAACTCAATTTTTATTATTTGTTACCTTAATCTTCATACTATAATATACTAGCGTGTTGACAACCCGATAACTGATGTGATTAACTAACGTATAGATATATTAGTGTAGCAAGGGCAATAGATATAGATATAGATTTACATTATTATAAATATTAGTGTAGATATTAGTATAGAAGATAGTTATTAGCAAAGGCAATATGTGAAATTAAAAATTACATCACCTTGATAGTTATAACATGTTTTCCCTTTATATTAGTATAGATGTACTATTATCGTAAAGATTTATACACCATCATTATTCATATATGGTTGGAGAATAGATTTTTTCCGTCCTCTCTTTGTTTAATGTTACATTTGTATTTGCGTTAATATGGTTGGCTTTTGGACCCAGTAGCTTTCATAGTCATATATATTGTTTTCTCTGAAAGTTTCAAAATATATAATATGTCAAAAGCATTTAAAAAGTTCAAGAACATGTAAAATTGGGGTGAGCATAGGCCGAGTTGGGACGGGTTAAGGCGTGTCCTTACCCGGTCCTAAATGTTGTTTGGTTCATTTTTTTAAATTCGGACTCGACCTAGACCCGGAGTTAATCCGACCCTAAATATTCACATGGTCAGCCTTTAAACTCGGACCCGACCCTAGACCCGATTAAATATAACGTATACTTATTTTATATAAAGTTTTCTAAATATTATTTATTATTTTGATTATGTAATTTGACATATAAAATAATATATGTGTATATATATTATTAAACATGTATATATGATGAAAAATTAAAGAATGAATGATATTTTCGACCAAAAAAATATAATTACTCTGTATATATTTCAACAGAGACACATACAAACATCATGAGAAAGTGAAAATGGGACGGGCCAGGACGAGTCTTGTTTGGTCCTTACCCGACCCTAAATATTGATTGAGTCTAATTTTTGAACTCGAACTCGGCCCTAAACCCAATGAGACCCGACCTTTTTCAGGCCTGACCACGATCGGGTCATATTATATGAGCGGGTAAGGTCGGGTCCTGCTCACCCCTAATATAAAGGATAAGTGAATATATATATTATATTAAACAAAAACATAACAAAATCAAAGTATAGGAAGAACAATGATAACAAATAGAGTTTAATATATATACGTAGCAGAGTTTAATATATATTTATTATCAATAAAAAGTTACATACCATTAATATATTATTTATCATTCACCTATAATATTTTTGTTTAAGAGTTAATAATGATTAATAATGAGTGATAATGATGATATGTGAGTGCACAAAATCAATACATTATTATTGCTTAAGTATTAAATCCTAACAAATAATTCATATCAGTGTTGTGATAACCAGATCGGACTGGACGGTTCAATCGCTGACCGGACTTAAAAACGGCTCCGTTTTGTAGTCTTAACTGAATGAGTAGTTGGACCGTTTTGAACCGAAGAAATTTCGGTTCAACCGTGCTAAACCCGGTTAAACCGGAATAACTGATGAAAAAATTCGGACAGCTCACTTAAAATTTAAAAAAAATGGAACATTACTCTAATGTTTTGTTTATTTTGGTAAAAAATGATAGAGAAATGTTACTTCAATATAGTTATATAAAATTATTAATTATATAAAATTTAAATTTATATATAATTATAGATAAAAATTATTAATTATATTTAAAATCATCTGGTCCGATCGGACGGCGTAACTAGTTAAACCGGTTAGACCTAATATGGAAGATCTTCCGACTTGACGTCCGTCTCGGATTTCACAACATTGATTCATATAAAGAACCTAATTACAAATTTATTTTAGGGATCCATTTCAATTTCTTAAAAAACAGAGGGAATACAAAGTAATTAAATTTATAAAAGAAATATTTTAGACATCAAGAATAAAAAAGACTAAAATCTTCACTCCTCTTTCCATCCACCATTACCAAATTATAAATCATAGATCCAAACATGACCTGTCTCTATGAACGAAGATGGTTAATATTGTCACCACAATCTACGAACATATATCCTTCTCAGACTACAGGACTTCAACGCTTTCTCCTTTTCTCTTATCAAATTCCTCCATTCACCCCAATATCGAAAGAATTCCTAGCAATATGTGGCTAAGCGGCGTGTTCCATTGATGGCGGTATGGGGAACTGCACTACAAGTTTAGAAAGCTAGGATCTTGGTAACCTCGTCATGGATAATCAGAATGTTTATTCTGAAGGGGAGCAGACTTTTATGTAGAGGATTTGTTAAAGAGAATTATGCATTGAGCAAGGTGAAGTCAAATATTCGCTAAGGTGGAGAATGTTGTGTAGATTTCCTAAGGAGCGATATATTCGTCTATTTCAATCAAGGTGGAGAATGTTGTGTAGATTATCCTTGACGATGTTACCAAGATCCTAACTCTCTAAACTTGTAGTGTAGTTTCCCGTACCGCCATCAAATGGAACTTGCCGCTTAGCCACCTATTGCTAGGAATTCTTTCGATATATGGAACCTCTACACAAAATTTCACCAACAACCATCCTCTTCAATACTCAGTCAAACTGAACGTTGGAGATTCCTTGGAAAGCCTCAACCGCTGTCACTATTGTCTAGTGCGACAATTCTTAGTTCAAAAGAACTATCATAATCCACCATAAGGAGTATACCCACAACACACACCTTGCATCAATGTTAATCAATGTCTGTGCCACATCCTTGCATCCAAACCAATGCCCATGTCACACATTGCATCTCTACCAATACTCGTGTTACAACCTGCATCAAAGTCAATGCTCATGTTATACATTACATCAAAGTCAGCCAGCGCCTCTGTGTTTTTGTGGATGCTTGAAATATGTTATTACATTAGTCCCACATCACCTAGTATTAGAATAGAGTAGAGTAACCAATGTTATATATTGGATTCAAGTTCCTTGTTATAATGTCCACCAGATATAAGCACCAAATAGAAACACCCTATGGGCACTTGGGCCCATGGGTGTGCTAGGGTTTATAATCCTTATTCTCTAATAATATATTGTTAGCCGCTCAGCGTTCCCAGGGACGTAGGAACAATTGGCCGAACCTCGTTACCAATTTTTTTGTTTCTTCTCTTAAATTTATTCTATGCACTTTATTTGATTGTTTGTGACCAACGTTGCGAAACAATTGCTTCCACTGCATCAACAATTTGATTGTTGCATTGATATGAGAGATATATAAGTTGATTGTTGTATTGGTATGGGAAATTTATAAGTTGATCATTATATTGATCGGAAAAATATGTAACTTGATTATTATATTGATATTGGAATTACATAAGTTTGAAATTAAGGTTTTGCATGTCGATACTTGATCACTAAGTTTGTGTCTTGAGCTCGTCCTGGGGATATGACATAGTAAAAATGAAATGGGGCTGAGACGACTAACTTAGGTGATACTTTTTGAAATAAAATAGTGGAAACCTTTACTAAAAGAGTTAATCAACTAACTTCGGTTAGTGTGCATGCATTACATTCTTGTAGTTGGAATTAGAGAAAATGAAAAGATATAGTGATATGAATATCATTGCGGATTTGGATAGGGATGGCAATTATGGTGATTCGTCAAGAAGCCTTGAGGGATTGCTTAGGTGGGACAATGTAGTGAGGGTCCGAGTTCATTACTTGTATGACCACGATAGTCCTACATGCAAACTAAGTGCTCTTTTACACCCCTTTGCGCATTTCATGATCGGTAGAGAGGAATCCTGAACGGACTGGGCTTACCATGTAAGCACATCAGATAGAGGTACTGGACAACAATTGATATTGTTACTTGCCATTGTTAAGGATACATGTACTCTCGGTTTCTTTCCCACTAGGATCTTGGCCTTCGGGTATTGTATTTTGATGGAGATTGATTGATTGAATTGCATAAGGATTCCATGATAGATATATTAATTGGGGATGTGAATATCCTCTTGTGTAAGACACTAACTTCATGCATCATTTGCATATGTTTATCATTGTTTGATTTTTGTTGTTATATTGTTTGTCTTACTTTAATGTTATTTCTCTATGTAATTCCACGTTGCGGTCGTCGTAGTTGGTTCTTACTCCCTTCTTTGTCTTTTTCTTTTGTCTATACTATGTGTATGCTCAGGTTTGTTGCTGTTGCACTTTGGATATCCATTGATGGAAGTATAGACTAGAAGAACTTGGTTTGTGTATAAGTTAAATATCTTATCTATGTTGGGATTTTTTCCTCAAATTTAGGAATATCTTTGGTCTTTTTGAAGTGATTTTTGTATAAGTCATATTTTATGAAAAATATTTAAGAATGATTCTTTTTCACATATGATGTCTTTTATAATTATGTTGATAAGATAAGATTAGATTAATGATTTTATAAGGTTATATAATTCAGAAGGGATAATTACATAAATTATGGTTGAATTTTGAGGTTGATGTTAATGCCTTGTTTTGAACTTGAGATAATATAAAATATTTTCTCATTTTGAATTTGAGAGACAAAATGTTTGAATTTACTCTGATTTTATAACATGCTAAGTTATCTTTAAATATACATTCCCTATATTTTCCATAATAAAATTTTAATTTCTTAGTTACAAAAAAACGAGTTGTTACATTAGTGGTATTAGAGTTGTTCCTTCATATCTGGCTTAAGGTATGTCCTCATAAACCCTTTATATGTGTGACTCTGATGTGTTTGATTGTTTGTTTTGTTGTCATTCCCGCCTCAGTCAGTGATGTATTATTTTTGTCATGAAAATGACAATTATGTTTGTAAAAGATTAAGTAACGCCTTAAATTATGAGCATGTTGTTGTGTGAGTTTTTGGATAGTTAATGAACTAGTACAACATATTTTTTGTGTGTGACTCTTTGTTTATATCATCTTAACTAGAGAAAATCATTCTTTTGTGTCTCATTTTTGTTATGTAACTATTCTCATCTCATATTAGTCACCCTTTTAGACCTCATGGGATGGGTGTACCTTGATTTCCATTTCATCGTACCTTTACAATAAAGTCTTCACTTCTTCGTCTTTTTCTCTCTCCTTGCACTATCGGTTGATTGTCTTGGTTTAAAAAGTTTATTTTTTTAAATATATCATTAAAACATGTGTGTTCTGATGTTTATTTTCATACACGTCCCTAATTGAAATATTCTTTTAATTATTTTGTCCACTTCTCATGGCTGAAACAAATATGCATAATGTGGTGATGTGCAATTTTACTCTGTCATTAGACTTTTTGGCTAATTCCACTTCTTTATTATAGTATGTAGGTATGCAATTTTCTTTTGTAAATGTTCTCTATCATGTGCTCTGCCTTCTTTTCCATGAAATAAATTTGTACATATTGATTACTACTTCAATATATGTTTTCTTGTATAAAAGTTTAGTAATTTAATTTAAATAATATGAACTTGTGTACAACATGTTCTGTGATGCAATTATAATATATATTTTTTAATCTAATTGATATTGTCCAGCCATTTTATTTCTGAGTCATGAATTCTTGAACAATAAATTTAGTATCATTCTAATCAAATGATAAGTAATTTAATGGAGTCATATAAACATGTAAATTGATATATTTTATTGAATGTTAATAATAATGCTTTAATGGTTTTGAAAATGTTGAGATAGCAAAGCAAAAAGGAAATTACCAAAAAGGAAAAGAAATGTACTTTGTGTGTTTTGAGGAGACCAAGCCTTGTGTCTCTCTTTCATGAGTTGCTAAAAATTAAAATTTTATTGTTTGCATAAGTTTTATATATTTATAATAAAAAATATATTTCTGGTTAAAATTAATGATTGCATTGTGTTAAGATACTTAAATGCCACCATGAAGAGTATGTTTGTATAAAAGTAGAATATTTATATATGTTCATACTTCGAAGTGACTTTCTAAACCTTTATAACCAAAAGTGAATCATTACAAGAAATGTGCATAATAAAGGTATATTGATAAATAAATAAAAATTATACTTGTGCATTTTAGATATGTATAAAAGTCTAAGTTGTAATAATGAACATTTGATATTGTGTTACTTTAGTTTTAGTGAGATATCGCTAAACTAATTTTGCTTCCATCCTTTTCGTAAGCAGTGGTGATGGAATTAGCTAAAAAAAAATTCTATCTTTGTACATTTGTCCTATAATCTATATTAATTAATATTTTGAAATTTAATATTAACACTATCTAATATAATTGTAACGTACATTAATATATGGTTAGATATTGTACTTTCAGTTTTTCTTCTGTTTCGTGTGCACTAGTATATGCTATATATTTATATTTATAAATATAATTAAGGTATTTTATACATATATATCTATAGGTACATAAACTTTAAGAATCTACTCTTATGATTAGTATGCAACTTCTAAACCAATTAGTCCCTTTTAAACCTTGTGGCCTATTCCTTCACATTTAGGGGTGACAAAATTATCCACAATTCATAATTCATCCAAGTTAAATCTATCCAAATCCATTCGTTAGAGCTAATGGATTTAAATGGATATAATTCAATGGATAATGTTGATAATGGATGAATTCAAATCCATCCATTATATCCAATGAATATCCATGGATATATCCATTTGGATGGATGCTCAATCCATCCATAAAAATAAAATCATTTTTCCTCTCAAAACACACGTGCAAACTCCTTTTTAACGAAATGATTCCTTCAAAGGTTGCATTACCATTTCTAACAAGCATTCTTTCAACAAAAACTAGATTTCTTCATATATGAAGGTTTATTTTTCCAATATCTTCATTCATTTTACTTAGACTTCAAATAATTGCTTTGAATGTTTAACATTTCTTACCGATTCCATTTCTCTTGTATTCCTTTCAATTAGATATTTCAACTATCTATCAATCATGTAATTTAACTTTGGTAAATATAATTTATGTTTGTAACCAACCAAAAAAACATGAAGAATGAGAGACATATCAAAACGAATCTATGAATTTCATGATATACATCAAATTTTTCTAACAACACTAACCTAGATCTCACATGAAGGTTTTAAGACTATAAATTTAAGCTTAACCACATGATTTACCATTAAAAACTTAAAAGTTAATTTTTAAGTTTATTACTCTTTTAAATTTTTGGATAAAAACTTCAAAAGTTCACTATTTTAGAAGTGTTTTTAAAAAAAAAAACACTTTTTAAAAATGTTTTTTTAAATGCACTTTGTAAAAAACGTAAAGTCACGGATTGGATATTCATCCATCCAAATCCATAAAAATGGAGTCATGGATTGATTGGATGGATTATAATCAATTGGATATGGATGAATTAGATAACTTTAAATATGGTTTAAATGAATTTATATGGATTCATGGATGTATTTCCATTCATTCATTTTCATCCAAATCCAAACTCATCCAAATCCATCCATTTGCCACCGTCATTCACATCCATTTCATCTATGCATGATTAATTGATTTTGGTTCTAAAAAAATCATTTTTGAAATAAATGTGTTTAATCCCTTAAGGTGATTGATACAGGTCTTCTATCTAATCCAGTTTCAAAAGTCACATTGGTTGAAGTGTAGTATTCGGCTCAACATTATTTATGTTTCATCTTGAGAATTCAAATTTTTAAACAATTGTATCTTAGATAAGAATAATTTTTTAAAACTCCTTGAGAATTCTCTAAACATGATGTTGATCTTTGAGTTCTAAATGTTTGTTTAAAGTATATTTCGGTTATCCATATCTAATTTATGTCATTTGAGTGATATTTATAAATTTTCAATTATTATTGGTAACAAAATATATGTTTTTGGTTGAGCCTATTATCTTTGTGCATCGAGTTAAATCTATAAACTATCAACTCTCCTTCTATCGCGTCTTATTTTTTATTTTAGGGACGATATCTTGAATTGGGTACTTACTTGACCATATTGTTTTGCCCTTTAAACTTTAAAAATCTTTGTATGCCTAGACGCTCATTTATTTGATATATATTTTCTTTCCTCTCTCACTATAATGTGACAAATCCAAATTTGAAATCTTCATGAAATTTTTATTAAGTATGACTATTACTATGCTATTTAGCTGTGTTCATTTAAACATTATCATTTTGGTTAAGATCTTTTACACTCCAGTGAGTTATGAAAATTCAATCTCAATTTATATTGGTTTCAAAAATGTCCTTGTAATCTTCATCCATTTTTACTAATCGTTTTGAGTGATTGTTGCCTTGATAGATCATGAATATCTAGATTTCTTAATAACTACTTTGTAAACTTTATCCCCATTGTAATAATTTTCCTTCTAGTTCTTTGCTCTCATCATTTTATTGTATCTTAACATCTTAAATTTGACTAAATGTTAGTTCTTGAATTCACCAAGTTGTCTCAACCTATATGTGATTCACTCTAGTGATTGACAACTTATTTATCTTAATTGTGTATATTGTGTCAATTCACACATCCATAATCTTTTTACCCATAGAATAACCTAACCAAATCTCGGGGACGAAATTTGTTGTTAGGGAGAAGGATTGTAATGTCCACAATTTTCTATTTTTTTAATATGTGAATGAAAAATCTTGATTTACTTTTGTAGAATTATCTTAATAAAAATATGAATTTTTTTAGATGAGTTGTAGATCTTTGGATGATTATCTTGATAACCTTATCTTGTTTTGATTTGAATCGTTATGCTTATTATAACGTTTATCTTAAACTAATTTTGATAGTATATCATATTATATTCACTAATTATTTTTTGGAAATATATTTGTATATTTCTACATTTATGCCCAAGACCCAATCTGTTATTAAGTACAATTAATGTAATTGTATTTATTTATTTTTATAATATTATTTATTTAATTAAATATATTATATGATAAGTTCCTTGATTGAAAATTAGATATTTTTTATTATAATAGAGGTTATAATAATGAAAAACATGTTCTTATAATTTTTTTCTAAATTGTTCTTGATCATAGAATCATTGAGAGTAGGACATTAATGACTCAGATAGATCAATATATATGTAATAGTATTTATTGGTTAAATATTAATAGATCTCGTTTATTAAATTGCATATATAGATGATACATATATGAATATGATCATTGAACTGACTCAACTGAGAATTCCTAACAGTTAAGATTACCTTAATTGTCAATAGGAAATTCTCAAGAAGAAATGAAATAGTTTCATTTGACCTGAGATTAACGTAGTAATTAACATATTATTTATCATACTTTGATTTCGAACACATAATGTTTTAGGATGTTATATGAATGAATATTGGGTATGATTTAATGCTTGTAGAATTAATGATTAATCAAGAAGGGATCCATCAACTCTTGGTAATGAGTTTGCTCTCTATAAATAAGACATTGGTCAATGTATTACAATTAATAAAGAAATGAGTTTCTTTGAGTTATTATGGCAACTTATTAAAGTTTGACAATTGTATCATACTTTAAAGTTAGTCAGAGCTGTAAAGATGGAAGAAATTATTTTAATTGATCTTCTAGTGGTTCTTGAAAGTGAAATATATATTACTTCATACTAACTGGTCATTAATGAGTGTTGCTAGACGCCAACCTTGATTAGTAAATTATTTATTTAATTTACTACCAACTTGGTATTGAACCTACAGGGTCACACACTAATGAATGTTCTAATCTTTGCTAAATAATTATATTATTTGATAATTAAATTTGAGAATTTAATTTGATCAAATAAATAATTTTATGGAATATTATTTTAATTCTTTGCTAGCACCAAGAATTTAAATAATAAATAAACACATTCTAAAATATTCATATGTAGCTGAAAAATAAAAGAATAGTTATTATGTTATTTATGAAACAATATGTAGTAATTGATTTGTAACATTTCAACCAATAGGTATCACTTAAGATTGTAATAATATGTATAAAGATATATAATATGAGAAGTTGCCATTTGATTTACAAAATAGTGGAGGGAATTTCTTTCCCAGAGCACCCTCTCATATATATTATATGTTGACAGTACTGATTTGGAAAAAATGAAAAGGAAATAAAAGGTGGGTGTAAAAACAAAACAACGTGAGAGAATTGATTTCACACAGAATTGCTTTCACAAAGGCTATGTGATAAAAACAATCAACGTGAGAGAAATCACATTTCCTGTTTTGATATGTAAGGAAAGACACATTGTGTTGTCTTTTTTACTATCTTTTCTCTTTTTTATTTGCTACACAATACATACAAAAGAGTTTTGTGAGTATTAAATTCTAAAATTTTAGAGTGCTCTATTTTTGTTCATTGGTTCAAGGGTTGATAGGAAATGTTGGTCTCGGTGTGAATACACGTGTAGAGTCTTCATAGTTTTGAAGAACAACTTTAAGCATTCAGGAAGTACAACCGGATACACATTTTATATGTAGTTTTTGATTATATATAATTTTAAGCATAAACAGATTCATGTTTATTTCGCCATGTGTTAAGAACACCATAATTTTTCTTTCATTATTTGGGTTAATCTTTAACAAAGTTATCTCACTAAGATTATCTAGATATTATATGTGGTTATTCTTTTGTGATGATCTTATCTATTTTATCTACTTTGATGATAAAACTGATTTACTCGTAATCTTAGAAATACTTACATGAGAAATTTCACTAAATATAACTGTAGTATTTATCCTTTTGATAATAATTTACTAAGTAATATTTGCTATATTATTTATTATAACACTATCATTCTTGTGACTTTTAATTAAATTGGTTATGATTATCATAATATTTATCATAACATATTTAAGATCATATCATCATTTTTATCTTTTCTATCCTTTAATCATTTTATCCCTAAGTATATAGCATCACTTTATCCTATATATATATATATATATATATATATATATATATATATATATATATATATATATGATCTATTGGTAGAATAATGATAATAGATGGATATATTACTTTACAATAGTAAGCTTATGTATATAATGTGTATAAACAAATTCATATAATACAATAGTAGTTTGTTTTATTATATATATGCATATAAATATCAACCTTTTATTTTTATATCAATGTACAATCTGATATAATCTTTTTATTATGTATAATCTTGTGGTTTTCATATTTTAAATTGTGTTTGAAAGCCTAGTTTAAAATCTCTTAGCCACAAAATTCTCTTTGCGGTTATCCTATACTTCACATAACCTCCACCCCATCATCATCTCCAACAAAATTTAATTGTTCAATTTATTTCTTTGTCACACACACCAAAAACCTAACTCCAATACACAGTTTCTATAAGGCTTATTTTAGTAGCAAATTGATGTGTGTTGCTCAATCATCCTCCAAGACCATTTTGTTTTCTCATCATATTTTCATAATATCAAGTGTGTAATATTCAATCCGTTATTATTTTTTTATTTGTTTACTGTTGTTGTAGACTTTTCCTTCTCAAAGTAGTAATTACATCATGTATATATATTTAGTATAATTCCTCAAGTATGTTTATTATACAGCATTCATCACTTAATAATTAATAACATGAAAAGTCACCTTCCCTTCTTTTTATATCATAACCATGACCAACTTAAACTTATTTGTATTTGATCAATATGCATATAAACTAATATACTTGTTGTAATATATATTACTATTACTATTATTTCAAGCCCTCAAATATTTAAATTTTCATCCTACTTTAATATTTAGTTTTAAAGCAGCAGAATTTGGATTTTATAGAAGTATAACCTCATTCTATGTCTTTTAATTTTAAAATGTGCTTAAGTATTTGGTCACAAACAAAAGATAACATATAATGATATTATTATCCTTTTATTTACTATGAAATCATATTTTTGACATTAAAAACATGAGGAAAAACCTCTTCATTAATGGAGAAGATCTTTGTTCTGTTATTTGTTATTTTGTAATCATGGGAAAAAAATGGTATCCAGTAATGGCAAAGTTGAAATTATGATGAAATAAAGCGCCTAAGGTGAGGGAGAAGACCATTGTGACCTTAGAGTATTTCATTAAAGTTCTTCTCTTCGATTCCCTCAAGAGTGGGAGAGTCTTGTAGATTAGGAACTCCCATGGGAATTTGTTTTCCATGTAAGATTCCTTAATCTTTTCACGACGATGTATATAGTCTTAAATGTTTGATTTGCTAGAAATATATGTGTTGAACTTGTTTTTGTATAACATAATGTGAGGTAACAGCTTATAGTATTATATCGATGAAATGTTGCTAAATATTTCTATTTGTTTGTATGCATGTGAGTATTTGTGTAAAATTTGATGATTGTTTTATGTGATAAAATTTGTGGCAAAGTTGTAATTTGAAAATATCTCAATTGCAATGGTTATATTGTTGCTTGTTGTATTGATATGTGATGCAAATTGATTATTGTATTGTTATGCAAAATTCATAAGTTGGTCGTTGTATTGATATGAAAAATATATAAGTTGATTGTTGCATTGATATGAGAAATATATAAGTTGATTGTTGTATATGTAACACCCTGAATTTTTAGTCTTCAAAATTATAGTAACAGTCCTAGAAGCCTCGCTTGAGCGAGAGATTCTCGCCTGAGCGAGAAAGGATCACCTGGGAGGGTGAAATCCTGGGCTATACTGGAGGATTCTCGTCTGAGCGAGAGTTGTCTCGCCTGGGCGAGAAATGGCAATTTTGGGCTGTTGACACTGTGAGATTTTGTTTTTCTAAAAAACAGTGTAATCGATTACACAATCCTGGTAATCGATTACATGCTGATAAACTAATCAGACCTGTGTATTTTACATGATATAATCGGTTACACTATACTCGTAATCCACATATTAAAAGCATCAAATATGTGCATTTTTCACATTGTAATCGATTACAACATGTTTGGTAATCGATTACATCAAGTCGTTGAGTTTGTATTTTAAATTTTTAACTGATGTAATCAATTACACCATATGGTAATCGATTACACTTATTCGCTTGAGCGAGAATCCCTCGCTTGAGCGAGAGGAAGCCCGTTGGGACTGTGAGATTCTCGCTTGAGCGAGAATACCTCGCTTGAGCGAGAACCCGATGACTGCTCTTTAAAATAGAAACCCCAAACACATTTTTGGGTTAGAACTTTGAAGAGAATAGAGAGAGGAGAGATCTTCGAGAGCAAAGAGCCTTAGGACTCATCGTAGAGCTTGAGAAGAGGTAAACCTCTTGTTCCTAACTCTTCTTCTTCCTCTCTAACTTGTTTTAGGTATGTTGGATCTATTTTCAAAACGTGAGAAACCATGGAAACTCACCCTTTAGAGTTATGGTTCGTTTTATGTTGAGTTTTGTCTTGTAAACTCTTGGTTTAAAGTTGATATTTGATGAATGGAAAGGTTTTGTGGGTTATTCATGAAAACCCAAAAAAACCCCAAAATGAGAATATGAGTATAAAGAGAAAGAGATGAAATGTTAGATGTGGATGATAAGTTTGTGCTTTGATGTTGTTATATGAGATGAACATGTATGTTTAGATGTTTGGAAATCTTGAATATATGTGAATCCCTTGTATGTTTGATGATGAAATACGAGTTATTTATGTGTTATTTTGAATAAATGACTGACATTGTTGTTATTGGTGGAAATGAGGAAAGATCCTAAGGTTGGAGGAAGTCGCGGAGGAGACCTTTAAGGTTACTCGGAACCGATTCCCAACGCTCACCAAGGTAAGGGATAAGTGTCTCTAAATCATACTTGCTGATATGAATGAGGTATGTGAATGAGGTAATGGTTTAAAATGATACGTTTGTAATTTATGTATTATGTTGGAAAATGTGTGGCTTTTCTGTTATAATCGAAATATAAGTAATATTATTGGGGGAGTACCAATGGAAAGATGACTCAATAAAAGTAATATTATTGGGGGAGTACCAATGGAAAGATGACTCAATAAAAGTAATATTATTGGGGGAGTACCGATGGAAAGATGACTCAATATAGTAATATTATTGGGGGAGTACCAATGGAAAGATGACTCAATATAAGTAATATTATTGGGGAGTACCAATGGAAAGATGACTCAAATAAAAGTAATATTATTGGGGGAGTACCAATGGAAAGATGACTCGGAGTAATAAATGTTGTATGCATGCTATAGGATATATAGTATGGGATATATATTCTATAGGTTGAATATGAATGATGAGAAATGTGAATGTCACATGAATGTCGTATGCATGCTATAGGATATATAATATGGGATATATATATTCTATAGGGTGAATAGGAATGATGAGAAATGTGAATGTCACATGAATGTCGTATGCATGCTATAGGATATATAGTATGTGATATATATTCTATAGGATGAATATGAGCGATAAAAAGGAAGATGTTGAGAAAGAAAGTAATATACATGCTATAGGATATATATTATGGGATATATATGTTATAGGGTGGGTATGAATAACGAGATAGATGATGTTTCAAACGAACGTAATATGCATACTATAGAATATATATTATGGGATATATATACTATAGGATGAATATGAGTAAAGTGGAAGGTAAATGAAGGATTTTGAGGATCAAACTCAATTAGGAAGCTTTTGTGTTTATCTACTCGATTGTCTTTATTGCTATTTGATATTGTAGTTGATTTGATAGTATTTTGGGATAAATGTAATCTGATTAGGATGATAGGGTGACATGTATTTATGGACGTTATGACCCTGGAAAACCCATAACTGGATGTATGTGGTAAATGCTATCTGAAAGAATTATGTTTTTCCGCAACATAAATTGGTATGATAATATGATAGGGTAAAGAGTATGTTCAAAGAGATATACTTGACAGTTTTTAATAAAGGTGACGACTGCATGTAAGAAAAGATTAAAATAAACGAAAAATTTTCAAGGGTAAAAATCGGGTCGTTACAGTATAGATATGGAAAATATATAAGTTGATTGTTGCATTGATATGAGAAATATATAAGTTGATTATTATATTGGTATGAGAATTATATAAGTTGATCATTGTATTGATCGGAAAAATATATAACTTGATTATTGTACTGATATGGGAATTACATAAGTTTGAAATTAAGGTTTTGCACGTCGACACTTGATCACTAAGTTTGTGTCTTGTGCTCGTCCTGAGGAAATGGCATAGTAAAAAAGCAATGGGGCTGAGAAGACTAACTTAGGTGATACTTATTGAAATAAAAGTAGTGGAAACCTATATTAAAAGAGTTAATGAGCTAACTTCGGTTAGTGTGCATGCATTGCATTCTTCTAGTTGGAGAAAATGGAAAGATACGGTGATAGAAATATCATTGCGAATTTGGATAGGGGTGGCAATGATGGTGATTCGTCAAGAAGCCTTGAGGGATTGCTTAGGTGGGATAATATAGTGAGGGTCCGAGTTTTTACTCGTATGACCAAGATAGTCCAACATGCAAACTAAGCATCTCTGACACCCCCTTGCGCATTTCATGATCGGTAGAGAGGAATCCTAAAACGGATTGGGCTTACCACGTAAGCACCTCAGATAGAAGTACTGGACAACAATTGATATTGTTACTTGTCGTTGTTTATGATATTTGTACTCCCGGTTGCTGTCCCACTAGGATCTTGGCCTTCGGGTATTGTATTTTTGTGGAGATTGGTTGGTTGAATTGCATAGGCATTGAATGATAGATATATTAATTGGGGAAGTGAATATCCTCTTATATAATACACTAAATTCATGCGTATGTTTGTCATTGTTTGATTTTAGTTGTTATATAGGTTGTCTTACTTTAATGTTATTTCTATATGTAATTTCATGATGCGGTCGTCGTAGTTGGCTCTTACTCCCTTCTTTATCTTTTTATTTTGCCTATACTATGTGTATACTCAGGTTTGTTGTTGTTGCACTTTGGATATCCATTGGTGGAAGTATAGACTAGAAGAACTTGGTTTGTGTATTAGTTAAATATCTTATCTATGTTGGGATTTTTTGCTCTAATTTAGGAATACCCTTAGTCTTTTTAAACTGATTTTTGTATAAGTCATGTTTTAAGAAAAATATTTAAGAATGATTCTTTTTCACATATGATGTATTTTATAATTATCTTGATAAGATTAGTTTAATTATTTTATAAAGTTATATAATTCAGAAGAGATAATTATATAAATTATGTTTGATTTTGAGGTTGATGTTAATGCCTCGTTTTCAGGTTGAGATAATATAAAATATTTCTGTATTTTGAACTTGAGAGACGAAATGTTTGAATTTACTCTGATTTTATAACATGCTAAGTTATCTTTCAATATACATTCCCTATATTTTCCATAATAAAATTTTAATTTCTTAGTTACAAAAAAACGGGGTGTTACACCTAGTGCATTTCATGATCGGTTGAGATGATTCCTGAAACTGACTGATTGACCACGTAAGTACCTCTAATAGAGGTACTGAAAACAATTGATATTGTTACTTGCTGTTGTTGAGGAAAGATGTACTCCTAGTTTCTTTCCCACTAGGATCTTGGCCTATGGGCTTTTTTTTGGAGATTGGTTGCTTAACATGCATAAACATTGCATTGAAGATATATTAATTGGGATTGAATATCGTATCACGTAAAACACTAACTTCATGCATCATTTGCATATGTTTAACAATGGTTGATGATATCTATGGTATAAGTTGTATCACTTTAATATTATTCTCTATGCAGTCACAATAGTTGGTTCTTACTCTCTTATGCGTCTTTTCTTTTGTCGATATTATGTATATGAACAAGTTTATTGCAGTTCCACTACGAATATTCAATGATGGAAATATTGAGTTGAAGAACTTAGTTAATGTATAGCTAAGTATCTTGTCTATATCAAAATTATTAGTTCTGATATAAGAAATTTTTTTGATCTTTTTGAACTGATTTTTGTATTAGTCCCATTTTATGAATGATTCTTTTTGCACATGTCATATTTTTATAATTATTATATTATTATATTAATAAGATTAGATAAATGATTTTGAAAAGCTACATAATTAATTAAACAGAGATAATGATATAGATCATGGTTTTAAGGTTGAATGTAATACCTCATTTTTGGAGTTTAGATAATATTGAATGTTTGCTCATTTTGAACTTGTAAGTCAAAAGATTTTAAATTTACTCTTTATAACATTGAGTTTAACTTTCTATAAACTTTCAGTTATTAGTTGTAAAAACACGATGTTATAGTTATACTCATGTTATTCCTATATGCTTAATCCATTGGGACTTGGATAGAATCACTTCAAAATTTCCCCACTTTGGGATGACTTTCACTATTTGTTTGCTTTGTGTGCTATATTGACCCTTATCCAAACTCTTTCATCCAAAAATCTTTAAAAATAAATACTAAAAATAATGACATGGAAACATGATTTTGTTTTTTGGATTTTGAGTAGTGATGTGATGATGAATATGGGAGAATGAATTAATTATATGCATTAAATATGTGATATTTTTATCAAAATTTAATTTGATTGATGCAAGTTAGTGTTTCTCTACCCTAACATGTATTTTGTATAAATCAAATCATCAACAAAGTCTTTTAAGCTTGTATCGTAGGTTGAGTAAGAATGTTTTGTAATAAAAAGGATATAAATACTCAAATATGTATTTCCCTTGTCCATTTATCCTTTCTTCTATCTCCTATCCTATCTTCAATAATTTTCTAATATGACATTCAACAATTTAGCTAAAAATCTTATTTCACATGGTAGGAGTAGACATATTGAAGTAAGGTTGCATTTCAAGGGAGAAAGTGAATAAAGTGAAGCTGCAAATGATCTACAGCTCAACTTACAAGGATAAAGTTTTTGTTTTTACTAAATCAATTAAGGTAGATAGGTTTGACTCAGTGTTATTAGTACCGTATCGGTCATCAAACCGATAAGGGTACTTATATAGTGGTATAGCGGTTCAACCGATGGTTCACTAATTAAACCACATACCAGTGAAATTAGATATACATATATAATATATTAACATTAATGTTGAAAAATTAATAAAAAACAATAAATTTTTTTATTTTCATTAAAAAATTAATTTTAAATAAAAATCGATCGGTTTGACCGGTACGGTTCAATTGAAAACCAGCCAATTTTGGCCGGTAAAACCTGTATAATTGCATGACCGATATAATTGTTGTACCGTACCGGTATTGGGACCAGTTCATCGGTTTACCGGTTGAACTGACCGACACAAACCAATTTCTACAACTAATACTTTGGTTTGTTGAGGGAAGAGATCTTTGTTGTATCCCTTAGGCATTTGAACTAAAGGGAAGTATTGAGATTAATTTAAATATACACTAATCTCAATACTTCTTAGTTAGTGTCAGTTAGGACAATTAGTTGTTAGTTTAATTTTGGTAGTTGGACATACATTTTCTATATAAAGAATATGTTCAAATGACATTCTATCATATTCTGACCTAGCAATGAAATAATTACACATTCTATCATATTCTGTTTTTGCTATTGTAACTCTTATTTTTACAAATTTCCAACAGAAATTAATTCAATTTTGCCTTTTAAAAGTAAATTTTCCTTTAAAAAATAAGAGTAAATTGTTCAGAAGATCAAGTTTATTACACAAATAGCATCATCCATATATAAATTATATAACATGATCATATACTGCATGCATATGCCTTTGATGCTTGCATGTAGCATTGGTAATAAGGGCCAAGTCCGTAGGTACTTCCCACATGTTATTATTGGACAAATAGTGTATGAAAATTGTGATTATTAGTCATTTTCGTCCACCATCATGCATGTTTTGCCCATGACTTATATAGCGGGCATAGTTGGCCGTCCATTAGGCATTTTGAAATCTAACATTTATATTTCACCTTCAAACTTTATTAAAAGAAATATTAAATTTTAAAATTTCTCGAGGTTCTTTCTAATTTTACTTCAATGTTAATTATACCTGAGGGTGTAGATCTTAAAGTACCAAATAAAGTATGCAAGTTGCGTAAGTCCTTTTATGGACTAAAGCAAGGTAGAAGGCAATGATTCACAAGATTAACTCAAACATTAGTTTCTTTTGGATACATTCAATCCATCATGATCACTCTTTATTCATCAAAACAATAGGGGTACACTTCACAACTCTGCTTATTTATGTTGATGACTTAGTTTTAGCTAGTAACAATCAAAGGGAAATAGACTTTGGGAAACGCTGTTTACATATTTAATTCAAAATTAAAGATCTTGGAATTATCAAGTACTTTCTTGGACTAGAAGTTACTAGATAAAACACATGGATTACTTCGTGGCAGAGAAAATATAATCTAGACATCCTTTGGGACACAAGATTCCTTGCCTCCAAGCCAATTCCAACACCCATTGTGAAAAAACAACAAAGCTGCATCAAGATAGTTCATCACCACACATCGATCCTCCTTCTTATACAAGGCTAGTTAGAAGGCTACTCTACTTGACAAATACAAGATCAGATATCAGCTATGCCGTCCAACAAGTGACCTAATTCATGGCTCATCTTACATCCACTCACCATCAAGCCCTCACTTGAGTACTAAGTGATGGATATGTCCGATTAATCCTAATCGTATCCCCGAAACCGAATGATTAGGACATTGTTCCGAAACCAAATGTTTATGCCCATACATAAACCCTAATGGAACAATCCTAATCCAGACCGAAGAAAACCCCAATTGGTTTCATAGTGAAGAAGAAAACGCATACCTTGGCTAGCCATTCCGAATGCTCCGAGGTATGTGGGTTGTAGGATATTCCGGTTGCTAGAGCCTGATGGTTTTCCGTTGGCTCCGCTAGAGGGGAATCCAGAGAGAACGTGAGTGCTCCTGATGTTCCTTTTGCCTTAGTGAAAATGAGATGGCTTTTTTGTTCTGTTGCCTTATGCCTTTCTCTTTTCTATATATATGTTGGTTTTGTGACTTAAGTCATATATCCTCACAAACCAACCCTTATAACATCAGTTACTCAATAAAACCCGTTGCTCTGCAACTGGGGACCATAACCCATAAAGGTAACATTAACGGTTACCACTTAAGTTGCAATATTCTAATTCAGTCCCTTCATCAAACTAGAAATTGCCCGAAGGTATCTACACTCATAATATTTCATGACACATATGCCCTTAGCCACCAAATTAATCCATAAGACCATTTTATATATATTGGCTAAATACATAATGGCTATAACACAATTATAGAATTATATTTGTGACCCATAAATTGTTAGAAATTCCAACAATCTCCCACTGGTCACATATATGATTCACCATACGTGTTATCCTTATTGCGCACTTAATATACCATTATGTCACAGGCATACCCAAATTATCCCGTCCATTAGTCCCGTCTCCGTATCGAACCACAGTGAACTTCGTCATATCAATCATGACTAATTCAACAATGATCACTAACTTTGACACAACCAAATGACATAGATACATAATGAAATGTGTAGCATGAAAATCACATGAATATGGTCTTTACATGTCAATTTTCAACTGGTCCTACTTTACTTTAGTGAGATCCTTAATTATAACATAAAACCTTATTGTACAAAGCATAATGACAGAATACCAAACCGAATGATTAATCAACTGAAGTTTGAATACAAAGTATTCATCTATAATACTGAAATTCCATAAAACATAAAAGTGTATACACGTTCTAACTCCCACTAAACCAAATGATCCTCACACTGTAGAACACCCATGTGAGCAGTATGCTCATGAAAGACCTTGGGTGTGATAGCTTTTGTAAGAGGATCCGCAATCATGGAGTTAGTACCTAAGTGTTTTATGGAAAGCTGTCCGCTTTGTACTTTCTCCTTAACAACTAGGAACTTTATGTCGATGTGTTTCGACTTTGCTGTACTCCTATTGTTATTGGAGAACAACACGACTGACTTATTGTCACAGTATATCCTTAGTGGTCTTTCAATTCCTTCCACAATCCGCAGCCCAGTGACAAAATTTCTCAGCCATGTCGCCTGATATGATGCCTCATAACATGCTATATATTCTGCTGCCATTGTGGATGAAGCCACAAGAGTTTGCTTGGCACTGCGCCAAGAAACTGCACGACCTGCTAACAGATATACATAGCCCGAAGTGGGTCGTCTGCTGTCTTGGCATCCCGCAAAATCGGAGTCAGAATACCCAATGATCTCTAATTGGTCTGATCTCCTATATGTGAGCATATAGTCTTTTGTTCCCCTTAAGTACCTCATAACCCTTTTAGCTGCTTTCCAGTGATCCATTCCTGGATTACTCATATATCTGCCTAAAACCCCAACTATGAACGCTATATCTGGACGCGTACATACTTGAGCATACATTAGACTCCCTACAGCTAATGCATAAGGGATCTTTTGCATTTCCTGAATTTCCAGATTTCCTTTAGGGCACTGATTGAGACTAAATTTGTCTCCCTTAGTAATTGGAGTATCCATTGGTTTACAATTCTGCATGCCAAATCTTTTAAGTACCTTTTCTATATAGCTCTTCTGTGATAATCCAAGAATACCCCGAGATCTGTCTCGGTGTATCTGAATTCCTAATACAAAAGAAGCTTCACCAAGATCTTTCATTTCAAAATTACTGGAGAGAAATGACTTGGTTTCCAACAAGGTACCCACATCATTTGTGGCAAGCAGTATGTCATCCACATACAAGAGCAAGAAAAAGTGCTTGCTCCCACTGAATTTGTGATACACACAATCCTCGATTGAATTCATCTCAAAACCAAATGAGAGAATCACCTCATGAAATTTGTGGTACCACTGATGAGACGCCTGTTTTAGTCCATAGATAGATTTTGTCAATATGCAAACCATATTCTTTGGGTCTCCCGACACAAAGTTTTCTGGTTGCACCATATAAATCTTTTCATCAATGTTTCTATTGAGAAAAGCTGTTTTGATATCCATCTGATGAAGCTCCAAATCATAATGAGCTATAAGAGCGAGGATTGTCCTAAGAGAGTCTTTCGATGATACCGGAGAGAAAGTCTCTTTATACTCAATCCCTTCCTTTTGAGTAAAACCCTTAGCTACAAGACGTGCCTTATACCTTTCCACATTACCGTTAGAATCCCGCTTGGTCTTAAAAATCCATTTGCAACCAATGGGTTTCTTACCTTCTGGTAATGGGACAAGTTCCCAAACTTTATTGTCTTGCATGGATTTATACTCCTCTTTCATTGCTTCAATCCACTTTTCCGAATTGGAACTTTGGATGGCTTCTCGAACGTTTGAAGGATCGTTATCCATAACGCCATCACCCTCATGTTCCAGGAGAAAGCAGATGTAATCATCTGGAATTGCATTCCTCCTTTCTCTAGTGGATCTACGCAAAGCTATAGGCTCTTGCAACTCTTGTCCATGTTCTTGAGGAATTTGAGTTTGTCCTTCATGAATTACTAACTCATCTTGAGTAGGGAGAGTGTCTTGAAGAGGTTCCAAATTTGCTTCATCAGAAGCAACTATATGAATCCTCAGCTGGACATCCCCACACATGAAAATGCTTAAGACTAGGCTTTCGCCCAGTCCAAAGCTCATAAGGTGTTTTGGCAGCCGCTTTAGTTGGTACTCTATTAAGAATATAAGCTGCAGTCTTAAGTGCCTCTCCCCAGAGTGACTCTGGTAAGGTAGAATGACAAATCATACTCCTTACCATATCCTTAAGAGTCCGGTTTCGTCTTTCAGACACACCATTCATGCTAGGCGATCCTGGCATAGTGTACTGTGAGACTATACCACATTCCTCTAGGTATTTGGCAAAAGGCCCTGGACGTTGTTCACCTGAACCGTCATATCTGCCGTAGTATTCACCACCACGATCAGATCTGACGCACTTTATCCTTTTGTTGAGTTGATTTTCAACTTCAGCCTTAAAAGTTTTGAACACGTCCACTGATTGGGACTTTTCATGAATAAGAAAAATGTATGCATAACGAGAATAATCGTCTATGAATGATATGAAATAATGTTGACCATTCCAGGAAGCCGTAGGGAATGGCCAACATATGTCCGTATGTATCAATTCTAAGACGTCTGAAGTTCTATATGCACCAGTTTTTGATTGTTTGGTCTGTTTACCCTTTATGCATTTAACACAAACCTTATGGTCTGTGAAGTCAATGGAATCCAAGATTCCATCTGACACAAGACGCTCAATTCTCTTTTGAGAAATGTGACCTAGGCGCTTGTGCCATAATGCACCTGAATTATCATTATAAATTTTACGTTTAGTACCACGTGATTCCACATTCAAGGTTTCGCTATAATCAGCTACAGTATTCAACATATAAAGGTTATCATTCATCATAAGAGTACCAGTTCCAACAATATTTGAATTTAAAGACAATTTAACCGAATTGTTTCCAAATGAACAATAATAACCAAATTTGTCCAAATAAGAAACAGAAATTAAGTTCCGTCTAAAAGACGGTACAACAAAGGTGTCTTTCAAATCCAAATATAAACCAGTACTTAATAATAACCTAAAATGTCCTATAGCTTCAACTTCTACCGATTTTCCATCGCCAACGAATATGTATCTTTCAACAAAATTAGGCTTTCGGTAGTTCAAGCAACCCTGTAGTGAAACACTGATGTTAGAAATTGAACCGGAGTCTAACCACCAAGTGTTTCCAGGTACTGAAGTTAAATTGACCTCAGAAGAGACCAAAGCAAGAAATGTACCTTTCTTAGCACGCCAAGCGTGATACTTTTCACATTTCTTCTTTAAATGTCCAGATTCTTTGCAAAAGAAACAAACAGTAACCTGTTTCTGCTTCTTTTGCACTGGACCCTTTGCAGCTTCATTCTTGGGCTCCATAATTATTTTCCTTTTGCCATTGTCTTTAGAGGTACTAACAAAATGGGCACTTTCTGTCCTTTCTTGCTTCATCCTTTTCTCTTCTTGCACACAAAATGAAATGAGCTCATTAAGAGTCCATTTCTCCTTTTGACAGTTATAAGAAATCTTAAACTGACTGAATTGTGCAGGAAGAGAAATTAAAACCAGATGGATGAGCAAGTCTTCCGACATCTCAAGCTTAAGAGCCTTCAGCTTTGAGACAATGTTGGACATTCCCATAATGTGTTCCCTTATATTTCCCTTGCCTTGATACCTCATGGAAATCAAGTTCTGTAACAGAGTACTTGTTTCCGCCTTATCGCTTTTTGCAAAGCGCTTTTCTATTTCAGCAAGGAAAAATTTGGCACTTTTTATCTTATCAGAGACAGTACCCCTAAAGACTTCTGGAATGCCGCGCTTAATGATCATGAGACACATGCGATTGGAGCGCTCCCACCTCTCATAATCCTTCCTCTCTTCAGAGGTGCTGGATTCCAAAGGAGGAGGTGGTTGCTCTACCCTTAATGCATAGTCCAGATCCATGCAGCCAAGAACAATTTCCATGTTCTCTTTCCAGTCCTCAAAATTTGTTCCATTGAGGACCGGAACCGAATTCAGATTTGCAGATATAAAAGCAATAGTTGGTGCTAAATAGAACAAAAGACAATATATTAAAACATGCTCACAACTCAAAATCATCAATATGCCATAAACAATGGTATGTCCCAATCAAGATACCTAGAGCACCATTAATATCAAGTCTTTGGACAGTAATATTAACTGCAAGTGGTACTCTTGTTGCAATGATCAACATTGATAATAAGACATGTCAACTGATGAATCCCTCTTTGGATTGATTCATCAGTCACATGTATAAAACTGAATAATTATCACATGTTTATCATCGCCAGTGTGAATGATCTTCGGCCAAACATTAACTTTCCTTTGGGCCAACTAATATCCGCATGAATAACCACACACACCAACATCTAATATTCCTTATGAGTTATATCCATGAAAGAGGTCACTTTGGCGACATTCCACTTCAATTGGCTCACTTGAAATAACAGACAACTTAGTGGGTAACCATATCATAACCATGTTTAATGCATAAAGGTACCAAAGCCCCAAAATTTACTTGAAAAAGACCCCAAAAAAGTCCTTGAATCTCGCTTGAGCGATAGGGGTCTCGCCTGAGCGAGAGGGGTATCGCTTGAGCGAGAACCTAACTCCTTTTGTCGTAGCTACTGCCTCAACGTCGCTTGAGCGACAGGTTTCTCGCTTGAGCGAGAACCCAACCATTTTGTCGCAGCTACTGCCTAAACGTCGCTTGAGCGACAGGTTTCTCGCTTGAGCGAGAACCCTTCGTCTACCCGAGGGTTTTGATGAAGATAGAGGTTCTCCATCGGGTTTTTTCGCAAAATTCACCCCAAAACAGCCAAAAATTGCATTATGATTGCTAATGTTTCAAAATAATGTTATAGCAATCATCAATTTTGCAAAACAAAACCCAATTTGGGGAAAACATAAACAACATCATACAAAACCCAAATTTCACATATGAACCAAATTTGGGTGGCTCTGATACCACTTGATGGATATGTCCGATTAATCCTAATCGTATCCCCGAAACCGAATGATTAGGACATTGTTCCGAAACCAAATGTTTATGCCCATACATAAACCTTAATGGAACAATCCTAATCCAGACCGAAGAAAACCCCAATTGGTTTCATAGTGAAGAAGAAAACGCATACCTTGGCTAGCCATTCCGAATGCTCCGAGGTATGTGGGTTGTAGGATGTTCCGGTTGCTAGAGCCTGATGGTTTTCCGTTGGCTCCGCTAGAGGGGAATCCAGAGAGAACGTGAGTGCTCCTGATGTTCCTTTTGCCTTAGTGAAAATGAGATGGCTTTTTTGTTCTGTTGCCTTATGCCTTTCTCTTTTCTATATATATGTTGGTTTTGTGACTTAAGTCACATATCCTCATAAACCAACCCTTATAACATCAGTTACTCAATAAAACTCGTTGCTCTGCAACTGGGGACCATAACCCATAAAGGTAACATTAATGGTTACCACTTAAGTTGCAATATTCTAATTCAGTCCCTTCATCAAACTAGAAATTGCCCGAAGGTATCTACACTCATAATATTTCATGACACATATGCCCTTAGCCACCAAATTAATCCATAAGACCATTTTATATATATTGGCTAAATACATAATGGCTATAACACAATTATAGAATTATATTTGTGACCCATAAATTGTTAGAAATTCCAACACTAAGATACATCAAAGGCAATCCAGGACAAGGATTATTCTATTCATCCACCTTAAGTCTTCATTAAAGGCACTTAGTGACTCTAATTGGACATCATGTATTGAGTTCAGAAAATCAATCACTTGCTCATGTGTTTTCCTTGGGAATTTCCTAGTTTCATGGAAGTCTATGAAGCAGAGAATACAGTGGCATGTTCCTCATTATAAGCTGAATATCGAGCTCTGACAACAACCTCATATGAAATTCATTGGTTAACTTACCTGCTCAACAATTTCAAAATTTCTTTCATCAAACTTGCTCTACTATATCATGACAATGATTCATCCAAACATATAGCTACGAACTCAGTTTTTCATGAATGAACCAAACACATTGATATTGATTGTCATGTGATTTGAGAATGCCTCCAATCCAAGATTTTCCATATTCTCCCAATTCAAACAACTCAGGAAGTTGCATATATCTTAACCAATGCTTCAGATTCATCTCCTTTCACATATATTTACTTATCAACTGAGAGTAATTAACATATACTCTATAGATTGTGGGTGGGTGGGGGTATTGAAGTCAACATCATTGGCATAGGAATTGGCCAATGACCATTGGTCAGAGGCACATGACTTGGCCAGTTACGTTCGGTCAGACTCATGACCATTGGAGCATATGGCCAAAGCATTTGGAACGAGAAGATAATTGGTACAGATTGGTGCTCCAGAGTAGTGCATCAATGGAACACACTCGCGCACCTGAATAATCAAGCCTTGACTGATCTAGATATATTTGAATGTGATATTATTTTGTACGGGCTCAAACAATATAATTTATTTGGATTTTATTTTAGATTATTCTAGAAAATATTTTTTTCTAAAAGTTAGTTAAGTTAGTTAGACCTTAATACAAGTGGTTAAAGGTTAGCTTGCTTTTTTAAGCAATTAGGTTATTAAGTTCTAAATCAAGTTGCATAAATAAAGCTTCAAATAGCTTCTTTAATCAATGAGAATGAGTATTATTCAAGCTACAAATTGTTGTAGTTAGCAAGGATGGTGTTGCAACTTCTTAGTCACTGCCACTACTTACTCCATCCATTTCTCATCTCTCTCCAACTTCATCTGTGACCGTCCAACGCCATTTATATGTTTTGTTAATTCTATTTAAAATTAATTATTTATAAAACGATTTTTATGTAATTTTTAAAGTATGGTTATGTTTCGAGTCGTCTCTATATTCTTCCTTAAAGCGAAAAGAATGCCTACGACCAACACCATTTATATGTTGTTAATTCCATTTAAAATTATTTATTTATCAAACGAGTTTTTATGGAATTTTTATAGTAAAGTATGGTTCGAGCCCTCTCTAACTTCTTACTTAAAGTGGGAAGAATGTATACGCCCATTAAAATGAAATCATTCTATTATAAATTTTATTTTTAACTCAATCAAAATTTTAAATCAAACAAATCAGCTAATACATTTTAAACTTAGAAATACATAGCGTTGTGATTCAAATGGAGAGCTTATTCTAAATGTTTTATTTTAATTAATAATTTTTTAAGGGTATAAAATTTCATGCTATTAGCGAAGGTACCATTTTAATATGGATAGATTGGATGTTAATACCTTCCCTAATCTGTAATCAACTCCCGATCTTATAACTTAGGCTATAGAGAGTTCTATATGTTTAACCGCAAAAAAGGTTGTGGCGACTCCATTGGCGGTATATAGACAAAAATTATTAGAAACAAAATCGAATTCACATCTTCCTAAATCACAAAGGCGGTATACATACAAAAATTAGGTCGCCGCCGCTGGCGTCTCCATTGGGGAATGCCCCTAAGAATATTATTATTCATTTAATAATTATTAGAAAGTTTATAAATATTTAATTAAACTTGAAAACCATTAGATATATGTGCATGCCTGCATAAATACCATGATATAGGTTTCGATACACATATAGGTTTCGATACACATATAGGTAGAGTTATCAATTTTGGATAACTCGAGCCATTCGGAATGGGCCATCGCAAGCCATCAGTTTTTTTAGGTCGGATCGGGTTGGACAAAAGTTATCTCAATTTGTAATTTTAGTAGTAAACCCAACTTGCAAAATGAAATGAGTTAAACGGGTTGGATCTTGGACATTAGTTTTAGTTTTAAAAAAAAAAGCATCAAACTATGTATTTATCACATGGCATAATTCATTATCCATTGCATACTTTAAATTTCTACAATTGCACACAAATATAAGAGATCTACATTTAATTCAAAGGACAAAAGAGCTTCTATATTACTCTTCACATAAATATACATAAAAATATAATATAACCATTCTTTAACATGTTTAATCCAAACCCTAATCCCATATAAGAATGAATGGCATTATTTGTAAATGCTCTATTAAGACTTCAAATATGAAAACCTATTTCCTCAATCTTTCACTCTTCAGCAGCAAGGGGCACAGACTCAACCTAAGATCATAAGAATAACATAACAAATTAGTAAGTCGAGAAAAAAAAAGAATTTTCCATTTTTGTCATGTATCTCTCTTAAAGAGTCACTTCCATTGTCAAAGTGTGTATTACTTCCATTTTTTATTGATCCGAAAAATAAAATACTAACTTTATATTTTCTTACCAATAAGAATGAAATGATATACGGTGTGATATACATTTTGAGATAGAAGATGCACATGGTGTCGAATAAAGAATATGCATTTTGAGATAAAACATTGCACTACAACCCATGATCAATTTCAATAGCTTAGAAAAACAAACAAATTTAAATAATAATTAAATAAATGAAACCATTTAAAGGGTAATGAGAGAAGATATATATACCAATTTGCGGTACTTGAGTGCATAAAACATCTCAAGGTAACGTTTTCGTTCACGATGGTCAAGGTCGGTCACATGCTTCCAAAAACCATACACACTAGTGAGAGTCAGAAGCCTTTCAGAGTAAATTTGCCATGTATACCTTTGGAACCAAGGAAATTAAGAGAAAGTTCAATCATACCTCTATAAAAAGTATCATTTAAACAACTTATTCACGTATATGTAGTATTTGACATGCAAACAAAATAGTCCCACCTTAGAGAATCAAATTGTTCTATTTTTAATCATGTGTGGCTCTATTTTATTTATAAAGTGCACACGCATAGAATGAAACTATATGTATCTTATGTCCAATTCATTATAACATGTCTACCAACTAGTATTTTAAATTGTGGTCATGGTTCCGTTGCGGAGACTCTGAAAACCAAAAACTACCCAACACTTGCATTATGTTAAGAAGATTTAGTGAGAATTTAGACAAAAATAGGGTGATGATAGTTTAATGTAATTTTTCTTACTTCTCATGAATACGCTTGAGACCACCTTGGGAGATTTTGTCCCAGTGAGAAGGATCTACCTTGCTCTTCTCAAAGAAGTCAACAAGGAGATCAGCAACATGGTCACCATTGTAGGGGTCAATGTGGTATCCAGATTTTCCATGAACAATGATCTCAGCAGGACCACCATTGCGGGTAGCAAATGTAGGCAATCCACAAGTCATGGCCTCAATAACAGTCAAACCAAAAGCTTCATAAACAGCAGGCTGCACAAAAGCGCCTTTTATGTCGCAAATCATACGGTAGAGCTCACCATTCCTCACCCTATTCATCTGAGATGAAATCCATCTGAATTGGCCATTCAACTTGTAGGTCTCAATTAGACCATACATCTTCTTCATTTCAGATTTCTCTTCCAAGTCCTTGGATTCCTTCCTCCTGTCTCCAGCAACAACTACAAGGTTCACAAGCTCACGAAGGCGCTCATTCTTTCCATACCACTCAACAAGTCCTGTAATGTTCTTCACACGGTCTAACCTTGCCATGGTGAAGATAATTGGCTTGTTTCGGTCCTTCAATACACATCTATCACAATGGCAATATTATAGTACAATAGACATATATTTCTATTGAGTAAATTCTCAATTCCATTCTCGAAAGATTATGGTGCAAGATAGGTTATGTTTAAATCGATAATTATGTCCATATTAAAGTGTCGGACTAATGTGGTAGTAATACCTTAAATATTTATGATACTTCATTTTACAACAAAAAAGGTTAAAAGACTTATTTGGTGATACCATAATCTTTCAATAATTTTTGTGAACGTTCACCCAATGTTTTTATTTTGACAACGTAAGGGGAAACAATTTTTGCATAAATGAGAAAGAAAGAAACTAACATGTGCTCCTCATTCTCTACTGAACTGTATAGAAACTCTTCAATCTCAGGGTGGAAGTTTGTCAACCTACGCTTGGTTTCAGTGTAGGGGAAGTAAATGCTCATGTCGGCTCCCGGAGAGACAATGTTGAACTTTGGATCAAAGACATCAATACCGTGAACAACACGGTAGAGTCCAGGAAGGGTGAAGGCAGTGTGACTCTCATATTGTCCAATAGTATCCTTGCTGTTGAAGTACATAGGCATAGCAGAATTTCAGCATCCATATCGATGAATAAAAACCATGCAATAATATTAAGAACAAATTTAGTGAATAAAGTGTAGCTAATTATCACCTTCCAGCAATCTCTTGGAAGGTACTGGTGATAATGAAGTCTGTGTGGTTCATTGCAAAAATATCCGCAGTAAATTGGCAGGAAAAGTGATATTTGTCTTCAAAATTTTCCCAATAAATGTCAGATTCGGGATATTTTGTCTTCTCAAGTGCATGAGCAATGGTACACTGCAAATAAGTGTTAAACATTGGAAAAATCTTAGGGTTCTTGGTTCAAAATTAAGTATAATCAACAAAAGATAATAGAAAATTTAACTAGATTCTAAGTGTCCATGTAGACTAACCTGAGTTACACCTAATTTATGTGCTAACAAAGAGGCAACAATGTTTCCATCACTATAATTTCCAACGATCAGGTCAGGCTTGCCTTGCAACTCTTTGGTAAGTTCAAGAGCAACATCCTAAGGAGTAGAAGAAATAATAGTATTAATGTTAAATTCTAGGGATAATATCATAAAGGTTGAACTGTGTTGACCAATCAAGTTAAGAAATTTACCTCACTGAAAGTCTCTAGGTAGGGCCAGACATCGAATCTAGAGATCCACTTGTCAACAATTCCCTTCTCTGTTCTGAATGGAACTCGAAGAATCTGGGAATGCTCAACATCATATACCTTCTCAACACGTTCGCCACATGTAGTTCCTATTGCATTAGGTAGAAGACGAGTGATCTGCATTTAACAGTGACGAAAGGCTTCAGTTAAACAAATATCCATACATTATACATAATTGTTTATGGTTTCCCTAGGAATTCTTATGTGATAACATACAATGAGAATACGAGGTTTGATATCCAAGCCTTGTTTCTTTATGCGATTGAGAATCTCGTTCTCTAAGGCACGAACTTGATCTAAGATGTAAACAACCTGGAATAGACAATCAAGGAAAATGTGTCATTCAAACTTGATAGGTAAAATAGTATAAAAGTTAGCATAATTTACAAATGAAGCATGTTTTCTCGACTAACCTGGCCTCCGGTATCAGGGTATCCCAAGACATTATCTTGGGCAAAGTAACCATGTGGAGAAAGGATAACAACATTGAAAACTATAGGGATTCTTCCAAGGAATTTCTCAAGGGTGCAAGAGTCAGGTGCCTCAAGAAGATCCAAGAGAAGTTGAATTATCTCAAGGACGCTCTCGGCGGTGTCACCCCACCCTCTCTCCAAACCAATATCCTGGAGTTTGGCCTCAAATTCTGAGTATGGTGTTTTAGGAGTAAGTGTGATGAGATACTCTTCAACTTTTTTCAGAACATGTTGGAGAGAATTCAGGTTTTGAATTTTGTCGTTCAACATCAGAGTCTGCAAGAAACAAAGCTTTACATTTAGTAAAATAATATTAGACACATAAAAACATTGTTAAAACTTAATGTAAAGGAAAGAATGACATCTCCAATTTGGTCAAAATTCATATCGTCTTTTATATACATACTGCATAATTATAAATTTGCATTCCATATTTAGTTAGCACACATGGTTTAAACATAGATGTGGAAGAGCACACATGGTTTAAACATAGATGTGGAAGTACCATTGGATATTCTAGAAAAATATGCCTTATAAAGAAATTACTGTTAATTGGGATAAACATTGGAAGTACCAAATGAGGGTTGAATTCATGACTAACAATATAAATCAAATCTAATTTGGATATTCACCAGCAAATTCTTAACTTTTGACTACCCTTCTTTCTCCTTCCAAATAGTGGAGTTGGAAAATTGTGACAATTATGTATAGAGTTCAACTTATAGTGGTGTAAAATTTGACACTATTACACAACCTAATAACATTTTATACAACATTTTTTATTGATTCAACTGTTGCATTAGAATTATAAATCGTATAAATCATCTTTCTCAAATTCTTATTTTATTATAACTAGCGTGTTGATAGACACTCACGTGTCAGTCAACCCGCTTTTCTATTAAATGAATTGTAATTTTTCATGTTAAAAAATGAAAAAGGATAAATTATCGTGTTCAAATATTGTCTTGATAAATATGGAAAAATTGTCGTGTTCAAATGGAAATATGAGGAAATATGTTATATAGTTTTTTTGGTAGAAAATATAGATTATAGTAAGGGCAAAATAGGAAACAAAAATTATATTATCATGGGTGGTTATTTTGTATTTTCCCTTTATATTAGTATAGATATAGATAGATATATTTTTAAAGTATATTAGACATTATTTGATCTTGATATATACTTATCAAGCATCAATTCTGCTTAATGTTATGGGGATAAAATATGAAGAAAGAATACCTTTCCCTTATAGCTATGAAGCCTGAGGAATTCGAATAACGCTTTCATGCTCTCCCTATCATGGAAGAGCTTAGCAGAAAGGTGGCGGTTGAGGAACTCCACACCATTACCAATTGATTTGTTTAAAGTTGGTCTTGGAAATGATGCATTAAACGGTTCAAAGTCCAACTCAAGCATAAATTTACCATTAGAACTGCATCACAACAACAATGACACAAATTTATTAATGTTTGCCTTAAATCTTTGACATAACATGGAATATAAACAAAAATATGAGAAAACTTAGGTAAAGTATCATAGGTGTTAGTGGTACAAGTGATCTATTAGAGATGGCACGTTGACCTTTTTGTTTACTTTCAAAGAATGAATATTTATTAGATTTACAATCAAACATTTTTTGACATTGAAAGTAAATAAAAAGGTTCACGTGTCATCCTCTAATAGGTCACATGTACCACTAATAAGTTTTTTCCAAACATAAAACATTGGAAACATCGTGAAATCAAACCTTACCTTCCATCAACAAGTTCCTCCTTGAACTTGAGATACTCAGTAGCGCATATCTCATCAACAACAATTGCGTGCACATCAAGCCGCAAATACTCCCAAACACCAGGCCTTGGACGAACAGCCAAAGCGATAAATGGTGGCAACACTACAACTTCCTACAACATAAAATACAACGAAATAATAAAAATTTAACAAAACCATAAATTAAAGCTAGAATAAAACAAGTTCTGGAAAAAGAACATTACTTGTGTAGATCTCAAAACTTCTCCAAAGACTCCATCAATTAGTTTTTGTGTGTTCTCTTTGGGGATTTCTTCAAACTCAGCAATGACTTGATGATTATGTAGGATTCCCTTACCTTTGGCTTCAATCCTTTTAAAGGTTTTAATATTTTTAGTGTTACTTTTACATACTAGTACCATAGATTTGTATCAACTGAAAAAAAATACTATAGAATTTACTATACCTTGAACAAAGGGCTAAGATTTCATTCCTGTGACTAGTGATAGTTTCATCAAGCCTCTCCTTGAAAGAGTGAGAACTAGTCAAGTGATTAGTGGCCATTGCTTCAGAAGATTCTCAGATAAAGAATTCAACAACTACAGCAACAAAAGCAAGTTAAGAATTCAATACAATAAAATAAGGATAAGGTTCATAACCAAAGTCAAATGAATATAATTCAAATAAATGTGGAGGGATTATGAAATTCTTGAAGATTAAATTTTAATTAGATCACACGACCCCAACCTCATTAACTACCCAATCAAAAGAATATTAATTACATATCATGTACTTTTGATCACAATAAAATCAATTTCTACCTTAAACATTACAGGAGAATAATTGAAAGATGTTGCTTCTTTAAGCAACATCCATAACGAAATTATGTTGACATTTTTAATAGTTCCTTTCCTTACGAGCTATAAATAAATGCAAGAGATTGAATTGGAAAAATATAATATAATAAATTGATTTTGTCTAGAATATAATTATAATGATGAGAAATCAACAAATGGGATTCTTGTTCTTAGCCAGAGTAGACAAAAAAGTGTTGAATAATTCTATTTTATTCTAAATATGATTTTTATTAATTCATCATTGTAGCAAAGAGTAGAATGGTAGTTTCTGTGTAAAATAAATTGAAACTAAATTATGACACTATAGCACGACTAAGACAACATCGAGTTATAATGAAAACTCGCTGATGTTTGTTTGTGAGTTAGTTGTTATACTAGAATGGGAAGACCAAATCTACAACCATGAGACACATATGTAAAAATATTTAGAAGCATTCCCTCCAAAAATTTACTCACAAAATGGACCGTAGATCATGTGAGAGACTCGTTACAATGTATAATGATCATGCTATAGAAATTTTATCTTTCAAAGTGAAAGATAGATAGTAGTGTTAAACAAAAAAACACCAAAACAATAACAAAGAAAGAATACCATGTTCATAAAAAAAAGCAGAATAACAACACACCATAAAAAAAAAAAAAGAACTGATATAGAAAAACAAAAGATGAAAAAGAGTACCTAAAGAAACAGAATGAACACAAAAAATAAGAGGGTGAAGGAGATCAAAATGAATGAATGGAAAATGAAGGTGGTGGAGGTGTTAATTTAAGGACATGGAGCACAGAAAATAGGAACAGAAATATAACAAAAAGACATTATGTTCAACAAAAATCACAACAATACAAAATGACATTTCTCTTTCTATCCATGGATTATATGACACTGACAAGGATGATTTTGTAAATATAGGATATGAAGTTATATTTCATACGTAGCTTCCTATATTTTACACAGTTTTTCTAATGATGCTTATCTTTTTTATTTTGAAGTGTTGTAATCCATGCAAATATGAGATAATTTTCTTAACAACAAGCTATATTTAGGTGAAATTAACTTCTTTTTTTGTAAAAATTAGGTAAAATTTGTTAGTGGTACAATTAAAATATTATATGATGCACAAATTTTATATTTTCACAAAACATTTTTGTATATATTATGTGGAAACATTATAGAACTACTATTATTGTAAACATTAATTGGAAACATAAGTATTGCTTTTTGTGCAATAAAATTGTTTATAGCTCTTCTTAAAATATAAATAGATGATAAAAGCAAGAAAGTAAAATAAATTATACAGGCAAAATCTCATGTGATTAAATTTAAGATGTTTCTTGATTCTTATATCTATGAATAAGTAAACATTACGTAGGTTAAAAAATTTAAAACCTTCCCAAAATACTTTATAGTATTGATTATTGATGTGAAGAAGATTTTCTTATTACTTTTCTTTTTCTTCAAATGTAAACATGAATCTTGCACAAGATATTTGTCTAATAATTAATGGTGCTTTTTTGGTGCTCAAGAAACTTACTAAATTTATTTCTCAAATTTGCATATTCTCTGTATCTACATCTCTAAAAAAACTCATATAAGCAAGAATTAAATTAATATATATAACATATATATACTCCCTTGAAACGAAGTAGACATGCAAGGAGTATCCCTTGAAACTATATGTTATTATAGATTCATCATAATATTATCATACTAATATGTTTATCTTTTATTTTTCTTTGTTACTACATTCTTTAAATATGACACTACTTTTTGTAACAGCTACTTGTTATATATTATGTAAAACTTGTTTTTGGTACAAATTAGGTAAAACTTGTAGTGCATAAAATTATTTAGAGCTCGCCCTTAACTAGAGCAATGCTATATAGATTATGACTAATGATATATACTTATGAAATTTAATTTATAATTTTTTGACATTGAAGAAAATATATTACTTGTAAGCCAATCATCATTAAATAAAATATCACTTTGTGATATATTTCACTTTCTTATGGGATAAAAGAATTTAGTGTAGATTAATTTTAAATATAAGTATATCATTTTTCATTCATAGATTTTGTTTTCTTAGAAGAGATTTTGTTTAAGATTGAACTAGTTAAACTATTCAGTTGGATATATATATATATATATATATAGATATATAATTATAGGGTTTGCTAACATGGAAACCATAATTTTTAGTTAGGAGCATGTTAGCATTGTGTACTATAAAGAATTGGACAAAAATAACATTTTTAATTTTTAGAGATAACACCCTAAATAAGGACATTTTAGTAATATCAATCTTAAAATTAAAAATAATAATTTATCTCTCCTCTTACCCGCCCAAACTTTTATTTCTCCTCTTATCCCTTCCCCTCATTTTGAAAAAAACGTAACCCACAATGCCACAACCCTCCACATTCTCCTCCATATTCTTTCATCTATCCTTCTTATGACAAATAAAACTCACAACCCAAAACTCCAATTTTATTTTTAATTTTACAACCAAGGAAAATATTTGATTTTAAAGGAAATTGTGTAGCCTTATAATTTCTTTTAATTGTGTTACGGGAAAAAATGAAACATTGTGGCTGAAGAATGTTGATTTAATGAATGGTGATACTTGTTACATGAAAGAATATGGAGAACAATGTGGAGGGTTGAGGCGTTGTGGGTTTTGTTTTTCAAAATGAGGGAAGAGGATGAAGTTTAGGTGGGGGTGAGAGGAGAGATAAATTATTGATTTTAATTTTAAGATTGATATTACTAAAATGTCCTTATATAGGTTGTTATCTCTAAAAATTAAAAATGTTATTTTTGTCTAATTCTTTATAGTACACAATACTAACATGCTCCTAACTAAAAAAGGTAGTTCCCCATGTTAGCAAACCCCATAATTATATATATAACTAATTATAATAAATAATCATGTATAATTATATTGAAGTAACACTTTTCTATATTTTTGGACTAAAATGAAAAAAACATTGGAGCTTCTACCACTGGTATTTTTATACGAATTTGTTTTAGTTGTTTTGTGTGGAATATGAACATCATCTGAAAGTTTTGAGATGCTTTCTAATATATATGTTGCATGTGACTATTGATTAAAATGTTGATTCTTTATACCATATACTTGTTTTATGTTTTAGGATGAATGAAAATCTTGACTTAGGGTCTGGAATTTTAATACATGGTAATGCATATTATTATTGAGAATTCTTGTTTTATCAATCAAACCAACTAAGTTGATGATTCTAATTCATGATTCAAATAAAAAATAATAATTTTTAAATTTAGAAGAATTGAGATTGGAATAGATGATTATAAACAATAAAAAATCAAATTAAATCATTTTGGATTGACACAAAGATTGATTACCCAATCCCTTTCATCTAGGTGTAGAGATTAGACAATGAAACAATATGCGGTATATATATATATATATATATTAATGATAATACAATTTTTTATAGTTATATAAAGAATCTTTAGAGGAGATGATCTCCAAAAAGATCAACTTCTATACTAAGATGATAGACTTATCTGAAGGTTATGTTATTATGATATCATTTACCCTTCATGTCTTCGGGTATAGCGCCGAAGAATTCATTAGTATTAGTGAAGTGAATGGTATATACGATCATGATTGAACCGGTGCAACTGCTATATGTGTATACATGAGGTAAATTATATTTTCTTAACTTCTCATTTTCGTATTTAATCATTTGTATTATAATTAGCTAACATTTGTGTTATATGTTAGGTACTTGTATGACAACCTTATTTTCAAAGATAAAAAGATAGTGATGTTCTTGTCAGCACATTCTACCACTTCAGTGAGTACCAATGACAAAAGGAAGAATGGAGTGAAGCAAACAGAACATGTTGCGGAAATTCTCATGAAAAATAGAGAAGCTGCAGATTTATTCCTTGCACCTTTTAACATTGGGTGAACATTTTTTAATTGACTTTGTACGTTTGTCTTTAGTATTTTTTTGCTTAACACTTCCTAACTGTAAGCATATGTTGTCTTAGGCAACATTGAGTTTTGGTTGTCATTAATCGGATCAGTCAACAATTGTACTATCTTGATTCATTGAAACATGGTGATCCGAACAAGTTCTCCGCTATGAAAGATACTTTTACTAGGTAAGTGGACTACTCATTTAAACTTTTTTATTCTAGGTACATTTTCAATTTCCTAGCTGTTTAGTAATTGCATACATTTTATATTGTTTAGGGCACTACAAATATATAAAGGCTATAATATTCGTTCTAAATCTATATCAAACATCACATGGACTCGTGTAAAGGTATTGGCACAAATAATATCATCAAACAATTATATATATATATATATATATATATATTCATATTTCAATTAAGGTTGTACTTATATATTGACCTAATTTTATTTGTAGACCCCTGTCAATCCAATGACAAAGATTACAGCTATTATGTGATGAACTTCATGAAGGAGTTCATTAAGCAATGGTCAACTAAAATTCAATTTATTGTAGATTCATTATACAGATGACCAAATCAACAAGATTAGGGAAGATTGATCAAATTATGTACTTTCTGTAAAAGAGTAGTTTAGGGAATTCAATATATAGATTGTAGCATAGGTATAGACGTTAAACAGTATTTATGTTTTTGGTCAGATTATGGAAGATTGGTCAAAACTATCATATGTAACATAAGAATACAATATTATGTACTTACTGTTAAATATATATAGTTGTTTTGAAATATCATTTACCTATTTTGTTCAATGTGCTCTGGTGTTGTGGATGTCTTTTTGTTGTTGGTGTTCAATGCATTTTTTGTTTTGGTGTTTTTTTGTATGCTTGTGTTGTGTGTACTTAAGTGTTTAGATTTAGGAATCATGACATTCAACAACGCTCATTTACACAAGCGCTGTTGAATTGAACATATACAACAACGCTCCTTTCCACAAGCATTGTTGAATTGAACATATACAACATCGCTTCTTTACACAAGCGTTGCTGAATGGAAGAGCTTTTACACTGTATCTTTAATGGGATATATTCAACAGCGCTCTTTGACGTAAACGCTGTTGAATTGGATTTCTTGGATATATTCAATAGCGCCTGCTCTAAAGTGTGTTGTTGAATTGGATATCTTCAGCAACACCCTCTTTAATATGTGTTGTTGAATGGGATATATTCAACCGTACTCTCTTTAATAAGCGTTGTTGAGTGCTTATCATAGAAAACTTAAAACCTCCTCGCATTCCCCCCAAAACTCTACTACTCAGCAGCGAAACTCGTTTACTCTGAAAATCTTTTGACCTCAAAATCTTTCACCCAATCAACCTCAAAATCTTTCATTCACTCATTCAACCTCGAAAATCATTCAACCCCAAAATAATTCACGAATTCAACCTCAAAATCATTCTCTCATTCAATACCGAAAGTTCACTCATTCTGCTCCGAATTGAAAGTGAGTTTTCCTTATAAATATTTGCTTGTATTGAGTTAGATTTCATCTTATTACATGAGTTTTCCTTAATGCTCAAATTAAAAGTTCAATCAGTCACTCATTTAGCTTGTATTAAGTTAGAGTTCCTTATTTAGCTTGTATTACATGAGTTAGGATTTTCCCTAATAATGTATTTTCTTGCTTGGTGAGCTTAACTCAATCTTTTATGGATTTATGTTCTCGAGTTGAAAGGTCAATCATTAACTCAAACGTTTTTTGTTAATTCCCTTCTAGAAAATGGATGAAAGTATTGATCGAAAATGGATGAGTGTCAATTGATTGACGAAGAAGTGTGAGGATAGAGTGAAATCATTTGTTAGGTTTTCATTTGAGAATGCTGAAAACCCTAATAGAATTGTATGTCCTTGTTTAAAATGTTGTTACTCCAATTGAGTTAAAAGTTCATTTAGTATGTCACGGTATCGATCAGAGTTACACATGTTGGACAAGACATTGTGAGAAAAGAGATATTATGGATTGTCCTAAGATGCATATGAAAGAAAACAACACAAATGCATATGAATGCGATTGTTTCGACGAAATGACAAACATTATCGAAGATGATCTTCATGATTGTCCTCAGATGTTTCAGCGGTTGATAAGTGATGCTGAGAAACCATTATATGATGGTTGTACTAAATTCACAAGAGTGACAACAATGTCAAGGTTGTATAAGTTCAAATATTTTAATGGATGAAGTGATAAGAGTTTCACTGACCTACTTGCACTTCTGAAGGATATATTTTCGGAGGATGATGTGCTCCCTTCTCGAATCTATGATGATAAACAAATGTTATGCTCCATTAGCATGGAATAAAATAGGATATATGCTTGTGAGAATGACCGCATCTTATTCTTTAATGAGTATGATTCATTAAAGTATTGTCCTAAATGTAATGCACCGCTTTATAAGAAGGAAAACTCAATTTCCAATAAGGTTGTATGATATTTTGCCATCAAATCAAGATTTAAGTCTATGTTCAACAATGCTAAATATGCAAAGAATTTGACATGACATGCTCATGAAAGGATTAAAGATGGCAAGCTTCGGCATCCTGAATATTCTCCTCAATGGAGATAATTTGATCATGATTATCCTAGTTTTGGTCAAGAATCAAGAAAACTACGTCTTGCATTGTCAACTAGTGGAATTAGCCCACACAATGTTCAAAGTAGCTCCCACGGTACATGGCCAATGATGTTGGTGATGTACAACCTACCTATTTTTCTATGCATGAAGCGCAAATATGTGATGTTTTCTATGTTAATTTCTGGATCTAAACAACCAGGAAATGACATAGACATATATTTTGCTCCATTAATTGAACACATGAAGTAAATGTATGAGACAAGTATAGATGTATATGATGTATGTAGGGAAGAATGATTAAACTTGAGGACTTTGTTGTTCGGCACAATCAGTAATTTCCCCGCATATGGTAATCTTTCAGGATATAGTACAAAATGGCATTTTGCATGTCGTGTATGTGAAGACAATACTCATTCAACGAGGTTGCAACACCATAAGAAGAATGTCTACCTTGGTCATCGTAGATTTTTGCATTTAGATCATCAATATCGACGATAGAGAAAAACATTTTATGGGAACAATACAGAATGTTGTGCTCCTTTGTCGTTGATGGGTAACCAATTATTTCAAAATCTAAAGGGTTTGAATAATAACTTTGGTAAACATTTTTCTAGAGAAATGGTCACTAATTGGTGGAAGAAAAGGTCAATCTTCTTTGAATTGTCATATGGGAGCTCATTATATGTAAGACATTTCCTCGATGTTTATGCATATTGTAAAAAATGTATTTGAAAGTCTTCTTGGTACTTTACTTAATAACCCTGGTAAGACCAAAGACAGCTTGAATGCAATATTGGACTTGGTTAGTATGAGAATAAGAAAAGAATTAGGGCCAATAATGAAGGGTAAACGTACATTTCTACCTCCAGCAGCTTATACTTTGTCGAGGAATGAGGAAGTAGAATGTTGTAAATTTATCCATGGTGTTAAAGTTCTAGAAGGGGTGCTCTTCCAACATTCGAAACCTCGTATCAATGAAAGACCTCAAGTTAATAGGTCTTAAGTCTCATTTTTGTCATGTACTTATGGAACATTTCTTGCATAAGGGCATACGGTCCATTCAACCTAAAAAATTACGACAAACCATAACTAAGTTATGCTTCTTCTTCAAGGCAATTTGTAGCAAAGTGATTGACCTTGGAAAATCACATACATTGCAAAGACAAATTATTTTGACTTTGTGTGAACTTTAAATGTATTTTTGACCTTCTTTTTTTGATAAAATGATCCATATATGCATTCATCTTGTTCGAGAGATACAATTATGTGGTCCTTCCTACATGAGATGGATGTAACCTTTTGAGCGTTGTATGAAGACATTAAAAGGATATATGAAGAATCGATCAAGACCAGAGGGTTTTATTGTTGAAGAAGCTCTTGTTTTTTGTACCGGATACCTTGAAGATGGTGATTTCATATACATTCCAAAGTCTTAGTATGTCAAAAGAACATTTGGTGAATGGGTTACTAGCAATGAAATATTGACTATATCAAGAACCAAATTGGAGCAAGCACACTTGTATGTTTTATATAATGCCGACGAGGTTGAGCCATATGTTGAAAGACACAATGAGATGCTTAGGAAGTCTAACCCAAGTAAGAATGAAAATTAGATTTCCAAAGAGCATAATCGATGTTTCATAAAGTGGCTAAAAAATCACATTGTTGAGGGGTTGAATATAAATGCGCATTCGGTTTCCAAAAGATTAAAATGGTTAGCCAATGGTCCAAGTATTCATGTCTTATCCTACACTGTTTACCTAATTAATGGGTTCACATTTTATACAAAAAAACAAGATGATCAAAGTAAAATGCAAAATAGTGTTGTGACTATTATTGCTCAAACTTTACATATGTCAAGTGATAAACTCAATATATGCAAATTTGTCATACTTCAAGGTCATTAAACAAATATGGGAATTGGATTACACAATGTTTCGGTTGCCGTTTTTTTGTTGTATGTGGGTTGATAACAACAATGGCCTTTCGAGTTGATGAGTTAGGGTTCATGCAGGTGGATCTTAATATGTCAGGATATAAAGTTGAGTCATTTATTCTAGTATCACAGGTTCAACAAGTATTTTATGTTAGTGACTCATCTAATATGAAATGGTCCATTGTTCTTTTGACTAACAAAATAATTCTCAATAATATTGATGACCAAGAATATGAAGATATAGATGCTGAAGATGATCTTTTTTTGGGACATCACTGTCGTTTGAAATATAGAATGGTCCTCAGATGGATGCTTCATAACATCAAAAAATTTAAATCGGACAATAATATCATCAAATTCAATGGAAAATGTGACAGCGTGGACATCTATCTTGGTTCGGATTGTTCTTAAAAATGGCCTCCCCAAAATAATAGGAACTGTGTCACAGGAGGATCCCTCTTCCATATCTAGTATGTAAAAATCAGCAGGGAATATAAGTTCACAAACCTGAACCAAGACATCCACTATCAGACCAACAAGATAAGCAGTACTCTTATTTGCGAATTGAATTACCACATCAGTAGACTTTAAAGGTCAAGTGACATAGACATAAAAACAGACATAGGCTTGACATTAATTGAAGCTCCTAAGTCTAGCATGACATTCTCAAATTTTCTATTACCTATGATGCAAGGTACAATAAATGTACATGGGTCCTTACATTTTTTCAGGAATGTGAGGAATGGGTTTACCTATGAGTCAGAAAAATTTATGTCCATTCTGATCCTTTCATTAACTTCTAGCTTCCTTTTGTAAGTCCACAACTCCTTTAGGAACTTTTCATTTTCTTGTCGACCTCTTCCATTTTCTTGTCCACGATCTCCTTGTCGACCTCTTCCATTTTCTTGCTTGGAATGATGTTTGGGGAAATGGAAGAAGGATGGGAGGTGGTTGTTGTGCAACACTTGAGGAATCTGTAAATGCATGAATGTGTCTACCAATGTCATTAGCCTTTTCTAAAGTAGAATATGGTGTAGATGTTGGCAATTCAGTCTGCTCACCTTACCTTAGGGTGATGACACTCACATTTGAGTTAATCATAGTTTGAGAAGGTAACTTGACAGAATTCTGTGACTGCAATGTGTACAGCGAAGTATCCATCTTTCCCATCTGTGCGGTGAGACTCTAAATGGAAGCTCTAGTTTCTTGCTGAAACTGTATGTTCTATATTGTCATCTACCTCACCAACTCTTCCAACGAAGGTTCACTAGGTGCAGGTGGAGGATCATTAGTCACTTGTTGTTGCCTCTTTTGTTGAACTGGTATATGGTCTATTATGTCCAACAATATTGTTCTGAAATGGTGCATGAGGAGGTTGTTGTTGTGTGTGATCATACCACTTAAGATTTGGATGATTTCTCCAAGAAGATTTGTATCTTGTTTAAGATGGATCATACTTTTGTTGTTGATGCTGAGGTCTATTGTTGTAGATATTTGCAGCATAAGCCTTGGATGGTCACTAGGTCTTGGCTCAAGTAAAGAAGGAAATGGTCAGGTGAGGTGCAAATGACACATACTCTTTCAATTGGTTATTTATGTTGATTCATGGCTAATTGAGTGACCAATGTGGTGAGATAATCAATTTTTCTCTCAAGCTTTTCTAGCCTTACTGAATCAGTACCAACATCATGCACCCCTCTCACAACTATAGCATCATTGTTCCGTGCATTAAACTGATGAGAGTTGGAAGCCATCTTCTCAATCAAAATTTTGACTTCAAAAGGAGTCATATCTCCAAGTGCACCTCCACTAGCTGCATCAATAATACTCTTGTTCATGTTGTTCAAACCCTCATAAAAATATTGGAGTAGGAGTTGCTCTGAAATCTGATGACGGGGGCAGCTTGCACACAACATCTTGAATTTCTCCCAATACTCATATAAGCTTTCTCTCTATGTTGCTGCCTAATCCCACAAATATCTTTTATGATTGCAATGGTCCTAGAGGCAAGGAAAAATTTACCAAGGAATGTCCTCTTCAGGTCATCCCAAACAGATGTAATCCTCTTGGACATCATGAGATTTCATGGTTGAACAAACAATGTGGAACTCCTTGAGATGCTTATGAGGATCATCACCTGCAAGTCCATTAAACTTGGGCAACAAATAGATTAGTCCAGTTTTAAGCACATATGACACATCCTCATTGAGATACTGGATGTTCAAGTTATCATAAGTGAAATCAAGTGCAGCCAACTCCCTTAATGTCCTCTCACGGGGACCAGGAGGAGTAGGTGGTTGAGCCATATTTTCAGAGTGCACAGAATGCTCAGAATCAGAATATGCAACAAAATGCACAAAATCACTATATTGCACAGAATGCACAGAAACAAAAACAAAATTAGTATCAACTACACTATAGAAAGGTAAATTTCTACTCTTTTTAACTAATGATATGTTCTATCAATTTCAGGATTTATTGGATGCAAATGGCCGGCATTTCCCCTAGTCATGCATTATAGTCAACAATAGCAACAAAGCAAGGCAATAATGGAAATGCTTGTTATAATTGTATAATCAACCAAGTATTTGCATCAATAATATCCTAAAATCGTATAGAACATGTACAAAAAGTTACAATGAAAAATACAAAACCTAACTATTCTAAAAATGCAAAACAAGTTCACTATAAACTTTATAAAATAAAAAAAGAAATAATAAGAAGGGTTTTTTTGGATTTTGGAGTGGAACTACCACACATAGTATGTCACAATGGATAGAACATAAAATTATACCCCAAATGCATATATTATATTTCTAATTCTGATATATGGATCCAAAGTTATGCCAAAAATAAAATTTCGACTAATTATTATTCATGTGCCTAGGTGCATCTCACAAACTACAGTTTGGAAAGTGATTCTGTTTTTTCTGGTGTTCAATGTGAGATTAAAAAAAGTGTGGAAACAAAATTTTATACAAAAATTTCACCCACAACTATATGAATCAACAAAACAAAATCATTCAAACATGCAAAATGGCAAAACAATGAACAGTAACAACAACTTTTTGAACCAAATCAGGGTTTTCACCCCAAATGCACTACATAAATGAATAACTAAATTACACAAAAGTAAACTAAGCTATATTAAACTACTGGGAACCTTTGTATGAATCGATAATCCCTAACAACGGCGCCAAATTTGACTGAGGTCGTACCCGATGCAAATAATATAACAATTTAAAATGTAGTACTAAGAAGTGACTCTTAGGTCATCTCCAAATGAATATCTTTCATGCAATGGATCAAAAATCTTGTACTCACACACACAATGGAGGTTTGTTGTTGTTATGAATAGTAAGCATTGTGAAGAAGATCTTACTCCTGACCTTGACACAGTTTTGATGAAGACACCAACATCACAAAAATAAGGAAGGAAAAAGACCTACAAAGACTATCGAAGACAAAGCTTCAAAGAATTAGAGTCTAAGTCTTAGGTACTTCTAACCTTACAACTCATTTATTTACTTAGTTAATAATGCTCAAAATTGTTTTCAAGAAAATCAGAAAAATCTAAGTGTGAATAAAAATAATTTTCAAAAACAGCATGTAACAGGTTACCATACTTGAGTAACAAGTTACATGAGTGATAAAAGAGTTTTCAAACCTCTAACAACTATAAGTTATCCATTATTGACTTTGGAGTAACAAATTACCATTTTTAGAAAACAGGGTAACCGATTACTCAAAGAGTTGTAATCGATTACACTAAGGCAATTTCACAAAGCTATCAAACAGTGTTATTGAGTAATCGATTACTCAAATCCAGTAAAAGATTACACTGTGTGAAATTTCAAAAAGCTGTTAACAGGATTGTTGGTTAATCGATTACCCACTTACAGTAATCGATTACTGAAAGTTGTTGTATCATTTTTCAGATTTCAAAATGAAGAGGTTTCACTCCAAACTGATTTGTTTCACTCCAAACTGATTTGTTTCACTCCAAACGAAACCTACTCATACCTAGAGGTATTATGGTTGATTGGAAGCCTATATAAAGGCATTGAAACACTCTCATCACAATATAATTATAACACACAACTCAGATTAAAAACTCTCATTAAAAAGCTCTCACATTTTCTGATTTTTCCTACACTTTTTAAGCAACCTGCTCTCAAACTTTCAAAGTTATTTTGAAGTTGTTTCTAAGTGTATTTCATACTTTCAAAATAACATTATTAAATTAAGTATAAGAGTTGTTTTTGGATTTCAAGTTCTAGAAATTGTCATATACACTTGTAAGGCAATCCAAACCATATTGTATATTCTTCACTTTTACAAAGTTCACTTTCTTTCACAAGGGTGTGAAAAGAAAGGGATTGAGTGACTTGGTATAGTGTTTACCAAGGGTGTTGCTTGGAATAGGATTTTCCAAGGGATTAGATATAAGTGAGTGTGTAAGGTACAAGAAGATCTCGGGGTGAGATAATTGTAATTGCAACTCATTAGATTTAATAAAGGAATCTTTTGCGAGTCAAGAGTAATGGACGTAGCCTTCGGTGGACAAGAAGGTGAACTAGTATAAAACACATGTGTACTCTATTCTCCCTATATTTGTTTCATTTCTATCCTTCCAAGTCAATATTTTTCTGCATAATATTTCCGCTGCACATTAACTTTGATATTGCAGAAAAAATGGCCATTTATTTGCAACAACTAATTCACCCCCCCTCCCTCTTAGTTGCAATCTCATTCTTACAATTAGCACTAGAGCTATTTTTGAGAAAATTACTCTCAAAATATGATCCTACTACAACATGGCCTCAAGATCATTCATAGCAGAAGGCTCCAACATAAATTGACCTCCAAGCTTTGTTGGAGAGTGTTACGACTTCTGGAAAATCAGAATGAGGATTTTCATAGAGTCGCAAGACTTGGATCTTTGGAATGCTATCGAGGAAGGACCATATGTGCCATTCACTGTGATCAGCAACACAAGGGAAACAAAGCCAAAATCTTCATCGAATGATGAAGATAAGAAGAAAGTGCAATATGACTTGAAGACAAAGAACATCCTCACATCGGCGTTTGGAATTGACGAATTCTTTAGAGTGTCAAACTGCAAATCCGCTAAGGAAATGTTGGACACTTTAGAGACCACAAATGAAGGTACCGAAGAGGTAAAGAGATCGAGACTAAACACTATTTCCCATGATACGAAATGTTTCGTATGAGACCTGGAGAGAAGATCTTGGATCTTTAAAAGAGATTTACTCATCTCACCAACCATATTATTGCACTTGGCAAAGTACTGTCAAATAGTGACTTGAACTTAAAAGTTCTAAGATCACTAACAAGAACATGACAACCAAAAGTTACGGCCATTTCTGAAAAGAAAAGTCTGTCAAAAATGCCATTGGCTGCTTTGTTTGGAAAGTTACAGGAACATGAACTCGAATTAAGTCAACTTGATTAACACGAGGAGCAAGAGAAGAAGAAGAACATTTCTCTCAAAGCAAAGTTTGAGAAATATGATTCATCGGAAGATAAAGACGACAAGGAAGAGACCGATGACATGAGCCTCTTCGTTAAGAAGTTCAGCAAGTTCCTTAGAAGGAACAAAGGCGCAAGAATATGACAAATGAAGAAGTTCTCCAAAAGCAATGAGGCCTCCACTTCAAACCAGAATTTTTCATGCTTTGAGTGTGGCAAACCTGGCCACATGAAGATGGATTGTCCAAACATCAAGAAAGGTTCTTTCAAAGGGAAGAACGAATTGAAGAATGGACGAAGAGCCTACATCGCTTGGGAAGACAACGACACAAGTTCAGCCTCTGAACCAAAAAGCGAAGAGCAGGCACATCTCTCCCTAATGGTGTCTCATCATTCAAACAATGAAGAGGTAAATGAGTCTATCCTTTTTTATTCTTCCGAATTACAAACCACTTTTAATGATCTACATGATGAATACATGAAATTATCAAAAATGTTTCTAAAACAAAAATCGGAACTAGATTCTCTTAGAAACATACCTTCATCATCTTCATGTCTAAATTGCATTACTCTTGGCAACAAAGTTTCTACATTGAGTCTTGAACTCAACAAAATGAACAAGAGTAGCAAGAGCATGAGTAAGATCATTAATGATCAAAGACACTCTACGGACCGAAGAGGTCTTGGCTATGCAAAAGGCCTCTCTCTTAAAAAACAAAGTAAGTCTCTCATGACAGACTTTCAAAAATCATGTATCCATGCATCTACACATAGTAAAAATAAATCTAGGATACATAAGCATCAACTCATATGCTCTTATTGTAAAAGTCATGGGCACACACCAAATACTTCCCGTATTAGAAAATATGGTGTTCCCTTAGGACATTTTATATGGGTTGAGAAAGGATCTAAGAATGTAGGACCCAAGACAAGTTGGGTACCTAATATAACTTAAACCTGTTTTGCAGGTAGATTTGAGCGCCGCCCGCAATTTATGGTACTTGGATAGCAGTTTCTCAAAGAATATGACGGGCGATAAAAGTAAGTTCTCTGTCCTCACTCCAAGGGACAAAGGCTATGTCACATATGGTGACAACAACAAAGGAAGAATTTTTGGAGTTGGTAGAATCGGCAAACCACCTTCAACAACCATAGAAGGAGTGCTATATGTGGATGGACTTAAGCATAATCTTCTAAGCATAAGTCAACTTTGCGATAAGGGCTTCCATGTATCATTCTACCTAGATAAGTGCATCATTGAAAGTAAGGAATTTCTAAACTCTAAACTTGTAGGTAAGAGAATTAATAACATTTACATGATAGATATAAATTCATCTCTTCCTATAACATGTTTAGTTGTAAATGACATTCATGATGCATGGCTTTGGCATAGGAGAATTACTCACATTCATATGGACCATTTGAATAAGTTAATCAAGAAAGATATGGTTGTTGGTTTACCTAAGATGAAGTTTGTTAAAGACAAACTATGTGGTGCATGTCAAATGGGTAAACAAACAAAAACCTCTTTCAAGCCAAAGCATATGGTTTCTTCTGATAAATCATTGCAGTTGCTTCACATGGACTTATATGGCCCTTCAAGGACATAAGAATGAGGCATTCAAAGCCTTTAGCACTTATGCTAAAAGATTCCAAAATGAAAAGTCACTTAAAATCGCTGCTATAAGAAGTGATCATGAGGGAGAGTTTCAAAATGCTTCTTTTGAGGAATTTTGTGATGCTCTCGGGATTAATCACAACTTTTCTGCTCCTAGAACACCACAATAAAATGGTGTTGTAGAGAGAAAGAATCGGTCTTTAGAAGAACTTGCTCGGACAATGTTAAATGAAACTAACCTCCCAAAGTACTTTTGCGCTGATGCAGTTAGCACTGCGTGTTATGTTTCAAATAGAGTTCTCATAAGACCTATTCTAAAGAAAACCCCCAATGAACTTTTCAAAGGAAGAAAACCAAACATTTCACACTTGCATGTATTTAGTTGTAAATGTTTCATCTTAATAATGGCAAAGAAAACTTAGGCAAGTTTGATGCAAAGGCCGATGAAGGAATCTTCCTAGGTTATTCTCTCACGAGTAAAGCTTATAGAGTCTTTAACAAAAGAAATCTAACCATGGAAGAATCCATTCACGTCTCCTTTGATGAAACCAATCCTTTAATCAAGGAAAGGTTAATTGTTGATGAAGAAGATTTGCTTAATCCCACTTTTAATGAAAATGTCATTATTGAAACTACACCTAATGCAGAGCATGTGGAAGTGGATGATAATCCATCCTTTCAAGAAGAGCATATTCACTCTGACTTACCTAAAGAGTGGAGAACTCATCGAGATCACCCTATGACAACATCATCGGCTATATAAGTAAGGGTATTACTACCCACTTAATGCTGGAAGATGCATGTCTAAACCTGGAATTCGTCTCTCAAATAGAACCCTCCAAGATTGATGAAGCAATCGAGGATGAACACTAGATTCTTGCTATGCAAGAAGAACTTAACCAGTTTGAGAGAAACGAAGTTTGGGAACTTGTTCCTAGACCTAAAAATAGGCATGTAATAGGAACTCGTTGGGTGTTCCGAAATAAATCAGATGAATATGGCATCATCATTAGAAACAAGGATAGACTAGTAGTGTAACACCCCAAATTTTAAGTATTTAAAATTATAGTAACAGTCCTGGAAGCCTCGCTTGAGCGAGAGTGGTCTCGCCTGGGCGAGAAATGGCAATTTTGGGCTGTTGACACAGTGTAATCGATTACACACTCATGGTAATTGATTACATGCAGATAAACTAATCAGGCCTGTGCATCTGACACAGTGTAATCGATTACACACTCCTGGTAATCGATTACACACTCCTGGTAATCGATTACATCGTATTAAAAGCATCAGATATGTGCATCTGACACAGTGTAATCAATTACACACTCCTGGTAATCGATTAAACACTCCTGGTAATCGATTACATCGTATTAAAAGCATCAGATATGCGCATTTTTCACGTTGTAATCGATTACACCATGTTGGTAATCGATTACAACCCGACGACACCTCTTTAAAACAGAAACCCAAACACATTTTAGGGGGAGAACTTCGAAGAGAAGAGATAGAGGAGAGCTTTTCAAGAGCAAGGAGCCTTAGGACTCATCTTAGAGCTTGAGAAGAGGTAAACCTCTTGTTCCTAACTCTTCTTCTTCCTCTCTAACTTGTTTTGGGTATGTTGGATTTATTTTCAAAACATGAGAAACCATGGAAACTCATCCTTTAGAGTTATGGTTCGTTTTATGTTGTTTTTATCTTGTAAACTCTTGGTTTAGAGATAGTATCTTAAGAATGGAAAGGGTTGTGGGTTGATTCATGAAAACCCCAAAAAAAAACCTAAAAGTGAAAATGTGGTAAAAGGAGAGAATGAGTAAAATGTTAGAGGTAGAAGATGAGTCTACCCCCAAATATTGAAATATGAGATGTTATGCATGTTTTAGATGGTTGAATATTGATGATGAATATTTTGTATGATTAAATGATGCAAAATAAGTTGTTTATGTAATATTTGGAATAAATAACTAACATTGTGTTATGTGGTGGGATGAGAAGAGAGATCCTAAGGTTGGAGGTGGTGTCGGTAGAATTCGAGAAGTTGCCAAGAACCGAACCCCAATACTCACCCAGGTAAGGATAAGTCTTTAATTGTGCATTTGGAATAGAAAATGTAAGTATTTTCTAGTTATGCAATGATTGAGTTGTGAATTACGCATTTAGTATAAACATATATGGGTGTGTTTATACTAAAGTAGGCGTAGATTTACGGAAGATGGAAAACGTGTGTATTTCTGATCATGCAATAATTATATTGTGAATCACGTGTTTAGTATAAACATATATGGGTGTGTTTATACTAAAGATGACGTAGATTTACAGGAAATGGTTGATAGTGAAATCAATGAAAAAGAAACGTATTTTTAGCCGACCATAAATGGTTAGCGACTTTGGCTCAAGTTATGTAGCAATGCTTTGGCTCAAGTTATGAAGCAATACTTTGGCTCAAGTTATGAAGCAATACTTTTGCTCAAGTTATGAAGCAATACTTTGGCTCAAGTTATGTAGCAACACTTTGGCTCAAGTTATGAAACAATGCTTTGGCTCAAGTTATGTAGCAATGCTTTGGCTCAAGCTATGTAGCAACACTTTGGCTCAAGTTATGAAGCAATGCTTTGGCTCAAGTTATGTAGCAATTCTTTGGCTCAAGCTATGTAGCAACACTTTGGCTCAAGATATGTAGCAACACTTTGGCTCAAGTTATGTAGCAACACTTTGGCTCAAGTTATGAAGCAATACTTTGGCTCAAGTTATGTAGCAATGCTTTGGCTCAAGCTATGTAGCAACTCTTTGGCTCAAGTTATGAAGCAATACTTTGGCTCAAGTTATGTAGCAATGCTTTGGCTCAAGCTATGTAGCAACACTTTGGCTCAAGTTATGAAGCAATACTTTGGCTCAAGTTATGTAGCAATGCTTTGGCTCAAGCTACGTAGCAATACTTTGGCTCAAGTTATGTAGCAATGCTTTGGCTCAAGCTATGTAGCAATACTTTGGCTCAAGTTATGTAGCAATGCTTTGGCTCAAGCTATGTAGCAAAACTTTGGCTCAAGTTATGTAGCAATGCTTTGGCTCAAGCTATGTAGCAAAACTTTGGCTCAAGTTATGTAGCAATACTTTGGCTCAAGTTATGTAGCAACGCTTTGGCTCAAGCTATGTAGCAAAACTTTGGCTCAAGTAATGTAGCACAAAATGAATTTATAAAACAAATGGTTTACTAACCCCTTTTTCTAATGTGGATTATCTTATAATGACATTTATTGAATTAACGACTTACTCCTTTGTGTGTTTTGTACTTTTGTCATTGATAATCCCATTGCAGGTAAATAGATGAATGGAGTATGCTAGGTCAGGAGCTTTAGACTTCGGATTCACTATTTATGTTTCGTATTCTAAATGACTACTTGTGGATTTAAATGTTTGTAACCATGCGTAATGTTATTTTGGAGGATCAGAACCTTTGAGGTCTTAGTACTCATAGATGATATGAATGAATTATGTTTTTCCGCAATTTAAATTATATGATAATATAATAGGTTAAAAGATTTGTTCAAGGAATGATTCATGAGGACTTCTAACTAAAATGATTATGTATGACATTATTGATTCGTGGATTGAGTGTGAGGAGAGAAATAAGATTTTGGAGTAAGGATATTAAATTGGTAATGTGAGTTATGAGTGATTGCATGGAATTGAATTAAAATGAGAAAAATTTTCAAGGGTAGAAAATCGGGTCGTGATAATATGGTATCAGAGCATAGTTAATTCTGCGACCTAGGGCATGCCCTTACTTGCTTCTTTGTAACATGTGTAAAAATTTGACTAGTTGAGATTGTGTGTATTGAATGTTTAAAGCATTTGGCTTTTGTATGATGACATGCGACTTGTTATGAGACTATGTGATTTCCTGACTTGAGTGAATTAAAATTAGCTTACTGACTAGTGTAACAAGTGCGGTAGACTTCACTATGGAAGTACGTGCCCGGGAAAAGGGAATGGATGTTTCCACTGCAAGGAGTTTGGGCATATTAAAAGGTATTGTCCCAAGCTGGATCGGAGACCTAATGTCATGCATGCTGGGGAGGCAAGGAACCACGGTCGGATGGTTACCCCAAGTTGCGCAGGGATATCGTGTTAGGTATCAGTGGTTACAATACACCTAGAAGGGGGGGGGGGGGGTTGAATAGGTGTAGCGGTTAGAATGTCCGCTTTTCGAAAACAACACTTAATGCTGAAAAACACCTTGATTAATCGATTAACGAAACAGGGTAATCGATTAACACTTTCAACACAGTCCATTTAATCGATTAACAGACTGAAGTAATCGATTAACACACCACACTTAATCGATTAAACCGTGACAGTAAGCAGATGCAAGTACAATTTCTTTCGCGACAATTAATTGATAACGAAACGATTATGCCAAGCTTACAGACTTTATCAGAGTAAAAACAATACAGTACAGAAACAGATTATCAATTAAATCTACTGAACAAATTAATCGATCAAATGCAATAAAGAGAGAAAGGGATAGAAAAAGTCCTGCAACAAGAATTTTATCCTGGTTCGTTTGCTTGTCCACCGCAAACTACATCCAGGCCTCCCGGCTGATTTGGGAGATTTTTCTTCACTATAATTGAATGAATGTTAATTACATACACACTATCCAATTACAACAATTAGACACTTACAAGATAAAAAGAATCCTATTCTATGGTTTGACTCCCTTCCTACCGACAAAGAAAACCTTTCTTTCGGCGTAGCCCCAGCCAAGAACCTTGTTCTTTACTTATCCCTAAGTCTAACACTCAGTGAAGACACACTCAATCTCTTGGTGATATGACACCTTGAGATTCCCACAATTACAACACTTTTTCAAACAAAAACAATACAGAGTAAACTTAAGCTATAACAAGACTTATATCTAACAAGATAAGGCTTTACTCTAATCACCTAATACAAGCTCATGCAGTATGAAAAATGTATTAGTGAAAAACAGAATGCATAATATGTAAACATCTAATCAAGAATCATGTAAAAATGCAAGAACATGTGATAAGAAAAGATGAGAAATGTATCATGAAAAGCACTCAATCCTAAAGCATAGAATTCTCTCTTTTCTAAGCTCACAAATGCATTTACAACTAGATGCAACAATTAACACGAAAAAAATGCTCTAACTCTCTAAAAATTTAACATGCAACTTATGAGATCAATTCTGAAAATGCAGTTTATAAAGAATTGATTTTAAAGCCCAGTTAATCGATTAACGACAGCTTTAATCGATTAAGCTTTACAAAAAAGTTAGATTAATCGATTAACCTTTGTTGTAATCGATTACACTGTGCAAACAGTTAGATTAATCGATTAAACTAAGTGGTAATCGATTAACAGCATTCTTTCATGTGTAAAAACTTCAAATATGTTATGCACTTAAATTCATACATGTATAATACTTAGATTATGCCTAGAATGCACATGTACATGTAATTATATGATGCATGAACATATTATGAATGACATATCTCAAGATGAAAAAGATTTAAAAGATTTATGCAAGTGAGATATGTATTAGGTGACTTAAGCCTTGGACTCAACCTAAACTAGTCTAGTCCAAGCAAGGTACCAATCGGAAGGCTTAAGCATGTTGATTTGTTGATGATCTTCAAGCTCTTATTAGCACAAGTTGTCCTCATCAAAACCAAGACATATAAGGAGAGCTTTCCAAAGTGTTCCTCTTGACATGCACACTTTCAATCTCCCCCTTTTTGATGATGACAAACTCCACATCAAATGTAACAGCTGTGATGAAATAGCTTGAAGATTGTGTTGGCAAGGTTGATATGATGCGCAAATATCGGAAGTTGTTATTACGATCAACCTGCACAATCAGAAGACAACAAAACAACCTTTCTCCCCTTTTAACATTATAAAAAAGATAACTCAGGTCAAAGAAGAGGCAGAGATATGAGTAATGCATAAAACACAGTTAATTGAGTTAATTTGGGATTTAACAATTAACCTGTTTTACGTTAAAGAGGATTAAACAAATGCGCAAGTTTATTCAACAGAAATAGCCAAACAAGTAAAGTGAACGGCATACAAGATTAACCAAATCAAAGTAGAAAATCTCATACGATCAAGAACCATACACATAAACAGAGTAGGCTATTCGACATAATTATAAAAAGTAGCATAAAGAGTAACAATGTTTAGCAGCCATATAAACCAGAAAACGTCAATTAAAAAAATGAAAGAGGCACACAACAGAGAGACTAGAATCCATAACAACATCTAAATCCAAAGAGTGCCAAAAAGAAGAAATAAACCTAAAGGTAAGATATCCTAGGTCTAAACTCTTCTTAAACTAAGGTTGAGGTGGAGGATGAGGATCGTCAGTGTGATCAGCAGAAATGACAATGTTCTGATCTCCCCTGATAAGCACAGATAGCTTCTGAAATTCTGAACAAAACAAGGCATTCTGAGCTTCAGCGGTAGATTGAATCAGATTCCTCAACTCCCGAAATTGGTTGTCCGAGTACGCAGTTTGTCGCTCCTCATACTGTTCCATACCAGCAAAGTATGAGTCTTTTAGTCCTTGGAAGTGAAGATCCATACGGTTGTTAAGCCGTTGCTCCATAGCTTCTAACTGATCGAAGCCAAAAGCAGTGTTCTGAGGTGCTGATCTAGAAGGCTCCCCCTGAGTTGTAGCATGCTGATTACCTGTGTCATCCTGATTATCATCATCAGATAAATCCAGACCAATAGTGGTGTAGTCCTCTTGGTATTGCCAAGTATTACCATACTTGTATATACCCATCTTATGTATGAGGCTTTCACCAACCAGATGATCCTTGTCAGTATATTCAAAAATGATAGTATCGGAAACGTCAATGTGCAAATAATCAACAATGCGTGAGATGAAGATACTGTAGGGAAGCAGCTTCGACTGAGATAAAGATACACTGTTCATAATTTTCAAGATCTCCTCAGGCCAATTAATCATTACATTATTCTTTACTGCATACATGAAACGTAAATCATTCACAGTAGGCTGTGCGTGATTTGTGTTCCTCTGTACTAAGATGTAAGCAATAATGTAGTGTAGCAGCCTGTTCTCAACAGATAGTGACCCAGCTTTGGTCAGTTGACCCTGAATGTATAAATGAGGGCCTCTTAGAAATGACTTATAGACTTCAGTAGGATCAAAATTTTCCTTCACCCAGGAACAATCTCCTATACTATATCCAGAAGAAGATAAACCACCGATATTCATGAAAATTTCATCGTTAAGTTCAAACAAATTGCCAGAAATCATTGACCAATATTTTCCATCCTTATATCTAAAATTAGCATAGAATTCCCTAACAAGAGCAGGGTAGACTTGTCCCTTTAATTCCATAAACTGAATAGTTCCCTGAGCTTCCATATCATGCGGGAAGCTAAAGTTCTGTTCCGCTAACCAAGTTAAGTCAACATACCGTATATATGTAGGTTTCCGACCTTGAAATTTCGCCATACGGGTTTCTTGCAAGATGAGTGAATAGTAGGGGTCACCACGGTCCCGAGTAGAAGGTGAACCGACCTCCCGTCTTCGTACACGAGTGGCTGATGTCTTGACCCTTTTAGGACGACTTTGCTACATAATGTGGCAGAAACCGAAATAGCAGTGAATGGTCAGATATGGGTGTAGGGAAACCTAACCTAGGTTATGCTTGGTGGAACCTTGGAAATGGGATATAATGAGGATGCAGAAATATGATTCCTTGATGGTTTAAGAGGGTTAGGAAGAGGTGTTTCTACTTTTGATGCACTTTGGATTAGTTGTGTTATAGATTTAGAAACTCAAAGCATAAACGAGAAAGTGAAAAAGCCGAAGAAAGTGTGAAACCGAGCTACTGTTTGCCTTTATAAAACTGGTTTTAATCGATTAACGGGCAGGTTTAATCGATTAGCCAGTGTAAAATTTCGAATTTTTTAAAGAACTGATGCCCAGGTAATCGATTAACTGAAGATGTAATCGATTACTCATAGTAATATTTCGAATTTTTCAAGCAACTGATGCCCAGGTAATCGATTAACAACAAGTGTAATCGATTACACATAGTAAAAAAAAAATTTCAGGCAGTAAAATGGTTTCAACTTCTTAAGGCTTTTGTATGCATTGTGACAAATTTATTGAAATATTCAGAATCACAAAAAAATAATTAAGAGACATACTTTTGCATTATAACAAATATCGAAACGCTAAAGATACATAGACATAGAAAAACTAGACGATGATGTAAACAACTAAACAATTTTAATCAAGATATTGTTCATCAAGAATTCCAAGTTCTCTCCTTAGAACAAAGAAGGTATCCCTGGGAAGGGGCTTGGTGAAAATATCGGCTAATTGTTTAGAAGTTTCAACAAATTCAAGAACGCAGTCACCTTTTTGTACATGATCACGCAGAAAATGATGTCTAATTTCTATATGCTTAGTTCTAGAATGCAAGACGGGATTCTTGGAAAGGTTTATGGCACTTGTATTATCGCATTTAATGGGGATCTTTTCAATTTTAAGACCATAGTCCTTGAGTTGCTACTTCATCCAAAGGATTTGAGCGCAACACACACCAGCGGCAATGTATTCCACTTCGGCGGTGGACAAAGCAACACAAGCTTGCTTTTTGCTGTGCCATGCTACTAATGAACTGCCCAACAAGTGACATGTACCACTAGTGATTTTCCGATCCAATTTACATCCGGCGAAATCGGAATCGGAATAACCTACCAAGGATAATGAGGCATCCCGAGGATACCATAATCCCATGTTAGTTGTTCCTTTTAAGTATCTCATGATTCTTTTAACGGTTTTAAGATGTGATTCTTTAGGAAATGATTGAAATCTCGCACACATGCATACACTAAACATGATATCAGGTCGACTTGCAGTTAAGTAAAGTAAAGACCCAATAATTCCTCGATACTTTGTTACCTCTATTGCTTTTCCTTTTTCGTCCTTATCTAGGTAGCAAGCAGATGCCATAGGAGTGGAAGCTTCCTTACAATTGTTCATCTCAAATTTCTTGAGCAGCTCTTTGCAATATTTTGTCTGATGGATGAAAATCCCACTTTCTAGTTGCTTTATCTGAAGTCCTAGAAAGAATGTGAGTTCTCCCATCATAGACATTTCGAACTCCCCCTGCATCATCTCAGAAAAATCTTTACACAAAATATCATTAGTAGATCCAAAGATTATGTCATCTACATAGATTTGCACAAGTAATACAGAGTTTTCTGATTTACGAATAAAAAGCGTTGTGTCAACCAAGCCTCTTTCGAACCCTTTTTCTAAAAGAAAGGTACTAAGTCTATCATACCAAGCTCTAGGAGCTTGTTTGAGACCATAGAGTGTCTTTTTAAGTTTATAAACATGGTTCAGATATTTAAAATTTTCAAAACCAGGCGGTTGGTTAACATAAACTTCTTCTTGAATATAGCCATTCAGGAAGGCGCTTTTTACGTCCATTTGAAATAATTTGAAGTTCATAATCGATGCAAAGGAAAGTAGCATCCTGATGGCCTCTAATCTGGCTACAGGGGCATAGGTTTTGTCATAATCGATACCTTCCTCCTGGTTGTAGCCTTTGGCCACCAAGCGTGCTTTATTTCGAATGATCAAGCCTGATTCATCAAGCTTGTTTCTGAAGACCCAACGAGTACCAATCACAGGATGATCTTTAGGTTTAGGGACCAAGTCCCAAACATTATTACGTTCGAACTGGTTTAGCTCTTCTTGCATAGCTATACCCCAGTGCACATCCTCAATGGCCTCATCAATGGTCTTAGGCTCAATTTGAGATACAAAAGCTACAAAGTTACAAAAGTTTCGTAAGGAACTACGGGTTACCACTCCCGTAGACATGTCACCTATTACTTTGTCAATCGGGTGAGCTTTCTTGGTTTTCCACACAACTGGCATGTCTGAATGCTCCTGAGATTTGTTTTGACATTCTTCATTGGTTGCTTCTTCATTATCCATGTTCTTTGAGTATGCTTCTTCCAAAGTACCTGCAACATCATCAGATACAACCTTTCTCTTCTCTTTTGGAGAAAATTCATCAAACTGTACATGGATAGACTCTTCAACTTGCATAGAATATTTATTAAAAATTCTGAACGCTTTGCTATGAATCGAGTATCCCAAAAATATTCCCTCATCGGCTTTTGAATCAAATTTTCCTAAAGCCCGCTTTCCATTATTTAATATAAAACATTTGCAACCGAAAGCGTGAAGATGGGATATGTTTGGTTTACGGCCTTTTAATAGTTCATAAGGAGTTTTATTCAAATTAGGCCTTAACAATACTCGATTTATAACATAACATGCAGTATGAACTGCATCTGTCCAGAAATATTTGGGGGTATTACTTTCATTGAGCATGGTTCTCGCTAATTCTTCTAGCACACGATTTTTCCTTTCAACAACTCCATTTTGTTGTGGAGTGCGAGGAGCAGAGAACTGATGCATAATGCCATGCTTATCACAGAATTTGTCGAACTGAAAGTTCTCAAATTCTCCCCCGTGATCACTTCGTATATATACTATTTTCAGGTTAAGTTGATTTTGAATTTGCTTGGCAATATTTTTAAAAGAGTTGAAAGCGTCGCTTTTAGCAGATAAAAATAATGTTCATGTAAAACGAGAGAAATCATCAACAATAACTAGAGCATAGTAGCTACCACCAAAACTCATGATTTGTGATGGTCCAAACAAGTCCATATGGAGTAACTCCAAAGGTCTTGAAGTGGATATCACATTTTTGTTTTTGAAAGAGTTTTTGGTTTGTTTACACTTTTGACAAGTGTCACAAATCTCTTTAGTTTTAAAATTTAGTTTTGGTAGCCCCTCAACTAGTTGGTTTGATGATAATTTATCTAGATGTTTTATATGGATATGTGCAACGCATCTGTGCCAGAGCCAGATGTCATCTTCTTTAGAAATAAAACATTTTGAAAATAATGTGGTGACATCATCCAAGTTAACCATGTAAATATTATTTATACGATGACCAACAAATTTAACATTATTAGATAAAATGTCACGAATGATGCAACAGTCAGAATCGAAAGATACACGATTACCTTTGTCACAGAGTTGGCTTATACTCAGAAGATTATGTTCTAGTCCTTCAACATACAGAACATTTTCAATTTGAGTATGAGATGAGTTACCAACTGTTCCGGTGCCAAGTATCTTTCCCTTCTTGTTGTCTCCGTACGTGACGTATCCTTTTCCTTTAAGTGATAGATCCAGGAAATTTGATCTGTCACCTGTCATATGTCTCGAACATCCACTGTCTAAATACCATTTTTGTCCTTGTGTTCGAAGACATACCTGCAAAATAGATCACCTGCTTTTCTCAGGTACCCAAATTATGTTGGGTCCTTTTCTGTTAGTGATTAGGGAATTATCTCCCTTCTTTATCCATACATAAACTCCGCTAGGTATACCATATTTTCTAATGTAACAAGAGTAAGAAGTATGACCATACGTATTACAATAAAAACATGTAGGAGAGCGCTTATGATTTTTATTCTTAGTATGAACTACAGGTTTTCTATATGGTCTCTTGTTCTTAGCAGAGCGAGTATAACCTAGACCAGTACGATCACCAACGTTTCTTGTTTGACTGAGCAGAGTGTCTAATTGCTGTTTACTGTTTGTGAGACGTTCGAGTTTTTCTTTTAGTTTAAGATTGTCTTCTTGCAAAATCTCGCAAGTCTCACATACAGGCTTTTGACATAAATTATTAGCAGAGCAGTCACATGTGTTACAAGAATAGATGAGATCTAAAGTTTCATTTTCTAATTTTAATTCATCTAATTCTTTTTGTAATTGGCTTAATTTCTTCTCATTTCTAAGGATTTCCCTTTTCTTATCAACGTTTATTCTAGCCAATTTCTTTAGCTCCTCATGTAACTCAACATAAGCATTATATAAAACTTCATAAGAGGGTAAGTCATCCGAAGTGGATGAGGTGTCAGAATATACCTCATTATTATCCTCGTGTGAGTCTGAGTTGCCATAGTTATTAGATTTGACCATCAGACACAGCTTCGCTGACTCCTCCTCACTGGAAGTGCTTGATGTTGTTTCCTCCTCAGGTACATCCCATACAATATAAGCTTTCTTGGATTTGAATTCCCTGGGAGTGCTCTTCTCTGAATCAACCTTTTTCAGATAGGTAGGACATTGAAATCTCATATGTCCGGCTTTTCCACACTCATGGCAAGTGAAGCGATCTTTGTTGTTCTTGCCTTTGTTGGTTGACTCTTTTGCTTCTTTCTTCTGAAACTTCTTGAATCCGCCTTTTCTTTTGATGAATTTACTAAATTTTTGAACAAGGAGATTCATAGTTTCATCATCTAGATCGGAGTCAGATTCATCATCATCTTTATCTTCTTTTGATTTGGAGGTCGTGGCCTTCAATGTGATGTTTTTCTTTTTCCGATCTGAATCTTCGTGCATAGTCAAGCGCCCCAATTCCATTTCGTGCTCTTGAAGCTTTCCAAATAGTGTAGCTAGAGGCATAGAATCCAAGTCTTTGGATTCAACAATTGCAGTTACTTTTGGTTGCCATTTCTTGTCAAGACAACGCAAAACTTTATTAGTTAGTTCACCTCTGGCAAAAGATTTATCTAGAGCAACTAAATGATTAACAATATGAGTAAATCGCTTTTGCATATCACAGATTGATTCACTAGGTAACATGCGAAATAACTCATACTCGTGGGTCAGCGCATTTAATCTAGCGCGCTTGACTTCGCTAGTACCTTCGTGAGTCACTTGTAAAGTGTCCCACATTTCTTTTGCATTTTGGCACTGCGATACTCTAAAGAACTCATCATAGGATAGGGCCGATGTGATGATATTTTTGGCGCGTAGGTTATGCTGCACCTTTTTGCGCTCATCATCGGTCCATAGACTTTTAGGCTTGTCTTTAGGTTCATTGTCCACAAGATGCTGTGGAACGAAAGGGCCGTTGACTACGGATTCCCAAATATCCGAGTCTATGGCTTCAATAAAAATTTGCATGCGGACTTTCCAGTAGGCATACCCTTCACCACTGAATATAGGTGGTCGATTAATGGATGAACCATCACCACCAAATGGGTTTGACGAACCCATTCCTTTTTTTTAAGGATCACGAATACGCGGTTGAGCTAGCACTTCGCACTAGCTCTGATACCACTTGTTAGGTATCAGTGGTTACAATACACCTAGAAGGGGGGGGGGGGGGTTGAATAGGTGTAGCGGTTAGAATGTCCGCTTTTCGAAAACAACACTTAATGCTGAAAAACACCTTGATTAATCGATTAACGAAACAGGGTAATCGATTAACACTTTCAACACAGTCCACTTAATCGATTAACAGACTGAAGTAATCGATTAACACACCACACTTAATCGATTAAACCGTGACAGTAAGCAGATGCAAGTACAATTTCTTGCGTGACAATTAATTGATAACGAAACGATTATGCCAAGCTTACAGACTTTATCAGAGTAAAAACAATACAGTACAGAAACAGATTATCAATTAAATCTACTGAACAAATTAATCGATCAAATGCAATAAAGAGAGAAAGGGATAGAAAAAGTCCTGCAACAAGAATTTTATCCTGGTTCGTTTGCTTGTCCACCGCAAACTACATCCAGGCCTCCCGGCTGATTTGGGAGATTTTTCTTCACTATAATTGAATGAATGTTAATTACATACACACTATCCAATTACAACAATTAGACACTTACAAGATAAAAAGAATCCTATTCTATGGTTTGACTCCCTTCCTACCGACAAAGAAAACCTTTCTTTCGGCGTAGCCCCAGCCAAGAACCTTGTTCTTTACTTATCCCTAAGTCTAACACTCAGTGAAGACACACTCAATCTCTTGGTGATATGACACCTTGAGATTCCCACAATTACAACACTTTTTCAAACAAAAACAATACAGAGTAAACTTAAGCTATAACAAGACTTATATCTAACAAGATAAGGCTTTACTCTAATCACCTAATACAAGCTCATGCAGTATGAAAAATGTATTAGTGAAAAACAGAATGCATAATATGTAAACATCTAATCAAGAATCATGTAAAAATGCAAGAACATGTGATAAGAAAAGATGAGAAATGTATCATGAAAAGCACTCAATCCTAAAGCATAGAATTCTCTCTTTTCTAAGCTCACAAATGCATTTACAACTAGATGCAACAATTAACACGAAAAAAATGCTCTAACTCTCTAAAAATTTAACATGCAACTTATGAGATCAATTCTGAAAATGCAGTTTATAAAGAATTGATTTTAAAGCCCAGTTAATCGATTAACGACAGCTTTAATCGATTAAGCTTTACAAAAAGTTAGATTAATCGATTAACCTTTGTTGTAATCGATTACATTGTGCAAACAGTTAGATTAATCGATTAAACTAAGTGGTAATCGATTAACAGCATTCTTTCATGTGTAAAAACTTCAAATATGTTATGCACTTAAATTCATACATGTATAATACTTAGATTATGCCTAGAATGCACATGTACATGTAATTATATGATGCATGAACATATTATGAATGACATATCTCAAGATGAAAAAGATTTAAAAGATTTATGCAAGTGAGATATGTATTAGGTGACTTAAGCCTTGGACTCAACCTAAACTAGTCTAGTCTAAGCAAGGTACCAATCGAAAGGCTTAAGCATGTTGATTTGTTGATGATCTTCAAGCTCTTATTAGCACAAGTTGTCCTCATCAAAACCAAGACATATAAGGAGAGCTTTCCAAAGTGTTCCTCTTGACATGCACACTTTCATATCGGGTGTTGATGATCCGGCGAGAGGTAAACGCATGGTGACAGGTATTCCTTGTTTAGTGTTGTTGATTCGGGAGCGACACACTCCCTCATATATGTTAAATGTGAAAACCGGCTGAGATTGTAAACTGAGTCATTACTTCCGACTTGGTCGCGTCGACCCCAATCTTTGTGCTGGTGGCGGTGTCGACGTTTATGTTCTGGAGTCCGGTTGTGGTCAAAGGTGTGATATTTACCATAGACTCAGTCTGCTTGTCGTTATCCCAGTTAGATATAATTCTGGGGATGGACTGATTGTCGGCAAATCATGTTATGATTGAATAGCGCTGACAGGGTTGTAGCGGTTGGGGATCTGTGCAAGGTCTCTGACCAGGCCAGTGGTATGGGGCCAATGTCGGCTAAGAAAGTCAGGACCCTCCTTCGAAAAAGGGATCGATATTCATTCAGTAAATGTCACAAGAGGGTATTTAAGAACTCGTTAGTATTTCGAGATGTTAAGATTTGAAAGAACTATTTATTTTGTCTTGGAAAGTGGAGTTTCGTCTATGAATGATTGACTTTTATAATAAGTATACTGACAAGAAAAATGTTTAAGTCGGAGATGCCTGTTTTCTCTTATGAGTTGTTAAAGGTTAATTCCATTTGTTTGCCTTAGTGTGTATGCGCACGCTAAGAGGTGAAACTCATATTTCGAAAATGAAATAGAGGTTGGATAAATTACCTAAAGGTCCTTGCGATTAATGTGTTTACATGGACGTTGACTAATCAGATGTATTATCATTTTGAGGTGATCTATGGTTGGTATCCCAAAATCGATTAAGTATGAAAAAGTTATTTTTGATTCTTGTGTATGAAGCTTCTGGTCTATGAAATTTTTTTTTTTTGTTAAAGATGAGTACCCGCCGTAACAAATGTATATTGGTATTGAACACCAAGCTATGTGCGGGGATGTTGAACCTCAAAAACTTATTTTGGATCGGGAGTGTCTCAGTGTACGGTTGGGGTAATTGGTAGAACCTTTACTATAGTGTTGATATGCGCGATGATGTCCTAGTTAGATTTAATCCTGGAAATGGACTAGCGATCAGCAAATTGTGTTATGTTTAACTGTGTGTACTTGTTGAGGTGAAGAATTAAGATCTAGTTGCATTGATATGTATATGGGTGCAAAAGGGTAAGACTTATAATGATAGTCGAGAAAAGAGACTAGTTAAGTTACTTACCCCGCCAATGTGATGAATGCAATGGAATAGACGTGAAACTTTTGGTCATGAATGATCGATTCTTTTGCGGTAGGACATTGGCAATGCATGAAATAGTAGTGGTGTACCTCAATTGTCTGCGTTGAATGTTGTACCGGCAAAAGTTGTTGTTGTTTCGTGGACGTCAGTAATTACGGTGTATGGGTGTGGTGTCACCATATAAGAGAAGGAGTTTTAGGGTATGTTGAAATGAGTATGTGTTACTTTTGACATGATAATTTGATTTCTTCGATTAAATTGCTGTGAGTCGTGGGTTCAAACCATTTTCGAAAATCAGTTTTGGGTGAAACATAGCATGTGGCTAAATAATGATTTAATGTCATGTTGGAGAATTCCGAAATTTTAGCAACTATATCGGAATGAGTATGAGGTTGTTAAAAGTTTAGTGATATCAGATGTCCATGTATTTCCGGATGTAATGCGAGTGGGTTGATAAGTTTATTTTGCTGATGGAATTGGAGTGACCAAACCGAACGCAAGTTGTAGGTCGAGTGTGGGTCGACTTGTGCTTGCCGATTGGTAACGGAATACCTAGTTTTTGTGTGAATAAATGGTTTTATAGTTTAAGTGGAGGCTAGAAATTGGTAATTTCTTTAGACGATAAGATTTGATGGTAGAAATATTTGGTGTAATTAGACAATTATTGGATAGTTGAATTGTGTACGATGGATGAGACACTAAGAGTCATATTGTGTAAGTACTTTGTTGATTGAGTGAAATAGAATTGTGCTAGATTCTTGAGTGGAGATGAAACTAGCTAGTGTATGATGGATGTTAAAAGACGCATTTCGATAGATATGAGATAAGGAGTTCCCCATTCGCTGAAGTTCGAGAATGATATCGAAATTCTTAACGTATGTTAGGATTGATAGATGAATATGTGCTAGAGAATCTGTGGTTCTTGACAAATATAGGAAAAATCTTTAGTCTGAATTACGGTTAAGTTCTCATGGCATTCAGGTTATTAAAGGCTGAGATCTTAATATTTGGACATCGATGAATTGGTTTGGTGATATCACGGTTTAGTGGTGTATGCGCTTAGTGACCGATTAAGTAAGCTTAATGGAATAGAGAATCGAATTGTGATTTTGGTTGAGTGTTCTTGTGCCTAAGGTCTAGGTGGTGATATTATTTTCCTAGGTATGTTTAATTTTCGGGGACGAAAATTCTTATAAGAGGGGGAGGATTGTAACACCCCAAATTTTAAGTCTTTAAAATTATAGTAATAGTCCTGGAAGCCTCGCTTGAGCGAGAGTGGTCTCGCCTGGGCGAGAAATGGCAATTTTGGGCTGTTGACACAGTGTAATCGATTACACACTCATGGTAATCGATTACATGCAGATAAACTAATCAGGCCTGTGCATCTGACACAGTGTAATCGATTACACACTCCTGGTAATCGATTACACACTTCTGGTAATCGATTACACACTCCTGGTAATCGATTACACACTCCTGGTAATCGATTACATCATATTAAAAGCATCAGATATGCGCATTTTTCACGTTGTAATCGATTACACCATGTTGGTAATCGATTACAACCCGACGACACCTCTTTAAAATAGAAACCCAAACACATTTTAGGGGGATAACTTCGAAGATAAGAGAGAGATGAGAGCTTTTCAAGAGCAAGGAGCCTTAGGACTCATCTTAGAGCTTGAGAAGAGGTAAACCTCTTGTTCCTAACTCTTCTTCTTCCTCTCTAACTTGTTTTGGGTATGTTGGATTTATTTTCAAAACATGAGAAACCATGGAAATTCATCCTTTAGAGTTATGGTTCGTTTTATGTTGTTTTTATCTTGTAAACTCTTGGTTTAGAGATAGTATCTTAAGAATGGAAAGGGTTGTGGGTTGATTCATGAAAACCCCAAAAAAAACCTAAAAGTGAAAATGTGGTAAAAGGAGAGAATAAGTAAAATGTTAGAGGTAGAAGATGAGTCTACCCCCAAATATTGAAATATGAGATGTTATGCATGTTTTAGATGGTTGAATATTGATGATGAATATTTTGTATGATTAAATGATGCAAAATAAGTTGTTTATGTAATATTTGGAATAAATAACTAACATTGTGTTATGTGGTGGGATGAGAAGAGAGATCCTAAGGTTGGAGGTGGTGTCGGTAGAATTCGAGAAGTTGCCAAGAACCGAACTCCAATACTCACCAAGGTAAGGATAAGTCTTTAATTGTGCATTTGGAATAGAAAATGTAAGTATTTTCTAGTTATGCAATGATTGAGTTGTGAATTACGCATTTAGTATAAACATATATGGGTGTGTTTATACTAAAGTAGGCGTAGATTTACGGAAGATGGAAAACGTGTGTATTTCTAATCATGCAATAATTATATTGTGAATCACGTGTTTAGTATAAACATATATGGGTGTGTTTATACTAAAGATGACGTAGATTTACAGGAAATGGTTGATAGTGAAATCAATGAAAAAGAAACGTATTTTTAGCCGACCATAAATGGTTAGCGACTTTGGCTCAAGTTATGTAGCAATGCTTTGGCTCAAGCTATGTAGCAACACTTTGGCTCAAGTTATGTAGCAACACTTTGGCTCAAGTTATGAAGCAATACTTTGGCTCAAGTTATGAAGCAATACTTTGGCTCAAGTTATGAAGCAATACTTTGGCTCAAGTTATGTAGCAACACTTTGGCTCAAGTTATGTAGCAATGCTTTGGCTCAAGCTATGTAGCAACACTTTGGCTCAAGTTATGTAGCAACACTTTGGCTCAAGTTATGAAGCAATACTTTGGCTCAAGTTATGAAGCAATACTTTGGCTCAAGTTATGTAGCAATGCTTTGGCTCAAGCTATGTAGCAACACTTTGGCTCAAGTTATGTAGCAACACTTTGACTCAAGTTATGAAGCAATACTTTGGCTCAAGTTATGTAGCAATGCTTTGGCTCAAGCTATGTAGCAACACTTTGGCTCAAGTTATGAAGCAATACTTTGGCTCAAGTTATGTAGCAATGCTTTGGCTCAAGCTATGTAGCAATACTTTGGCTCAAGTTATGTAGCAATGTTTTGGCTCAAGCTATGTAGCAATACTTTGGCTCAAGTTATGTAGCAATGCTTTGGCTCAAGCTATGTAGCAAAACTTTGGCTCAAGTTATGTAACAATGCTTTGGCTCAAGCTATGTAGCAAAACTTTTGCTCAAGTTATGTAGCAATACTTTGGCTCAAGTTATGTAGCAACGCTTTGGCTCAAGCTATGTAGCAATACTTTGGCTCAAGTAATGTAGCACAAAATGAATTTATAAAACAAATGGTTTACTAACCCCTTTTTCTAATGTGGATTATCTTATAATGACGTTTATTGAATTAACGACTTACTCCTTTGTGTGTTTTGTACTTTTGTCATTGATAATCCCATTGCAGGTAAATAGATGAATGGAGTATGCTAGGTCAGGAGCTTTAGACTTCGGATTCACTATTTATGTTTCGTATTCTAAATGACTACTTGTGGATTTAAATGTTTGTAACCATGCGTAATGTTATTTTGGAGGATCAGAACCTTTGAGGTCTTAGTACTCATAGTGAATGATATGAATGAATTATGTTTTTCCGCAATTTAAATTATATGATAATATAATAGGTTAAAAGATTTGTTCAAGGAATGATTCATGAGGACTTCTAACTAAAATGATTATGTATGACATTATTGATTCGTGGATTGAGTGTGAGGAGAGAAATAAGATTTTGGAGTAAGGATATTAAATTGGTAATGTGAGTTATGAGTGATTGCATGGAATTGAATTAAAATGAGAAAAATTTTCAAGGGTAGAAAATCGGGTCGTGATAAGTAGCCCAAGGATACAACCAAGAAGAAGGTATAGACTTTGATGAAACCTTCGCTTCGGTTGCTAGACTTGAAGCTATTAGATTACTGCTTGCATATGCATGCTCTTTGAACTTTCAGCTTTACCAAATGGACGTAAAGAGTGCGTTCCTTAACAGTTATATACAAGAGGAAGTATTTGTAGAACAACCTCCTGGTTTTGAAGACTACAAACATACCTCCCATGTATACAAGTTAAAGAAAGCCCTCTATGGCTTAAAGCAAGCTCCACGTGCCTGGTATGATCGCCTAACTAATTTTCTAATAGAAAAAGGTTTTTCTAAAGACAAGGTCGATACTACACTTTTAATTAAGAAAAAAAATCATCATACTTTATTTGTTTAAATCTATGTTGATGATATTATTTTAGGTTCTACTAACGAAAGTTTGTGTAGTGAATTTGACAATATGATGCAAGGAGAATTTGAGATATCTATGATGGGAAAGTTAAACTACTTTCTTGGACTCCAAATTAAGCAACTTAGCGATGGAATTTTTGTAAGTCATTCCAAATATTGCAAAGACTTGTTGAAAAGATTTGAGATAATATGTATGCTTCATTGTGTTTATCCAATGCCTACTTGATCTTAAATTATGCTTGTTATGTTTTAAATTTCAAGTTTTTAGAGTCAAAAATCATTTTTAGCATCAGTGGGGAGACATAAGGTTACAGTAATTGATTACTGGAAACCAAGTAATCGATTACTCAGTGCTACTATTTTAAAATTTTGAAATTTTGAAAGTGCGTAATCAATTACTCACTTAGTGTAATCGATTACTCTGTGCAGTTTATATATGAACTGTTGCACTTTTTCAAAAAACACTTCACTTTCTCTCTCCTGTAACTTGTGGTCTCTCACTTTAAACCCTCTTAAATTCTAAAAACTTCATTTTTGCTCCATTTTGATTGATTTTTGTTGCAAATCACATCACATTCTTGATTTTAAACACTTCTACACCTTCATTTTCATGATTTGTGGCCTCAATCAAAAAACCCCAATTTCCAAAACAAAAACCTTCAAAACCAACAATGGCTTCTTCTTCAAAGACACCAAGAACTTCTAAGTCTAAGCAAGGAGAATCATCTTCCAAGTCCAACCCGTTGAACTTGACGAGGCTTCTTGCAAACAACGCTCAAAGGAAGGTCTTCGAAGAAAATTTTCATGGACGCGCCATTTTCACGCCAAAATACGGTAACATAGGAAATTTTGAATTTGAAGATTTTCTATTTTCATACTTTTGAGGCACAAAAACTTTTTGACTTTTGCTGCGAAGCGAACGATATCTACCTTGAGCTTGTTCGTGTATTTTATTGCAACATGGACTTTAGGAAAAATCTTATGACTTCCAATGTTAAGGGAAATGACATAGTTTTGGATCTCAAAACCTTCAGTTCTATTTGTTGTGATATACCGATGACATGCGACATCACTAGTTTCGACCTTGTATGTGATTGGGACGATTACGATCGCAAGAAATTCTATCTTTCTATTCGTAGAATTTCTAATGAGGAAATAGAAAGGCGAAAGCAACAAAGCCTTTGTGAGACTGTTAAGAACAGGGATATCCTCTCTGCTGGATATCTCACGCTGTAAGATCGTTTGGTTTATTATTTTGTTACCTATGTCATTTTGCTGAAATTTTCAAATCATTCCAAATTAGTGACATAGAGCTCCAATTGATGTATGTTATTAAGTATAAAATCAAGATAAATTGGACTAAGATGATAATGTAATAAATGTGGCATGTTTGTGGCTCCCAAAGTCCGTTGCCTTACGCCATCTTCATTACAAAAATCCTTGAGCATTTCGACATATCTTTAGATGGTGAGACAAAAGTAGCCCTCAATCTTCACGAAGGCAATGTTGATTTCGAGGTTGTCCACAAGATGGGGTTTGTTATAGATCCTGTCACTCGTCAAACCTATAAACATCGTATCGACCGCCAAACTACTCCTACCGACGAACCAGAACCTACTGCACCAAACCAACCTGAGTCTCATGCTCCATCTTCTTCATCTGCTGCAATGGCCACTAATCAGGTGATTATGGATGAATTGGTTTCTCTTCGAGGTTACATCACCACAAGGATGGATGGCTACGATACCCAGAGCCAACAAATCCATTATGAACTTCATCGTCTTTCATCGAGGCTGAGCAACATGGATGTTGATGAAGATAGTTCTGAGCTCGAGTCTTAGATATTCGTCTAGGTTTCTGTTATGTAATGATTATGGTTGTGCATTTTCCATGTGAATTTAAACATTGTTTGAGTTGTTTTTTTTTATTTTCTGCTGTTTTGGATTTCGTGTATGAACATCGATATTTCCGTTGTTATGCAATGTTTTTAATTTGTGCTTCATACATGGTTCTATATTATTTGAACTTTCATATACTATGAAATATTGTATGCTATGCTCTACAAATGTCTATTGTGCTAAACTCTTGGTTTTTCTTCTTTTTGATGAAGTGAAAAGGGGGAGAAAAGTTGGGAATAGTGTATTTTCTGTAATATTCTATCAGGCACATAACTCCAAAATAAAGGGGGAGCATACATATAGGGGGGAATACTCAAGGACAAGTCATGAAACATCATCAAGTATGCTGCTCTCAGAAAACTACACCTTCAAGAAGATATTGGTTTGTCATCATCAAAAAGGGGGAGATTGTGAAAATCTTGCTCCTGACCTTGGCACGGTTTTGATGAATACACCAACATCACAAAAAGAAGAAATGAAGAAGACCTACAAAGACTATCGAAGACAAAGCTTCAAAGAATTAGAGTCTAATTCTTAGGTACTTCTATCCTTACAACTCATTTATTTACTTAGTTAATAATACTCAAAATTGTTTTCAAGAAAATCAGAAAAATCTAAGTGTGAATAAAAATAATTTTCAAAAACAACATGTAACGGATTACCATACTTGAGTAACAAGTTACATGAGTGAGAAAAGAGTTTTCAAACCTCTAACAGCTATAAGTAATCCATTACTGACTTTGAAGTAACAGATTACCATTTTCAGAAAAAAGGGTAATCAATTACTCAAAGGGCTGTAATTGATTACACTAAGGCAATTTCAAAAAGCTGTCAAACATTGTTAATGAGTAATCGATTACTCAAATCCAGTAATCGATTACACTGTGTGAAATTTCAAAAAGCTGTTAACAGGATTGTTGGGTAATCGATTACCCACTTACAGTAATCGATTACTAAGAGTTGTTGTATCAGTTTTCAAATTTCAAAGTGAAGAGGTTTCACTCCAAACTGATTTGTTTCACTCCAAACGAAACCTACTCATACCTAGAGGTATTATGGTTGATTGGAAGCCTATATAAAGGTATTGAAATACTCTCATAACAATATACATATAACACACAACTCAGATTAAAAATTCTCATTAAAAAGCACTCACACTTTCTGATTTTTCCTACACTTTTCAAACAACCTACTCTCAAACTTTCAAAGTTATTTTGAAGTTGCTTCTAAGTGTATTTCATACTTTCAAAAGATCATTATTATCTTAAGTATAAGAGTTGTTGTTGGATTGCAAGTTCTAGAAATTGTCATATACACTTGTAAGGCAATCCAAGCCATATTGTATATTCTTCACTTTTGCAAAGTTCACTTTCTTTCACAAGGGTGTGAAGAAAAAGGGGTTGAGTGACTTGGTATAGTGTTTACCAAAGGTGTTACATGGAATAGGGTTTTCCAAGGGATTAGATATAAGTGAGTGTGTAAGGTACAAGGAGATCTCAGGGTGAGATAATTGTAATTGCAACTCATTATATTTAATAAATGAATCTCTTGCGAGTCAAGAGTACTAGACGTAGTCTTCGGTGGACAAGAAGGTGAACCAGTATAAAACATCTGTTTACTCTCTTCTCCTTATCTTTGTTCCATTTCTATCCTTCCAAGTCAATATTTTTCTGCATAATATTTCCGCTGCACATTAACTTTGATATTGCAGAAAAATTGGCCATTTATTTGCAACAACTAATTCACCCTCCCCCCTTAGTTGCAATCTCATTCTTACAAACATAAACAGAACATAAACAATAATTAGCAGTAAAGAAAAGCGGCGAAACCCTTTTGGTTTCCTTGATCACAACTCAATCCTCAGTTTCATATTATCAATTTCAAATTCTAATCATCGAATTCATAATTTGTTAAGAATTAACTAACTAAGCGATAGTCAATTCAAAGCTCATCTGCCTAAGCCTCAAATTAAGCGATTTCAACACAAACAAACAACATTTAACAAATTCACGCGAACTAAGCATTCATGCACTAGAGAAATGATTGAATAAGCGAAAATCAGTTCACAAACCTATTTCTAAACCATGGAATTAAGCAAACCACAATCAGAATTTGGATAGAAGAAATCAACACATGAGAAACCGAAAATGCATTAAGAACCAAACCTCGAGAGTTTTGATACATTACCAAATGAGTTTAGTCCATAAATTTAGTCTTCCATGAAAGGATTAAGCAAAACCAAAATGGAGAAAAGGGAAAAACAAAACCCTAACAGAGTAAAAAGAGGGAAAACGATAAATGTATTCTAAAGCAATGTAAAAATGTGTAATGTCAAAGTGTGCCCAAGTCTAAACCGAATTCCAAGCTAAAAATGGGGAAAGCCGAAATGGGCCCTAAACAATAGACCCAAAACCCAAACAGAATTAAAATCCTAATACAATATATAATTTTCACTTGAGCACAAATCCTCCACTTGTAATGGCTAAAATGACTTTGGTGTCAATTATAACCTGAAAATTGAATTAGATTTAATTAGGCTAAATAATCCTAAATTAACTCATTTTAGGAATAATTGTCCAATAAAGCCTAGAACACTAAATCATGTCAAACAAAATCAATTAGACATCAAGAGTTTTTAACAATGGTAAAACAAGGTTATGAATAGTGTGTAATAAATTACTCATCAATGCCTTAATTTTTTATTTAATTTTGGATTGAGATTATCAATGAACATTTCCATTTTGTTATTGTTGATTTGACGATTCCTCTTCATTCACCTTTGCATGTAGGTTTTGTATTTAAATATCTCTATTTAAGAATTTAAAACATGTCTGCCTTTCTTTCATGCATACACATCATGACTATAATAGAGATCATCTATTCAATTTTTTACCCTGATAAGGCTATATGGAAGATAGTCATGGATACAAAGGCTAGAAAAGAAATTTTACACTCTTTAATTCGACTCTAATGTAAAAAATAAAAATGTTTCTTTATGTCCATCTCTTGCTACATGAAATAATCTACTATGAAATATTTTAAAATTCATTCTAGATATGATTCAGAAAATTTAGTCCTTGCATAATCATTATTATTATTACTGTAAACCTTTAGCAATAAATGAGGGTGGAAGCTCCAACTTGAGTGGAGTTAGACAAATTGTTCGATTGAACGAAATACTTTACTGTTGTATCAGTAGCCTGCAACAATGACACGAGATAATCTTTACTGGCTGAGTCACGACCAGGTCGCTCTCTTTAAGACGTTTCGTGGTACTGCCTCAAGGTGCAAGCAGACTATCAACCACGCCGCCCCCAGGATAAAACAGCCCAGCTCTCTGTTATACGATATCTTACTGCACTGTAAGAATCGCTCTCGAATACACCCAAAAAATATGGCTACCAGTGCCAATTCAGAAATACCCACAATATTGGAATTCTGCTCCAACTCTAGTGCCATGGAAAGAAAGGGAGAGAAGGAGGCCGGAAATGCGTCGGCAGAAAATATGAAGGGAGAAAGAAAAGAGCAAGTAAATTCGTACTTGCTCTTGGTGCAAGTATTAATGAGGAGGGGAGGCCTCTATTTATAGCGTGAGGCCTCCAACCGACCCTCCATCCAACGGCCCAGAAAAAATGCATCTACGGCGACTCGAGCATGTTCTCGATCCTTCCTTCCTCACGTCCTCACGTGTGGTGACTTGGTCAATCATGACCTGGTCATCCACACGGCCCGAATACATGGCAAAGGCCCAATGGCCTTCTAAATAAAAAAATAAAATAAAAAAATAAAATAAATATTTATTTTTGTACAAAAAGAATGTTGGGCCCGAGCCCGAGCCTGACCCGAACACGAACCGAGCCGGCCAGACGGCGGCGGAGGAGGAGGTGGTGGTGGTGGTGCGCGCGCGTGTGTGTGTGTGGGGGTTTTATTTGTGTGAGTCCTCACCCACTCACAATGGTGGGACTTGAGCCTTATAAGGTCTTCCACCTTCCCTTCTCCAACCAATGTGGGACTTGGAGAGTTTTTTGAAATTCACACTCCAAGCTCCCTCTTTAATGGTCACTTTAATGTGCTTTAATGCATCTTGAAACCAACTCTTTTCAACAATCCCCCACTTGATATTTTAAAAAACGATTTTCGGGAATTTCTGTGGTCTCAATAAGATTGTGCATAAACAAAGGTGTCATTCGACTTGAACCTTTGCATAGTGAGTAAGATCCAGATTTTACTAGAGTGACTCGTAGTCTTGAACTCTATCTCCGGCATCAAACCACACACAACCTTTTCACAGGTGTATTCAATAAAGCTCGTGCGTTAAAGGCTATGCACGTCTATCCCAGTTTAGTGAACGCTCTAGAAATTTATGCCTCTTAAATTTCATAGAAAGCGGCTCCCACTTTCACTTTCACATTCACATAGGTGAGTCTATCAAGAGTACTCCTGTAGTCTAGGTACTCCACTCCAATTGGAGTATAGATCTCATTAAGAGTTTAACTCATCCTTACATATACTGCAGGAATCATGCTTCTCAAAATTTCATAGCATGTCCATTCTCATATCACTTCACAACTTGTTATTACTCATTGAACCTATTTCTTGGGGTCTCCAGTCAGTTAGGTCGGGTTACCATCGTGAGTGATCTTCGTTCTAAAGGCAATAGTCCCATAAGCTTAGAGGTATTATGGACTTTCTCTCTAGCTAGTCCTTTCGTCAAAGGATCTGCTAAGTTATTCTCAGTGCGTACGTGATTCACTCTCACAGCTCCTGTAGAGAGAAACTCTCTAATGGTGTTGTGCTTACAACGTATTTGTCATTTCTTACCGTTATAAAAACGGTTCTCAATCTTTGCAATAGCCGCGGTACAATCACAATGGATCAACACAGCTGGTAATCGGTCTTTCCCATAGGGGAATCTCAGCTAGCAAGCTTCTAAGCCAGCTTGCTTCTTCACTAGCTGTTGCTAGTGCTATCATCTCAGCTTCCATAGTGGATTGAGCCAAAATAGTCTGTTTCTTTGATTTCCAAGAAACAGCTCCACCAGCTATGCTAAATATATAGCCACTGGTTGCTTTGGAATCATCTGAAAGAGTGTTCCAATCAGCATCGTTGTATCCTTCTAGGACAGCTGGAAACTTTTTGGTAATGTAAACCAAGGTTTATAGTTTTCTTAAGGTATCTCATTACCCTTTCAATAGCATGCCAATGTTCCATACTAGGTCTACTGGTAAACCTGCACAATAGTCCAACAACATAGGCAATGTCGGGTCTAGTGCAATCAGTAGCATACCGAAGGCTGCCAATGATGCTAGCATATTCTGTTTGTCTTACACCTTCACCAGTGTTCTTAAAAAGTTTTACACTTGGGTCATATGGTGTGCTAGCAGGTTTACAGTCAAAGTATTTATATTTCTTTAGGATCTTTTCTACATAATGTGATTGATCCAGAGAAATTCCTTCCTTTGACCTAGTAATCTTTATACCAAGGATTACATTTGCCTCTCCAAGGTCTTTCATATCAAAGTTGTTACACAACATTGATTTCACATTATTCACAACATGAATGTTGGAACCAAATATGAGTAGGTCGTCTACATAGAGACATATGATAGTGAAAATATCATTTTCTGATTTGTAATAAATGCATTTATCACTTTCATTCACCTTAAACCCATTCGATATGATTAAGTTATCAAAATTTTCATGCCACTGTTTAGGTGCTTGTTTAAGACCATACAATGACTTGTCTAACTTGCAGACTTTATTTTCTTGCCCATGGATTACAAAACCTTCAGGTTGTTCCATGTAGATTTCTTCTTCCAAATCACCGTTTAAAAAAGCGGTTTTAACATTCATTTGATGTACTACTAAATCATGTATCGTAGCGAGCGATATTAGTACTCTAATGGATGTTGTTCTAGTAACAGGTGAAAATGTATCGAAGAAATCTACATTCTCTCTTTGTCTGAAACCTTTGGCTACAAGGCGAGCCTTGTATTTATCCACTGTGCCATCAGGTTTCAGTTTCTTTTTCAAAACCCACTTACAACCAATCGGTTTGCAACCAGGTGGCAAGTCAGTCAAATGCCAAGTCTTGTTAGACTCTAGAGAATCCATCTCATCATTTATGGCTTCTTGCCATAAATCAGCATCCAAGGAAGTCAAAGCTTCTTGGATAGTTGATGGATCATCTTCCAATGTATAGACCATATAATCAAGTCCATACTCTCTAGCAGTTCTTGTTCTCTTACTTCTTCTAGGTTCTACTTCTAACCCATCATCACTATCTCTAATCACAGGTGTGTGACTAGATGATGTGCCCCCACTATTCCTCAATTTAAAAGGGAATTTCTTTTCATCAAAGTCAGCATCATTAGACTCAATGATTACTTTAGAGTTAAGGTCATAAAACCTGTACGCTTTGCTGTTTATAGCATACCCAATGAATACACATTCATAGGCTCTACTAGCGAGTTTAACTCTCTTGGGGTCTGGTATCCGGACATAAGCCAGACAACCCCAAGTTCTGAAATAAGACAAATTAGGTTGTCTATTCTTAAAGAGTTCATATGGGGATACTTTGCTCTTAGTCTTGGGGACTCTATTTAGCACATAACACACAGTTAATAAAATTTCACCCCACCAAGAGGGTGCTGCACCAGAACTCAACATGATAGCTACTATTAATTCAGTTAATGTTCTATTCTTTCTTTCAGCTTTACCATTCATTTCAGGTGAATATGGTGCAGTAGTTTCATGAATAATGTCTTTTAATTTATAAAAATCATTAAACATGCTAGAATCATACTCAGTGCCTCTATCGCTCCTGAGTTTCTTTATTTTCTTATTGAATTGATTTTCAATTTCAGTTACATAGACTTTAAACATATCAAGTGCATCATTTTTATTTTTCATAAGATAAATATAAGTGAAATCAGAGCAGTCATCTATAAAAGTTATAAAATATCGTTTACCATTTCTGGTTAACATTCCATCTAATTCACATATATCAGAGTGTATCAAATCTAAGGGCTCAGATTCTCGCACTACTAATTTATGTGATTTTTTAGTTATTTTAGCTTGACTGCATGATTCACAATTTTCAAAATCATTTTTAGATAACTTGGGAATTAATCCTAAATTACTCAAATTTGTAATAGCACGTTTATTAATATGACAAAGTCTAGAATGCCAAATAGAAAAATCACACAGCATGTAAATAGAATCAGAAATTTTATTAATTGAAACTTCAACATTTAACTTAAACATGCCATCAGTGGCGTACCCCTTCCCTACAAATACCCCATTCTTAGTAAGAGTGTACAAGTCTGCTCCTATTGTCTGGGTAAAACCAGCCTTATTAAGAAGAAAACCTGATACTAGATTCTTCCTCATCTCTGGAGTATGCATCACATCTTTGAGTATCAGAGTTCTCCCAGATGTAAACCTCAGCTCCACATCACCAGTTCCAACAACAGTAGTGGTGTGAGAGTCTCCCAGCAGCACTTTCTTGTTATCAGCATTCGTGTATGTTTTGAACATAGCACGATCATAGCAAACATGGCGGGATGCACTAGTATCTACCCACCACCCATCACTTCCTCCAATCATTGTGACCTCAGTTAACACTGCCACAAGTGGATCCTCAACCATGTTAGCTTGTGGAGGATGATCCACTGGTTGGTTCCTGCACTTTCGTGCCATATGACCTGGCTTCCCACACTTGAAGCAGATAAATAGGTTGCCAGAGTCATTCTTAGCGGGTGGTTTAGCATATTGGACCTTTTTAGAGTTCCAATTCTTGTTGCGACCGGTGATCTTAGCCTTATTCTCATTGCGGTTCTGATTCTTAAAGTTGCTGCCCGAAGGCTTCAGAACTGCACCTGAGAATTTCTTTCTAGTGCTATTGCTTGATAAAGCCAACACTTCTTCATTCTGATCTTGCTTACGAGCCTCTTCCTCAATGCGAAGATGAGTGATCAGAGATTCCAAAGAAAATTCTTTGGTCTTATGTCTTAGGACGTTTTTAAAGTCCTTCCAGCTAGGTGGCAGTTTGTCAATAATGACAGCTACCTGAAATTGCTCATCTAAGGGCATACCCTCAGTGATGATCTCATGAGCAATTTTCTGAATCTCGTGGGACTGAGATTCTACTGATTTATCATCAGTCATCTGATACTTGAGGTAGCGGCTAACAGCATATTTCTTAGTCTCAGCTTCCTCAGTATCATATTTCTTTTTGAGTGCCTGCCAAACTAATTTGGCAGATTTATATGGGATGTAATAATCATATAGATCATCAGACAACCCACCAAGAATGAAATGCTTACATAAGTAGTCATTATCATTCCACAGAGCAATATCCATAGCTAGTTTTTCCCTTTCCTCTTTCTCAGCTTCTTCAGGGACCACTGGAATATCATCCTTCAAAACATGGGCAACCTTTTTAACCGTTAGGAAAAATTCCATTTTGGTTTGCCAGCGTTTGAAGTTAGTCCCGTCAAACTTGAATGGTTTGCTTAGGTCGAAGCTGTTCGGACCAGTAATATTATCTACGAGTGCCATTGCAGACGAAACGTCTTAAAATTGTTGTATCAGTAGCCTGCAACAATGACACGAGATAATCTTTACTGGCTGAGTCACGACCAGGTCGCTCTCTTTAAGACGTTTCGTGGTACTGCCTCAAGGTGCAAGCAGACTATCAACCACGCCGCCCCCAGGATAAAACAGTCCAGCTCTCTGTTATACGATATCTTACTGCACTGTAAGAATCGCTCTCGAATACACCCAAAAAATATGGCTACCAGTGCCAATTCAGAAATACCCACAATATTGGAATCCTGTTCCAACTCTAGTGCCACGGAAAGAAAGGGAGAGAAGGAGGCCGGAAATGCATCGGCAGAAAATATGGAGGGAGAAAGAAAAGAGCAAGTAAATTCGTACTTGCTCTTGGTGCAAGTATTAATGAGGATGGGAGGCCTCTATTTATAGCGTGAGGCCTCCAACCGACCCTCCATCCAACGGCCCAGAAAAAATGCATCTACGGCGTGGAGGAAACTGGGGCGCGGATCCACCTCCTCAAATACCGGGTCATGCGAGTCATGCGGCGACTCGAGCATGTTCTCGATCCTTCCTTCCTCACGTCCTCACGTGTGGTGACTTGGTCAATCATGACCTGGTCATCCACACGGCCCGAATACATGGCAAAGGCCCAATGGCCTTCTAAATAAAAAAATAAAATAAATATTTATTTTTGTACAAAAAGAATGTTGGGCCCAAGCCCAAGCCCGAGCCTGACCCGAACACGAACCGAGCCGAGTCGGCCGGACGGCGACGGAGGAGGAGGTGGTGGTGGTGACAATTTTGTTTGTGTGAGTCCTCACCCACTCACAAAACCCATTGTACCCCTTGGGGCACACCCCAATGGTGGGACTTGAGCCTTATAAGGCCTTCCACCTTCCCTTCTCCAACCAATGTGGGACTTGGAGAGTTTTTTGAAATTCACAATCCAAGCTCCCTCTTTAATGGCCACTTTAATGTGCTTTAATACATCTTGAAACCAACTCTTTTCAACATTTACAAGTGGCAAAGTGTTACATTGACCCAAAAAACTTCTGATCCTATAAGAACTCGTTCTGAACACAGTTCTTCTAGCACTTCTGATCCACCATTTGTTCAAAGTTTTACTTTAAAAGACCACAATGGAGGGCTCATATCCTTGTGAATAGGGGTGTAAGTGGTTCCTGTTTAAACGCTGAAACCGGTGAAACTAAACTGAACCAAACCATATAATATGGTTCAATTCGATTTTACACTTCGGTTATTTTATTTTTTTAAGGAACCATTTATATTCCATTTGGTTCATGGTTTTAAAAATTTAGGAACCGTTAGAACCAAACCGAATTACATATTAAAGAAATATATACTTGTAATGTTGTTTAAATTCTTTCACAAAACATTTGTAGCGTTATATATGTTACTAAATTGTTATTATGTTAGAGTTATATATGTTATTACTTACAAAATTGTTTCACAATGTCTTGATTTGGAACATATCTGCTAATTTTATGGTATTGAGTTTGAAACTAACATACACCACAAATTGTTATACATGCATTGTTATATTTATTACTAATTATGGATTATGAATTGTAATATTATATATATATATATATATATATATATATATTACTACTATTACTATTATATACTAAATTATTATATATTATTAATCGTAAATTATATTGTCATATATATTAATAATAGAAATATATATTACTAATTGTGGATGGTATTATTATATATGGGTTCATTCTCTTTTTTCTTCATAAATACATAATTGTTATATATGTTACTAAAAAGCAATTATGTGTTTCATTTTTTTTTACTCATGTATATATGATTCATATTTTATGATAATAATAGTTATCATGAGATATATGAGATGTAGCCCATGTACCTGAATGGGATGAAATTGCAGGTTTTTATGTTGCAAGGTAAAATGGAATAAAAGGATCAGGAGATTGAAAAACAGAAACAAGAAGCTCCAACCAAAAAACTTGGAGGAAATTCAGATGTAACATCATCTACTCGAAATGGCAGTGATGAGATGATACATGACAAAGATGTTAATTCATTCATTGGACTTTAAGCATTTTCGTAGTCAATTAATTATTTCATTTTTCAACTTTTTATTAATAATTGTATATACTATTAAGTTTAATTTAGAAGAATTTTCTTTTGCATTTTTCTGTGACCAAACATGCAAGTGCATGATAAATGATTGTCTGAAGGGAGAAAGTACTCATTACTTGCAGAGTGCTACGTAATGTTTCAAAGGGATGAAGCAGATACATACTTTCTCCCTTTCATACTTTAGTGCAAAGGGAAAGATTTTGTAAGAGATAAGTAATCTGGGTGTGTATAATTGTCAAGTAAAATGTTGGAAAGTATTGAAAGCAAATTATCTAAGCTCAAGTAAAAATAGTCACCTTTACAAGTTCTGTTTGATATAGAGTTTGAAAAGCAGCCACTACAGAGTTGGAACTGCTTGCCCGTCGCACTCCATGGGAGACGCCGATTTCATTGTCTATGCTCAGCCATCACTAATCATTGAGGTACCACCACTGGCCACAACTGTTTCAATCTTTCACATTGATGACACACTAGGATTTTAGAATGATTTCTGGAATGATAACCAAACAAGGAACAGAAATTCTATCAAATTTAAATCCCTTTGTTTTGAACCAATAGGAAATGCATCCTATGTGTAGACATTTCCAAGAACTGTGACTATAATGGTGCATTTACATGATAGCAAGTTTCTCAGAGTGGCACTGTCGTGCATTCGCCTGCATTCATTTTGTCAATTTCTCCGAGGCCATCCCAAACCCGCACTGCCAATGTTTCCAGTTGGTTGGATAGGTTCCACCAATCCCTTGGTGGAACTTCCAAGCCCTTCTCCCTGCACAATGATTGAAGGTAGCATGTAAATGATAATTGCTTAAGAAAAGAATATATGAGCCCCATGAGTAATTGGAAAAAGATGTGATAGAAGTTAGTATAATACATGGCATAATAGTGTCTCAAAAGTAAAGGAAAAGTTCCCTCTTCCATTCCATTAGCAGAATCCCAAAATTTGGAAGAGAGAACTTTGGAGGGGATAGTTTTATTTCATTCCATTAATGAAGTAACTTACAAACAATGAAAGACAACTTTAACTCTTCCCATTCCACTCCTTCCCCATCTAATCCACCCAAACATGCCATAAATGAATCATGTGATCTATCTTCTCTCCCTATAGTATTTTCATCATATCAAACAGATTGGGAATTTGAGATCTGAAGAAACCGTTGCACACATGAAACTATATTCCAAACATTTTCTTTTTGTATTTACAAATCTTCATAGAAGGGAGAGCAAAATGTGAGTTTGATAAAATTGAATGCCTCAGGGAAGGAGCAAAATAAACCTGAAACATCATCCAATGCAAAATTTGCAGAACAGTCTTAAAGTTATTTGCTTCCTTTTCAAATATGTTTATGTAAATTTTATTTGTCCCCAAAAAATAAGTTTGCAAACATTGACATTGCTACCGTATACATCAATTTGAATGTAATACTGTTAAAAATTATTTTAAAAAGTAATTACAATATTTATTAAGGTTGTTGCCTTGTGACATGAAGGTAAAGGGTTCAAATCCTGAAAGCAGACTCTTAGCTTGTATAGGTTATAGGCTGTGTAAATTTACTCTCCCAAAACTACACTAGGTGGAGCTTTTTTGCATTACACCAACATTTTATTTCCCTTCTTTCTCTTTCACCATCTTTTCCGGAAAGTGAAGTTAAATCATAGCCATTGAACCATGACACCTCAAACCAGAACCATATTTCTCCAAGGTTGAACCCCAACTCCCATGTTAGTAATATCAACGCTATGCGAAAGCACAAGATTTGTCAACCAGGAATTAAAAAGAAGCAAGTAAAGTAGCAAGATTGATGAACACAACATTTACGTGGAAAACCCCTTTAATGTGAGAGGTAAAAAACCATGGGTGATCATGAGCAAAATTCCACGATTTAAGAAGGAGAGTACAACAAATTCTCTTATAACGATGAGGACAAAAGACAATATTTTCTTTCACAAATACTATCTCAAAAGGGACAAGAATTCTCACCAAAGTATTCACTCACTACTACTTGAGTATCTGTTATAGAGGGACATTGCTTCTATAATCAAATTCTACAGAGGCAGTTTCAATATGCTTAAGAGCTAAGGCAAGTAACACATGAAAGCTTTATAAAGCTTTTGTGTAGACATGCGAACAAGCAAGAGCTGTAAAAACCATGGCAAATGCATCCTACAAATCATAATTATTTCTTAGCCATAAAGCATTCTAGGTGTTGCACTGTGCTCATGAAAAACTTAACAAGTAAGCAAATATGACCACTAATTCAATGACTTAAAAAATTAGAGTCCCATGGGAAGTGTAGCTACTGTTTGGCTGGTGCCCAGACACCCCAGGGAAGCATAGCTACTGTTTGGTTGGTGCCCAGGCACCCCATGTGTCTGTTAAGTGGCGCTCAGGCGCCAAACATTTCAAAAAACTGCATTTTCTCCATAAAAACACATTGAAGACTCATTATAAACACTAAAATTACAAAATCAAGATTGGAGGCTGATGCTAGCACCCAAACGCCCTAGAGAAGTATAGCTACTATTTGGTTGGTGCTCAAGCGCCCCATGTGTCTGTTAAGTGGCGCCCAAGCGCCAAACATTTCAAAAAACTACATTTTCTCTATAAAAACACATTGAAGACTCATTATAAAGGTGGAAAGTCGTGGTAAAGAAAGAAAGGAAGAGTTTTCAGAGATAGAAACACAAATCTTGCTCAAAGGAAAGGATTTTAAAGAGCCAAGGGTGTCTTGATTGTGTTCCTCCAAAGGGTTTCCATGGAGTTTGCTTTTCTTTCTTCTTGCTTGTTTTTCATTATCATTTCATGAGTAGCTAAATCTTTATGTTAGGGATTAGATAGAATTCGTTTTTAACTTGTAATTGAACCATGGAGTGAATGAATTACTTGGGTTTTATGTTAATTGTTGATTGTGCTTTCCACCCATTCTTTGAATTGGCCATTCTTGGACTTAGGTTTCATTTTCTAATTGGGTAATTAGGGATTAAGCATTGCCCCAATCATCATCACATATTTCATCTTTAGGAATATTGCTTGTAATATGTGCACTCCTTTCTTGAAACCCTTTGTTTTAATTGTTACAATTGTAATATAGAATACTCAAGGAATTAATAATTTCTGAGTTGCAATATTTTGTGATTCTTAAAGGAATTTAGAATTACAGCATTTGGGATTTCCATTGTTAGCTAAAAGCTAAGTAATTTGTATATGATCATTGGTATATTATATGTTGAATATAAAGGAAATCAAATCCCTAGCGTTTCTTTCCATCGGTAGTAACAAAAAATTATCATTTCTCTACTTTTTCTTTACAGGTTTATGACAAATCAATTCTCTATGCAAATCTTTCTCTAATATCATTAGTAACTATTGTGATGAAGTGAAACTTGTGGGTTAGATACTTTACCTATCATTTTATTATTTGTAGCATTATGATATACTTGCCGGAGAGCCAAAAAGGGTAAAGGGACATTGTGATTGTTGGAATAACCAAAATAACCCACACATAGAATAACTTGATGATTGTCATCAAAGTTATAGAGAATCCAAATTGCCTATCTACACTAAATCTACCTGGCAGCCAATCACAATTTTAGTTTTTTTACTTTACAAAGTTATGATCGATAAATGGGGAATGAAAATTGGCAATTGAGAGTGCCAAAAACCTCACCCTCTCAATAAACCCAAAAAAGCTCCAAACTTTTAGTGGGAAACACTGGAAACCTAGCTTGCATTGTCACATATAAGGAGAAAAGCTCCAAACTTTCCGTCATTCTAAGACACCCAAACGCTCTAAACTGACACTGCATGCTGAACATTAATGCTGCACATACTCGGAGTTGTCTACTACGACAGTGACACCACTGATCAGTTTGTACAAGTGCTGTGTCTGCTGTATAATCCTCGCCATCTATGATTCAAGTCAACAAGGCCAGCTGGAAGCTCAATGCAGACTGAGCTGTCAAGCTAGAGCAGACCGCAATAAAAAGAGAGACTGGGAACGCAGAAGAACAAGTCGGTGAAGGAAAAAGGTAGACGGGTCATGCATCTCACTAAGTGAACATTCTAATCTTGGCCAGTAATAATAAAGTGTTTTGAAGAAAGGAAAATAGTGGAAGGGTCATGCGATTCACTAAGTGGGTGTTTTAATCTTGGCCCTTAATTTTGATCTAATGATTGTAAAAGTGTTTTCTATTCTCTCCCAACTATCAAGTTCTCTTGTGATATTGTCCTTCTAATTATGTGGAGGGCGTAGTTGCCCTATTGGGGATTTGGAGGACCAAACATTTAACATTATCATCTAATTCATAACCAATCCTAGAGACAGCCTGATGGCAGTTGAGCTACAAGCTCATTGGAAGTGATGTAGTATTAGTGTTTAAATAAGAAAAGCTGCAGTTATAATAGAATCTTAAAAATTAATGAGGGGATTCTTGAAGGCAGTAAGAACTAAGAAAATACCTCCTTCCAACCCATAGTTTTGAGAAGTTTTCTGGCATAACTACCCACTCCAAATGACATCTCTAAAGCCTCTGACGCTGCTTGTTGCGGACAATCAGAAAAAGGTGATGACGGTGAATCATCATCACCGAGTACTTGATTCTTCTGTCCTGGACCCTTACCATAGCCACCATGTAAGATTCTTCTTGCAGCAGCCCTATCTCTGTATTCACATTTTATTTGCTGGCATAACGAAAAAGGGAAAATTTATAAGCTTAATAAGTATTCAGTTGTTATTGATGTTTGAGATCCATGCCTACTACTTGTATCCTTCTGTACTATTTCTATAAGTTTGACAACCACCTATTATACCAGGAACAAATGCAACATGTGATTGCTAGACTTTCAATTTTGACTACATACCTTGGATGCAGAGAGTTGACTTGACATGAACAAAGCCTTCTCTATGGGGATTTCACCAGAAGCTGAAGCAGTGCTTTCACTGGACCTAGAAATACGAGTGACCTTTCTATTAGATGATAACTGAGGAAAATCCCAATCTTTTGTTGGGTTGGCAGAATCATAGGTGGATAGAGAAGCCAAATATCTTGCACTAGGATTTCGCAATTTGTAAACTTGTCCTGATAAAAGAACACACCAAGCAGCCATAATTAGTCCAGTGAGTACCTCTAGTACAACCATTTAACTGAAAATACAATAATACTTCAATTTAATAGTTGCCAATGAGCTACCTTCTTGTTGCTTGAACTCAGCCATTATTTTAAAATGAAATTGAACAAGGTTCTAAATGAAGGATTTATATGCCTCAAATCTTTTCATATTTTGTAGGATTACGTCTTTCTTATATCTCTCAATAATAGTTGTGCACCTTACATACAGGAGTAAAATGCAGACCTGTTTTGACTCGTACCAGATTGAGATGTACTTCACATATAGGAGCAGATCTTAATTTCCCTCCACTAGAAGGAATAGATGGATGAGTCTTTGCAGATTGTTTCACTAGCCTTCCAACCAATCTTGCCGCCTTATCTTTTCCATCTTTTATAGATCCTCTAACCATTTCCCAATCCCACAAGTCCACAATTTGAAACTCTGAAACTAAATCTTTCTCTGATTCAGTGACTTGACCATATTGAGCTTGCCATCTCTCTTCATCCAACAAGATGCCTGTAATAGTATGCATCAAGGAAATCAACAAAATGGGGGCATGCACTTTAAATGATGGTATCAGAAAGGTCATATAACATCCATGCAGAGAGAAAAATATTTGACAAGGCACACAAAGCAAACTAAATTAATGAATTAACACAGTGCAAGAAATATAAAATGCTTGATAGTTACAAGACACAAGCTGTCAGATAAATGGAATAGATGTTGCACGCAGATGAATATACATAATCAGACAAGCATGCATATCTTTGTCAATACCTTCATCTATGGGATTTCTGCCAGCTATGCTGTTTTCATCCTCTGGGTCTGGGATCCATTCACCTTCTTCCAGTTCATAAGTATTGCTGTCAGCTATACCTTCATCTACAGTAGTTTTATCAGCTATGCCATTTTCATCCATTGGGTCTGGGATCCACTCACCTTCGGCTTCATAAGTGTTTCTGTAAGCTATGCATTCAGGAAACAAACTCGTTTAGGAGATGTCTTAATTATCACATTTTTTAGTATAAAAATAATTATGGATGTCGTGAGCAAACCATCAGCTGCTAAATTAGAGTTATATCCATCATCCGTTTCCACGGGCACTTTCGCTGTATCAGCACCCCTAACTGCTGCGTTGTTGTAGCCAGATAAGTAAAGTTCAATAAGTGTGTCCTCTAACCTGTACATTAGCAAATTAACTAACCTTTGGGGAAAGTTTGAAGGTACAATCCTCAATGTTATAAGGATGAGGAAAGTAGATACCATTCTGATGGTGGTGGAGGGTTTTCACCAGTTGGACTGCTCATGGAGTTCACAGGATCTATTACAAAGACAGCCTACTTGGTTAACCGAAGTTACTCATATTAATTGATGCACAAAGAGTAGTAGAAAATCATTTGTCATTTCCATTAAAAGCAACCTAAGTGCAGGTTTAGGGGACATGACCAGGTGGCACATGACAGTAACCCCCTTGTCCCTGGCTACAGCACTGTTTCCTACCATTATCAAACTGTAACATTGTTCCCACTTTTCAGAAACTACCACAAGCTACCTTCGATAGTATGAACATGAAGAATTATTTCCAATATAATTGACAGGTTGACATTACTTACCATTAGCTGCTTCATTAGCCAAGTTTCCTGTCTGTTGGTAAACTTCACATTTATTTTCAAGGAAAAAGGAACAATCCTCATTGTTGTTGTCATATATTTGTTCAGGGTTTTCTGGTGTAGTTTCCTTGCACAGATGTGTTTCCCCACAATCATCCTGGAGATAGCATGCAATAGAATTTAAATCACCCTTAAAATGATAACTATATAAAGAGATTAATTTTGAAAGAATCGCAGAAGGATATTAATTAGAAGCCTAAACTTACATTATTGGAACCTAAAGGTACATAATTCCCATCCTCAAATTTGTAATAAAGACCATCTCTGCTGCTATAGTACCAGCCAGCATTAGGGTCATGGTAAAATCCACTACTGCAAGAAAATATTACATTTCCCCCAACCCAAAAAATTAAGATAAAAAAGTTAATGATGTTATTCACACAACAAGAAAACCAGAAAATCAACTGAAGCTTGTCATAATCTTTCAACCTTATAGAAATCTCAATTACCTACTCGTACTCCTCCTTAAACACTCATAATCTCGTGAAAAAATAATAATAACTAAAACGCCATGACTTATTAGAGTGTGTAGATAGGAAATTGGGAGCGTCAATGGGCTCACCTTGTCATATATTTTTTATAATTAAAAGTAGTCCACAATCTACAGATTATCATGTTCCTTCATGGCAAACCAAATTAAAAAAAACCCAAAAAAGATGTGTTTGGTTGGAGTGCATAGAATGGGATAAAAAGCTAATAAATCATTCTCATTTGACGGTTTTGTTCAGAAAGAAAATCACATTCCCTTGGGAATAGACATTCCATCAATTTTAGGAATAGCCAAATAGGTACCCCATCACAAAAGCAAATTAATCCCAATTTTTTTCATCTAAAAATCATAAATTACTTCTCCTAATAATTTCTTTGAATCAAATGTTGATGCATTATAACAGTGTTTTAAATTGTGATTTTGGTTTGGTTGTGTGTGCCACAATTACACAAAATTGCATGAAATTGTGACCAACGCAGCCAAAATTCCAGTCATGTTGCCATTGCATAGAGCCTAGACTCCCGAAACTGTAATATTGTGTCAGCGCATTTGCAGAGTACAATTTAAAACACTGATTATCAATGTAAATTTTTTACACTATCAACCAATCATACTATATGCCACATATCAAGAGTTAGCAATGCATGATTAGTCGATGGTTGATGGTGTAACATATATTTACAATTTTAACATCTCAAAGTTTTGAACATCATCATGTTCGAATGATTAAGAGCAAATAAAATCATCATCATTCAGGAAGAAAAAACATTACAAATAAAATGATGAGTTTTGAGGCCAAAAGAAAACCTGGAATGGAAGTAAAGTTGTGAATTTTCGTCCCAAACAAAGACAGAATCACTGTTTTCCAAGTTTTCAGTAGCAGAATCCATGGCAATTACAATTCGATTGTTGAATCACTCTTTCTCGTTTTTGCTTGAATCTTTTCAACTTTTGTTCTTCTGAATATAGAATATGGAGGGTAATATCGTCCTTTTGCAAAAAGCACAAGCCAACCCAATTGTTCAGGCCTGCTCCATTGGCCATAGAATTTAGGTATTTTTGTTTTTTTATATTCGAATTTAGGGTAAAGATAGTAGTTAGAAAATCCGCTTAAAATTAAAATTTTATGGTTTAATATTGATAAGATTCACCATGCATGGTTAGAGCTAAACCCGATAAGGGTAAAAAGTTTGAGTACAATTTATGTATAACAAGGCTAAACTTGTTTTTAGTGGGGCGTGAGTTATGGCAAGTCAACGCGTATACTATTAAAAAATAAATATTTAAATTTTAGCTTATCTAATCTATTTTTAATATATATGTTATCATTTATCTTATATTCTCAACAACACAAACACATTAATACATAAATGTATATATAAAAGTTTGTATTATTAACATCTATATAATATAAATTACAAATAAAGAATATCATGCCAATTATATTTTGGCAGAGACAATAAGTACATAAAATTACAAACAAATAATATCAATACAATATATGCAAATTACAAACAAACAAAATTATGTTATAATTATACAAAGACATGCATCTAATTTTTCATTTTCTTTGATCGTTTTTGGCTTGTAATATCCTTATTTGGAGGAACATATTGATTCACCTAATAGTCGACAAACAAAACCTAACCCTAAGGCGCACACCTGGACACTAAAAGTGCCCAAACCCACGAACAAATGTTAAGCAAAACACTTTTTCACTAATAGAATCATGGTTGTTGTGCCCTGATTTTAGACTACGCGATTTTTTTGGAGTCGACACTACATTTTTTGCGATTAAAACGTAGAAAAATCTCTTTAACCCCAATTTAGCATAAGATGGTCTTTTAAGCTAGAGTTTTGGATTCGGTTACGAATTAGGAGGGGTGTTAGCTCCCTGTCCGTTCATACTAAGATGGTACTCTCACTAATCACATAGATTTTATTATACCCTTAATTTAAAAGCTTAATTATGAAACAAATCATTTTTTATTTTTTGTGTTAATAAAAGGGGAAAATATTTTAATTTTTTGTTGTGAGAATATGGAATGGAGACTATGTAGTTATGCATTTGAAAATTGGTAAATTAGTTTGATTAAAAAAATTAGAAATTTGTTTGAATTTAATTGAAGTGAAACTAATAGACGAAGAGTCGAAATTGGTCGTTTACCCTCTTCCACTTCGATAAATAGCAAAGATAGTACATCTGATCACGACCGTTTTTTATTGAATTCCAAAGAAATAGTTAAAATATATTTATTTTTAAATAACTTAAATTTTCTAAAAAAGAGAATTAATAGGTGAAGAGTCGACAATGGTCATTATCCATCTTCTCCCTTCGATAAATAGCAGAGGCAGTACAAGTGGTCGTGACTGTTTCTTGACGCGAAGTGAAAAGAAACTTATAAAGCTATGAAAAGAAACTTATAGAGCTATGAAAAGAAACTTCACTGTTGCCCTAGTTTTGGGCTTGTAACTTTCTATCATAAAATGGGATTGACCTAAAAAACTGCCCCAATGATAGATAGTAGGAGTCATTAATCAAACTACTCTAGCAGACTTGGACTATATGGCCTTAGACCACAAATCATCTCAAAATATGCTCTGATTTGAGAGGATTCCATTTTTCATTTCCTCTAGCGCTTCTTATTTCATACATTACTCTTTAAAAAGAAATACTAAAAACAATGATCATGCAAACTTGGCAAGTGTTTGGGTTATTATTGATGATGTGACAATGATGATGTTTAAATTTGTATTTGGTATTGATGTGTTGATGATGATATAATTTAATTTGGGTTTGGGCTTGAGTGGATGGTGTGGTGGTGATGATAGAATTTAATTCGTGTTTAGGGTGTATTAAAGATTAGCGGAGTGAGTGTTTTTTGTCATGATGCGCATCTTTGGCAAATAAGTCATTGACATAGTTTTCAGGAAAATGATATAAGGTTGAAAATCTTTCTTTCTCATACCCACCTTTCACCTTTCATCTTTATCCTATTGTCAACAATTTTATAACATGACATTAAACAATTAAGAAAATTCTCTAGGTTGTGCTAAGAATGGTCCAAGATTAAGGCAATACTTTTCCATGAGGGGTTTCTTTTGCGATCATTTATACTGAACTTTTATTTGCCCTAACTTGTACTTGAGATATTCATTGAGGAATCCTAGCGGGCTTCTGCTTTTTTTTTCCTTTTTTTTTTGAACTATGAACATTACTCTGTTCTCTCATTGTTTAGTCACATGAGGGATGTAATAGAATGTATTATTTTCTTTAATAATTGAATGTCAAAGAAAATGGTTCAAAAGCTATCGTCCGTAAGTTATTGATATATTGAGGGTTATTCAAAAAATAATCTCCTTTCTATGATGTATAAGCTCAAATTGAGTGACTAGAGATATCTCCTTAATTTTCGGGAATGTTAAAGAAGCCTTGTATTATATAAAAAATAAACCTAAAGATGATCATCATTTTGGGTCTTATATTTGCATCATCCACCATTTTATTTCATTTTATTTGAATCAAATATCTCATATTAATGAGTGAATTAATTTTATTTGGGCTTATTTTGTTATGAGTTTTTTTTGGTAAATATGATTGGTGGGGTTAATATGGTTGGTTGGGTAAGGTATGCGATAATGAAATTTGCATGATCAATGTAATAATATATACTCGTTAAGAAGATATGCACTAGAAAATAAATGTTTATACATGAAATATGGTTGAATGTAGGAATGGTTGACTTTAACTAAGGTCTTAAAATGAGAAGAAGTTTTCAAAGTTGACCCAGTTGGGATGAGGCAGGAGAAGTTGCACCATCTTGTGTGACTGGTTTAGGTCATGTAGTCTCAGTCACAAACTCAGAATCTTTCTATCTTCTTGAATATCTTCAACTTCACCCGTGACTGCTTTTAGTCGAGTCCAACAATGATCTTAAAATCAATCTTTAACTAATCAGTGTCCTTAGCAATGAGATTATTAACTGTATGCACAACAAATGTTTTTTTTATGTATGATGTGCATGAAATGGACTTTCTATATTTTGTTTATCATGTTACATGGATTGTAATACAACCTATAACTCATAATGATACATTAAATATAAGTAATGCTCTCACCTAGAGTCTATATTACTTAAAAGTGCATGACATTCATATGAAGATATATTTGATGTATTTTGTAAATGTATGAATGATATGAGATTGCAATTTATGCATGAAAGGTAGGAATAAATGTGATTTTTTTATTTTTAATGTGTGAGACTACTTAAAATGTACTCTTAAATGCATATGATGTGGAATGCATTAGACTATGAAATATAGGAAATGATTTAAAGTAATTAATGAAATGATACGGTGAGATAACAAATTAGAATGCGTGAAATGCAATGTTTGAATATCCTCTTTTTATTTTTGATGAATGCATGCTTGAATGAATGAATAAAGATATATTTCTATAAATGTATGTATTCATGAATGAATGCATGATGATTTTTTTTTCAACAGGTATGTATTACGAATGGAAATGGGGCGGGTCGGGTTTGTGCTTATCCAAACCTGAATCCGAAATCCAAAACCCTAATTAAGCGAGTTAAAACAATGATATCATCCCCGAACCCGATGAAAATCCGCCCGAAACATATATTTCTATATGTAGGTTCTATGCATGTTAAATTTATATATATAGCTTTTATATATGTTTATGTCTAATTTTATAATTGTACATATATTAATCAGGTTCGGAGCGGGTTCGGGGTAGGGTATCAACTATACCAAACCGGACCCAAAAGTTGAACTCAGATAAAACCCGAACCCGAACCCAATCACATCGTGGTTTCCCTATTAAATTTGGGTTCGGTTCGGGCGGGTACCCGCAGGTTCGATTTTCATTGTCATCTCTAGTATGTATGAATACATTAATGGATAAATATGGAGGAGAATATATGAATAATGTATTTTTCCTTTGAAATGCATGTAAGTAGAATGTATGAATAATATATTTTCCTTTTTAAAATGTGTGTATGCTTGAATGGATAGATAAGTAGAAGAATACATGAATAATGTATTTTTATTTTTAAGTAACATATTTTTTAAATGTGTGTATACATGAATGAATAGATAGATAAATAGGAAAATGTATATAATGTATTTTTATTTTTAAACGCAAGTATGGATGCATAAGTCAAAGAATATTTGAATGATGTATTTTTTTTATTTTTAATGTATGTATGCATGGGTGAATCTTTTTTTGAATAATATTTTTTTGTTTTCAATTAATGTATGCATGAATTAAGTGTGTGATGATATAAAATGCATGCCTTTCAGGTGGCGGACCTATCTTTAGTGTAATATAGCCTTAGTTACAATATATTTAAATATCATGGTAGATCATGTATCTATTATAATGTCAAGGCCTACTCGAAACTAAATGGTATAACTCTGAGCATGCTAGGGATGAAATGGAAACTTATCCCCAAGACTTTGTGCCTTTTGACAGGTATGATGACTATAGCCTGAAATTAAACGGTAAAACCTTAGACTTGTTATGAGGGAAAAAAGCATCCATAAGGCTTTTGGGCCCATCAAAGGGTATGTCGTAAATGTAACTTGTTCCCAGGGCATTGAGCCCATAAAATAGTATGCATAATGAAGGTTTATCATCCTCGTAATATAAGGTCATCGTAGTGCAATGATATCCTTATATCACACATGCATAAATGATAGACTTAAACTAATTTGGGATGGTAAATCCCATTTTATGGTGGATTATGGTTTGCTTCTCGTGTCTTACATAAGGTACACTCACAAAGCTTTGGATAGTGTAAAAGTCACAACCGAATGACAAAGTACTAGGTCTTATTTAAAGTGGAATCGATAAAAGCTTTAGACTTATAAAGGTCACTAGATTGCATCCAATCTTAAAAGAAAGGAAACCAGATATCATAGGTTAGTTACAAGAAGAGACTAACTCCTCAAACGACTAATTCAAAATACATGGGAACAATCTGGGTGGTCCATTGCGTCAATACCAGATGTGACATGAGACCACTTACCAGCAAAGTAGATGTCCCTTATATCTCAATCTTACTCTCTAATACCCAGGTTCGGGGCATATGTGTGCAAACTCAAGTGTACTATATGAGTGTATGGGGAAGCGCATAAACTTTAAAATAACTTTTCACACTAAAAAACTATACAAAATATGGATGAGTACATTCACATGATTAATTGAATTGGAAAATAAATAAAAATAAAGATAAATATTTATGCATAAAAAATAAAAAAAGGTATTTGAGTCCACGAAAATTGTGGTATTCGACCAGAATCTCTTAAAAAAGTCCTAGTGGAGTCGCCAGCTGTCACACCCTAATTCTCAGCTATGCGACTTTTTTAAAGTTGTCGTTTTTGCGATTAAAACATAGAAAAATCTCTTTAAGCCCAATTCAGGATAAAATGGTCTTCCAAGGTAGAGTTTTAGATTCGAAAGTCGGTTATGAATCAGGGAAGAAACTAACACCCTATACGCTCATACTAAGATGGTATCCTCATTAATCACATAGACTTTATTATACCCTTAATTTAAAAGCTTAATTAATGAAACAAAACATTTTCTATTTTTTGTGTAAATAAGAGGGGAAAACATTTTTTTTTTGTCTCACAAGTTGAGATTTTTCTCCTATGTATTATTTTATATTACTTTTTCTAGTATTCGTGTTTGGTTAATTAAAGGCAACAATGAGCCAATAATTTCTACTCAACCCGAAAATAAAAGTGGAAATGAAGTAAATATGCATATATACATGGACCAAGAGTGTATTTTTATGGTGTCACTGTTACGGATGGCAAAACGGGCCAGCCCGGACTGACCCGCCTTTGGCCCGCCAAAATATGGGCTCAAAATGCCAACCCTTATTGCTAAAATGGCTCAAAATGCCAGACCGACCCATATTTGGCAAGGCTGACAGGTCGGCGAGCTGACCTTTTTTATTCTTTTCAAAAACACATTTATAACCAACTTAGACCTGTCAAAACAGGCTACCGGGACGGGTTCGGGCTAGCCCGCTATTGATTCGGGCTAAAACGGGTCGGACTAAAAATCCCGGTTAGATTTTATGTTGCTAAATATGAGGCCCAAAAGCGGGATGCGGGCTTTGGCGGGCTGACCCGTATTATTTTATATTTCTTCTCCAACGTCGGCCAAGGAAATCGCTTTGGTAATAGAGGCGTGGATGGCACGGCTTCAACAACGGCAAATGGAGGTGGTGATGATTGACTCCCACCAACAGGGTGACAACGGTAGCACACGTCGTCACGATCCTTAGTGGTCATATGAAGGAGGGACATGGAGGATAGGGTCGAATTGGTCATGCTTCTCCTCAACTAGGTGGCGGAGCTCCGCCACATAGGGAAGTTATTTATGTCTTCTTCACTGGATCATGAATTGCTCAAAATTGGTTTCCCCTCTGGGGTTGCAATGTCCCTTAAGGTATGTTCTTTATAACCTAACTTTATTGAATATGTAATGAATATTTGATTTATGCTACTGATTGAGTCCTCAATTTATGTTATAGATATGAACATACTTTGATGTTCAGAATACATAGTAAATAAAATGCATTTCGGTTTGCAACTACTGGAATGAATATAATGAGTAGCTTACCTGAGATTACGCTTTAGATGTCGACCTCTTGTTTCTACATAATCCTTCGTGATGTGTCATGTTGTGTATTTTTTGTGTTTCCGAATGTCAGCTTCTCTATGTTTTTTCTATTTCTCCTTGTATGTTATGTCTCATCTCAAACTAGAATGGGATGAGAAATTGATAAGCCAAAAAGAGATGGGAAGAAAATATGAGTAGCCAATGACAATAGACTAATAGGCTCAACCTAACACTCAAAGTTGTATATTGGCCCGAACCCGAACGGGTAAGCCCGGCCTGAGCATGAATTTATTATTGCCCGACCAGGCTGGGCTAAAATGTCCGGTTTAAGTAAAATACTCAAAATTTAGTACCAAAGCCCTATACCTTTTCGGGCTTTGGCGGGCTGGCCCACAATACCCGACCCATTTTGATGGGTCTAAACCAACTCAATCACAATTTCATAAATATATAATTATAATGCCTCATAAATGTCTTTTAAAACAAAAAGTCAAAAACTAAAGTCCACAATCTCACAATAATATATCATTTTGGTTTAAAACTTATAAGTTCTAAATAAGTAGCCAACATAGTTTTAAACTTTTAGACTCCTAGTTCACAATAAAAGCTTCAAACTACTAAGTTTTTTAAACATTAGATACTATGTTGCAAGGAATGGGGATCACCTATTCCAAAATGGTGTCCCCAACCCTGTCATAGCCAATCAGAGAATGGAAATGAAAAGTCAGAAAAATAGATATTTTTTTAGTAAAGAGTGATGTAGATTTTTAAATGACGTGGCACAATGTTATTGACTGTGACCGAGTTGGGGACACCATTTTGGGACAAGTGATTCTCATCCTCTTGGAAGTGTATGCCTTCACTTTTCTATGCAAAAAATATTCTTTTGAGAATGCTTGTATATGAGTACTAACCAATTTAAAGAGTAAATTACACTCATAAATAAATGTCTTGTATATCATATAAATGTCTTGTATATAATATAAATTACTCATAAATTAGTTATCAATTGTAATATTACATAATAGTATAACCAATTTAGTATTAATATTACTAACCAATTTAGTATAACGTGTGGAACATTTGCAAAAGTTTATTAATAATATAAAAAGTAAATTACAGTGATATTCCATGAGTTTGAGTGAAATTACACAAACTATCCTTCCGTTTTCTACACTTACAAAAACACCCTTAATTTATAAACATACATTACATTGATCAATCATGCATGAGAAATGTAAACTTTTAAACAAAAAAGTGATAAATGTAATTAAGTTAAATAGAATATGATATATGATATAAATTAAACATTGATATTTAAATGTTTTGTATTGTATATGATATAAATCACATTGATAAGTAATTTACTCATAAATGTCTTATATATGAATAATAAATTGGTTGCACACGGTAAGTGTAAAATGCTCGGTTGGAAAACAATATTAAATTGACTATATTATTGGAATCACATGTAACCTTAAAATTGTAAAACAATATTAATGTTGGTCCGTTGGGCTAGCCCGTCTAAAAAACGGGCTTCCAAACCAGGTTGAATATGGGCTTTTGGGCTAAAATCCCCAATCTGACCCGCTTAAAATGTCGATCAAAATGGGCTGGTCCATCGGGCCAAACTCATATAACCTTCCTTAGTCACTATGATAGTCTTTCTCTAGTTTCTTCTCGGTACTGACCTAATGAGCTAAGGGTCTTATTTGTAGCAAAAAAAAATAGTAACAACTTTCATTTGATTACCTATTTTTTCGGGATTGACATCTTAACCAATTTTAATCTTTATTTTCATTTTTTATTTTATTTTATTTTTAAGGGGTATTTGTAACCACTAGAAACTCTATTTTAGAGAATACTCTCTTAATTTTATTTTTTATTTTTATAAAAACTAAATTGCACCTATAACTACGAAAGTTAAATCCTGACAACCCCTAAAAATTAATTATTTTGTTAATTTTAAAAATTTATTAACTTACTAATTTAAAAAGGTGTAACAACCTAAACAAATTTATCGGGTGTTTATCGTGTTAGTTTTTGTTGACAAAAAAAGGAATCATGACTAGTTTTCCCTCTTAATTTAGGGTTCAAAATCAATTAGAAACTTTAACTTTTATTATATTTATTTTCGAATTTTAATAAATATTTTTTTAAAAAAAATTGTTTTGCTGAAAAAACTGCTTTATGATTTTTTATGCCGTACAAAATTGGGTGTTCACAATTGTCATCAGACTCACTTAGGTCAGTTAGGTTGACCTACAAACATTGAACAATAGGATGGAATAAAAGATCCTCATAATCACCTTGACTCCTTCTAGTCATCTATGTTGTTACATAGATCTTCGAACCCCTTTATGAGTGGAGCATTCCCACTTAAGTTGAAGCATATGACCCTCCAATTGTTAGCTAATATATAGGCAAACACCATCATCATCATTAGATGGAGAGACAAGTCAGACAAGTTTAGTACCCAATTCTAGCCAACAAAGAACAAATCCTCCCCTCCTACACCCATTTCCAAAATAAAATTAGTGGACAATGAAACCATTACATAATACCTCAATCAATTCATCATATGGGTAGGGAGTTGAACTCGGCCGTAGTAATACGCTTATTAATTATCGGTCTACAACCAAGACTTTTCCCGACCGAACTAACAAAAGAACATGTAGAAAACATAGAAGACTTGTGTTTTTGGGCACAGAGGTTTGTTAACAGAAGGAAACCCAAGGATTGCAAAGAAAAGGGAATCATCAGGAAAATACCATACCTTTGGTTGTAGGAAGAAAATAAGAAGAGAGAAAGTGAAAAGAGAGAAAGATGTGAGAAATAGAGTGGATTTTAGTGTTGTTTGGTTGTATGGAAAAAGAATAGAAAGAAATAAGTGTTTTTTCCTCACTCTTCTCTGAACAATAATTTGTCGTCCAAAATTATGTTTCAAATCATGTACCGGATTAATGAAAACATTCATGTCAATTAAAAAAAATATAATATTCATTATTTTTTATTTTTTTACTTCAATATCATTGTTGTGAGATATTATTTGAGACAACAGATCTTGGTCCCTATTTTCCTCTCATTTTCTTCTCACTTGCGAGGAGAAATAAATTTGATGGGTCCTACCCCTTTTTTCTTATCTCCCTTCAAATTCTCTCCAAAACCAAATGGGAGAAAAACTCTATTTCTAACCAACTTTTCTCCTCTCATTCTCTTTCTCTTCTTTTTCTACTCTACCAAATGAAACCTCATCCACGGAGACAAGGGGACCACAAAATAGTAAGTACAATGTTTATACTTTGCTAAACACCACTCATTCTAAAATCTTAGGGAGGTCAAGGCTACCAATATGGTCGGCATTCACATAACAAGCCAACTCAGAAAACACAGACATAAAGTTATACTGAAAACTGAGCATTAAATTGAGGTCATTTACGTCCTTCTAAGGAGAACGGGCAACACCTTACCAAAAATACTAACACGATTATTAATGACCTTCTAAGGTTAGAGAAAATCCCCTAAGAAGCACTGTTTATTTTCGTCTTTCAAAGGACAAAGAAAATAACATCAACAACTAGAGCGTCCAAAATGTCGACCTTCTACGCTCTGAGCTAAGCCCTCGACAAGGAACACACTTGTTTTTAGGTTTGTCTATGAGCCAATACGCCTACTAACGTGGCGAAAAAGCACCATGTGTTTTCCTTCAAATATGAAACATGTGTACAATGCTTTAAATCCTAACTAGTGTTTTAAAATGTGTTCCGCAATACATAATGCGGACGCAATATTGCTGATGCGGTCGACAACGCATCGACAATGCACCGCAATTGCGGTGTGATTGAAATTCACACAAAAAACCGCAACAAAACACTATTGTGGCTGCAACAGGACAGATTCAGATTTGTAACGGCAATAGTGCATTTTTACTTTGAAAATTAAACAGAATTCTAAGAAGGAAAGGACAAAATTGATTTCAAATCCAACTTTTATATGTCAGAAACTCAGAATTCAGGAAAGATTCCACGACAATTTCTAGCAAAAAACAAAAGACAATTAGAGTAGAAAAGTAGTGACATGCAATGCAATAATTTACAATTTCAGTCACCACAACTTCTTTCTTACTTCTTGCTAATTTCACCTCCTCCAAACTCTGAGAGATCCTTCCAGCAATCCAGCATCCACCCATCACCATAACGAACAACTTTAAAGCAGATCGACAAGGTAAACACCAATTAAAACATTTCATCCCTTTTGTATTTCTTTTTTTCTCCTGAGAATTTGAGATAGATTAGATGATTTAGATATGTTGGTTGTGGGAGATGAGAGTTGAGTAGCTTGAGAGATGAGAGTGAGAGATGTTGAGAAAAGAAGAAGAAAGTGGAGAGGATGGGAGAAAGGGATGTGAATATGTGATAAAACGAGAAGGGAAGGGAAAGGGGGAAAAATAAGCCATGAAATAAGATGAGAAGGAAAGGGAAATGGGAAAGGGGAAAGGGGAAACCGTGAAATAAAATGAGAAGAGAATGAAAATGAAAATGGAAACGGAAAGGGGGGGGGGGTGGAAGAGAAAGAAGAAGCTGTGAAATAAATGATTTGCGAATGGTGGGAATTTTCCCACCCACCAATTCGCTAATGAAACCTCCAAAATAAATATAAATATGTTTAAAATTGGACCTTGCTAAATGGACTTAGTTTATTGATAAGTTAGTATTTAATACATTTAGAAAATTAATAAGTTAGTATTATATATTTAAGAAAATTAATTTATTGATAAGGTAGAAAATTAATACATATTCAAGAAAATTAGTATTATTTAGACATATTTAGACATATCTAACTTAGTATTATTATATTTAAGTTATATTTAGACATATTTAAGTTAGTATTATTTTATATTTAGACATGTTTAATAAAATTAGTTTATTGACAATTGTTGTAAACTTGTACATTTTTCTACATTCAGGTAGTGTAAATTTTTTACAATGCCTCCAAGAGAAGATTTCTCAGCTAAAAGGTTAGAGGGTGCTCCAAGTGAAGATATTGGATGGCATTTTGGAGCACAAGTACCTGAACATCAAAATAATATTAAATGTAAATTATGTGGAAAAGTGATCAAAGGGGGTGTATCACTAGATTGAAGCAACATATAGCATATTATAGAGGACAAGTGGTAGGTTGACCTAGAGTTACTGGTGTAGTTAGAGAAAGCATGATGAAACTCCTCCTAGATGGAAAAGAAAAAAATTGACTACAAAAAAAGAAAAGATGAGTTTGAAGCACGTTTAAGAGGGGATACTAATGAAGAAGATATTGATAACTATATTGATGAGCAAGTGAGGCAAGCTAAACAAGCAAGCCTTAATTCACAATATGAATGGGAACAAAGACAACATTTTAGGTAACAAACAAGGGGGTCTCAGAATATATGAGTAAGGTGGAAGTTCTCGTGCAAGTGTTAGTGACGCTTCAAGACCACAAGATATCAATTTTAATTTAAGGTCTACAGATGTTGATCTAGTGAGAAGTAAAAGCACGAAACAACCTAAAATAACTGGTCGTTTTATGGATGCGGCTAGGAAGAAGCTTAGAGAAATTGTGGTGAAGTTTATAATCAATGAACGAGTGCCCATGAATGTAACGAGGTCTCCTTGGTTTCATAATTTAATTGTTGCAGCTGTTGGATATTTCCGATTAATCCTAATCGTATCCCCTAAACAGAATGATTAGGACATTGTTCCGAAACCAAATGTTTATGCCCATACATAAACCCTAATGGAACAATCCTAATCCAGACCGAAGAAAACCCCAATTGGTTTCATAGTGAAGAAGAAAACGCATACCTTGGTTAGCCATTCCGAATGCTCCGAGGTATGTGGGTTGTAGGATGTTCCGGTTGCTAGAGCCTGATGGTTTTCCATTCGCTCCGCTAGATGGGAATCCAGAGAGAACGAGAGTGCTCCTGATGTTCATTTTTGTCAAAGTGAGAATGAAAGGCTCTTCGCTTACCTTATGTCTTTCCCCTTTTCTTTATATATTGGTTTTGTGACATAAGTCACATATCCTCATAAACCAATCCTTATAACATCAGTTACTCAAAACCCGTTGCTCTGCAACTGAGGACCATAACCCATAAAGGTAACATTAACGGTTACCACTTAAGTTGCAATATTCTAATTCAGTCCCTTCATCAAACTAGAAATTGCCCGAAGGTTTCTACACTCATAATATTTCATGACACATATGCCCTTAGCCACCAAATTAATCCATAAGACCATTTTATATATATTGGCTAAATACATAATGGCTATAACACAATTATAGAATTATATTTGTGACCCATAAATTGTTAGAAATTCCAACAATCTCCCACTGGTCACATATATGATTCATCATACGTGTTATCCTTATTGCGCGCTTAATATACCATTATGTCACAGGCATACCTAAATTATCCCGTCCATTAGTCTCGTCTCCGTATCGAACCACAGTGAACTTCGTCATATCAATCATGACTAATTCAACAATGATCACCAACTTTGACACAACCAAATGACATAGATACATCATGAAATGTGTAGCATGAAAATCACATGAATATGGTCTTTACATGTCAATTTTCAACTGGTCCTACTTTACTTTAGTGAGATCCTTAATTATAACATAAAACCTTATTGTACAAAGCATAATGACAGAATACCAAACTGAATGATTAATCAACTGAAGTTTGAATACAAAGTATTCATACATAATACTGAAATTCCACAAAACATAAAAGTGTACACACGTTCTAACTCCCACTAAACCAAATGATCCTCACACTATAGAACACCCATGTGAGCAGTATGCTCATGAAAGACCTTGGGTGTGATAGCTTTTGTAAGAGGATCCGCAATCATGGAGTTAGTGCCTAAGTGTTCTATGGAAAGCTGTCCGCTTTATACTTTCTCCTTAACAACTAGGAACTTTATGTCGATATGTTTCGACTTTGCTGTACTCCTATTGTTATTGGAGAACAACACGGCTGACTTATTGTCACAGTATATCCTTAGTGGTCTTTCAATTCCTTCCACAATCCGCAGCCCAGTGACAAAACTTCTCAGCCATGTCGCCTGATGTGATGCCTCATAACATGCTATATATTCTGCTGCCATTGTGGATGAAGCCACAAGAGTTTGCTTGGCACTGCGCCAAGAAACTGCACCACCTGCTAACAGATATACATAGCCCGAAGTGGATCGTCTGCTGTCTTGGCATCCCGCAAAATCGGAGTCAGAATACCCGATGATCTCTAATTAGTCTGATCTCCTATATGTGAGCATATAGTCTTTTGTTCCCCTTAAGTACCTCATGAACCTTTTGGCTGCTTTCCAGTGATCCGTTCCTGGATTACTCATAGATCTGCCTAAAACCCTAACTATGAACGCTATATCCGGACGCGTACAAACTTGAGCATACATTAGACTCCCTACAGCTGATGCATAAGGGATCTTTTGCATTTCCTGAATTTCCAGATTTCCTCTAGGGCACTGATTAAGACTAAATTTGTCTCCCTTAATAACTGAAGTATCCATTGGTTTACAATCCTGCATGCCAAATCTTTTAAGTACCTTTTCTATATAGCTCTTCTGTGATAATCCAAGAATACCCCGAGATCTGTCTCAGTGTATCTGAATTCCTAATACAAAAGAAGCTTCACCAAGATCTTTCATTTCAAAATTACTGGAGAGAAATGACTTGGTTTCCAACAAGGTACCCACATCATTAGTGGCAAGCAGTATGTCATCCACATACAAGAGCAAGAAAATGTGCTTGCTCCCACTGAATTTGTGATACACACAATCCTCGACTGAATTCATCTCAAAACCAAATGAGAGAATCACCTCATGAAATTTGTGGTACCACTGACGAGACGCCTGTTTTAGTCCATAGATAGATTTTGTCAATCTGCAAACCATATTCTTTGGGTCTCCCGACACAAAGTTTTCTGGTTGCACCATATAAATCTTTTCATCAATGTTTCCATTGAGAAAAGTTGTTTTGACATCCATCTGATGAAGCTCCAAATCATAATGAGCTACAAGAGCGAGGATTGTCCTAAGAGAGTCTTTCGATGATACCGGAGAGAAAGTCTCTTTATAGTCAATCCCTTCCTTTTGAGTAAAACCCTTAGTTACAAGACGTGCCTTATACCTTTCCACATTACCGTTAGAATCCTGCTTGGTCTTAAAAATCCATTTGCAACCAATGGGTTTCTTACCTTCTGGTAATGGGACAAGTTCCCAAACTTTATTGTCTTGCATGGATTTATACTCCTATTTCATTGCTTCAATCCACTTTTCCGAATTGTAACTTTGGATGGTTTCTCGAACGTTTGAAGGATCGTTATCCATAACGCCATCACCCTCATGTTCCAGGAGAAAGCAGATGTAATCATCTAGAATTGCATTCCTCCTTTCTCTAGTGGATCTACGCAAAGCTATAGGCTCTTGCAACTCTTGTCCATGTTCTTGAGGAATTTGAGTTTGTCATTCATGAATTACTAACTCATCTTGAGTAGGGAGAGTGTCTTGAAGAGGTTCCAAATTTGCTTCATCAGAAGCAACTATATGAATCGGATCTGGAATTGATACCGATTCTTCCTCTAAGACAAAGTTTCTTACCTTATCTTCCCCCTCAAACTCAATATCCTCAAAGAACGTGGCTGTACCTGTCTCAAATATGGATCTTAAATTTGGATCATAAAATTTATAGCCCCTTGATTTTTCAGAGTAACCAATAAAGTAGTTGCTCACTGTACGGGAGTCCAATTTCTTTTCATAAGGCCTATAAGGCCTTGCCTCAGCTGGACATCCCCACAAATGAAAATGCTTAAGACTAGGCTTTCGCCCAGTCCAAAGCTCATAAGGTGTTTTGGCAGCCGCTTTAGTTGGTACTCTATTAAGAATATAAGCTGCAGTCTTAAGTGCCTCTCCCCAGAGTGACTCTGGTAAGGTAGAATGACAAATCATACTCCTTACCATATCCTTAAGAGTCCGGTTTCGTCTTTCAGACACACCATTCATGCTAGGCGATCTTGACATAGTGTACTGTGGGACTATACCACATTCCTCTAGGTATTTGGCAAAAGGCCCTGGACGTTGTTCACCTGAACCGTCATATCTACCGTAGTATTCACCACCACGATCAGATTTGACGCACTTTATCGTTTTGCTGAGTTGATTTTCAACTTCAGCCTTAAAAGTTTTGAACACGTCCACTGATTGGGACTTTTCATGAATAATAAAAATGTATGCATAACGAGAATAATCGTCTATGAATAATATGAAATATTGTTGACCATTCCAGGAAGCCGTAGGGAATGGCCCACATATGTCCGTATGTATCAATTCTAAGACGTCCGAAGCTCTATATGCACCAGTTTTTGATTGTTTGGCCTGTTTACCTTTTATGCACTCAACACAAACCTTATGGTCTATGAAGTCAATGGAATCCAAGATCCCATCTGACACAAGACGCTCAATTCTCTTTTGAGAAATGTGACCTAGGCGCTTGTGCCATAATGCACCTGAATTATCATTATCAATTTTACGTTTAGTACCACGTGATTCCACATTCAAGGTTTCGCTATAATCAACTACAGTATTCAACATATAAAGGTTATCATTCATCATAAGATTACCAGTTCCAACAATATTTGAATTTAAAGACAATTTAACCGAATTGTTTCCAAATGAACAATAATAACCAAATTTGTCCAAATAAGAAACAAAAATTAAGTTCCGTCTAAAAGACGGTACAACAAAGGTGTCTTTCAAATCCAAATATAAACCAGTACTTAATAATAACCTAAAATGTCTTATAGCTTCAACTTCTACCGATTTTCCATCGCCAACAAATATGTATCTTTCAACAAAATTAGGCTTTCGGTAGTTCAAGCAACCCTGTAGTGAAACACTGATGTTAGAAGTTGAACCGGAATCTAACCACCAAGTATTTCTAGGTACTGAAGTTAAATTGACCTCAGAACAGACCAAAGCAAAAAAAGTACCTTTCTTAGCACGCCAAGCGTGATATTTTTCACATTTCTTCTTTAAATGTCTAGATTCTTTGCAAAAGAAACAAACAGTAACCTGTTTCTACTTCTTTTGCACTGGACCCTTTGCAGCTTCATTCTTGGGCTCCATAATTATTTTCCTTTTGCCCTTGTCTTTAGAGGTACAAACAAAATGGGCACTTTCTGTCCTCTCTTGCTTTATCCTATCCTCTTCTTGCACACAATATGAAATGAGCTCATTAAGAGACCATTTCTCCTTTTGACAGTTATAAGAAATCTTAAACTGACTGAATTGTGCAGGAAGAGAAATTAAAACCAGATGGATGAGCAAGTCTTCCGACATCTCAAGCTTAAGAGCCTTCAGCTTTGAGACAATGTTGGACATTCCCATAATATGTTTCCCTTATATTTCCCTTGCCTTGATACCTCATGGAAATCAAGTTCTGTAACAGAGTACTTGTTTCCGCCTTATCGCTTTTTGCAAAGCGCTTTTCTATCTCAGCAAGGAAAAATTTGGCATTTGTCGTCTTATCAGAGACAGTACCCCTAAAGACTTCTGGAATACTGCGCTTAATGATCATGAGACACATGCGATTGGGGCGCTCCCACTTCTCATAATCCTTCCTCTCTTCAGAGCTGCTGGATTCCAAAGGAGGAGGTGGTTGCTCTACCCTTAATGCATAGTCCAGATCCATGCAGCCAAGAACAATTTCCATGTTCTCTTTCTAGTCCTCAAAATTTGTTCCATTGAGGACCGGAACCAAATTCAGATTTGCAGATATAGAAGCAATAGTTGGTGCTAAATAGAACAAAAGACAATATATTAAAACATGCTCACAACTCAAAATCATCAATATGCTATAAACAATGGTATGTCCCAATCAAGATACCTAGCGCACCATTAATATCAAGTCTTTGGACAGTAATATTAACTGCAAGTGGTACTCTTGTTGCAATGATCAACATTGATAATAAGACATGTCAACGGACGAACCCCTCTTTGGATTGATTCATCAGTCACATGTATAAAACTGAATAATTATCACATGTTTATCATCGCCAGTGTGCATGATCTTCGGCGAAACATTAACTTTCCTTAGGGCCAGCTAATATCTGCATGAATAACCACACACATCAACATCTAATATTCCTTATGAGTTATATCCATGAAAGAGGTCACTTGGGCGACATTCCACTTCAATTGGCTCACTTGAAATAACAGACAACTCAGCGGGTAACCATATCATAACCATGTTTAATGCATAAAGATACCAAAGCCCCAAAATTTACTTGAAAAAGACCCCAAAAGTGTTCCTGAATCTCGCTTGAGCGAGGGGGTCTCGCCTGAGCGCCAGAGGTCTCGCTTGAGCGAGGGGGTCTCACCTGAGCGCCAGGGGTATCGCTTGAGCGAGAGGGGTCTCGCTTGAGCGAGAACCCAACCATTTTTGTCGTAGCTACTGCCTCAACGTCGCTTGAGCGAGAACCAAACGTTTTTTGTCGTAGCTACTGCCTCAACGTCGCTTGAGCGACAAGTGTCTCGCTTGAGCGAGAACCCTTCGTCTACCCGAGGGTTTTGACGAAGATGGAGGTTCACCATCGGGTTTTTTCGCAAAATTCACCCCAAAACAGCCAAAAAATACATTATGATTGTTTTCCATTCGCTCCGCTAGAGGGGAATCCAGAGAGAACGAGAGTGCTCCTGATGTTCCTTTTTGTCAAAGTGAGAATGAAAGGCTCTTCGCTTACCTTATGCCTTTCCCCTTTTCTTTATATATTGGTTTTGTGACATAAGTCACATATCCTCATAAACCAATCCTTATAACATCAGTTACTCAATAAAACCCGTTGCTCTACAACTGGGGACCATAACCCATAAAGGTAACATTAACGGTTACCACTTAAGTTGCAATATTCTAATTCAGTCCCTTCATCAAACTAGAAATTGCCCGAAGGTATCTACACTCATAATATTTCATGACACATATGCCCTTAGCCACCAAATTAATCCATAAGATCATTTTATATATATTGGCTAAATACATAATGGCTATAACACAATTATAGAATTATATTTGTGACCCATAAATTGTTAGAAATTCCAACAGCATCAGCTGAAGTCGGTCAAGGAGTTAAATCTCCAACCCCTTATGAAATTTCGACTGTGTGTTTGAAAGTTGAGTATAACCATATGCGTGAATGAATCAAAACATTGAAATGCTCATGGAAGGAGACTGGAGTAACGATAATGTGTGATGGTTGGACTGATAGTATAAACCACAAGCACATTATGAATTTTCTTGTGTACTCCAACAAAGGAACTGTTTTTACAAATTTTGTTGATGCATCTGATGTTGATAGCAGAAACACAGATTACTACTTCCAGTTGTTGAATAAAATCGTGGATGAAGTAGGAGAAGAATATGTCATTAAAATTGTTACAGATAATGAAAAAACACTTAAAGCAGCTGGCCAAAAGTTAATGGAAAGTAGACCACATTTACATTAATGGAAAGTAGCTCATTTATATTGGAGGATATTGGAAAAAAGAAAAGTGTGCAAAAATCATTGGAGGAAGCAAAGACGGTGACAACCTTCATCTATAACCATATATGGACAGAAAATCTTATGAAAAAATATATTGGAGGTAGAGAAATTGTTCGTCATGGCATCACTCGATTTGCAACAAAGTTCTTGCAGCTTCAAGCGATTGTGAATCAAAAGCAAGGTTTGAAACAAATGTTCAACTCTAAAGAATTCAAAAAATCTTAATTTTACAAACAAAAGAATGGGCCAGCATTTGAAGCAAGGAAAATTTTGTTGTATCATGAATTTTGGAGTAGGGCTAGAGATATACTTAAAGTGTTTGAGCCTATAGTCAAAGTATTAAGGCTGGTGGATGGTGACACAAAACCCACAATGGATTTTCTTTGTGAAGCAATTGACTGAGTTAAACAATCAATTCAAAAACATTGTTGATATCATTCTCAATACAATGATATAGTTGATAAGAGATGGAAATTCATGCACTATGATCTTCACTCTGCAGGTATGTTAGTAAAATTTTATATTCAATTTTATCACATGATTCATAATTTCATATCTTCATTCTAATATTCACACTTTAATAAATTGATAGGTTATTTTCTTAACCCGCAATTCCAATATGGAGTTGAACATGGAACTGATGTTTATAAAGAAACATTTGATGGAACAAGTAATGTCATCATGAAACTTGAAAGAAGCATCGATAAACAAATTAAAGCTTTGAATCAAGTTCACTAGTTCATAATGAAATCTTATATTTTGATATTTTAAATTATAATTTAAAATTATACATTTATATAATGACATGTTGTTTTATGTTATATACAACTACTTCTTTTTAAAAATAGATCAGAGACATTTGGTACACCTCAAGCTCAAGCAGCTTGGTCTAGAATGATTCCAGGTAAAATAGCATTTCTCATATTTATTTATACTAGTATATTTAAAACACTTTTTATGAGTATAATAGCTTGTTTATTTTCCTGTTGACAAAAATAGATGGATGGTGGATGATATTTGGTTCATGCTCTCCTGAACTTAAAAGCATTGCAATTAAAGTTCTTAGTCAAACAACTTCAGCCACAAATTGTGAGAGAAACAGGAGCACATTTAGCTACATTCATACAAAGAAAAGGAATAGACTCACATATAATAGGTTGCATAGACATGTCTATACATTTTACAATATGAAGTTGAAGATGAGAACTGAAATGAGAAGTCGAGAAGAAATTGAAGCAAGTTTTAATCTTATTAATTTTGACAACATATTTCAAGAAGATGATCCATTGTTTGAATGGATAGAAGAAATGGAAAATCCAGCATTAGATGGAGCACAAAATGCAGAGTGGCTTCCTATAATTGATACCAATGATGAAAACGAGAATATGGAAGTTGATAGTGATAATGTTGGTTCTGATGAAAATAGTGGTGATTTATGCCCACCTAGTGACGATGGTGGCAATGACGGTGGTAATGTTGAGGCTGGAGGAAGTGATGATGAAGGTGAGCAAATGCACAATGATCCATATGAGGAGATGCCTTTGCATAGGCGTGATCATAACCTCATAGATGTCACGATGCATAGATCGGGTATGGTTCATTCTAGTGATTCATTTAATGGTAATAGTAGAACTGAGTCGCGATCTAGGAAAGGAAAAAAGAAACAAAATATTACACTTGAAGATGCTTCATCTTCTAGTATTGCACAAAGTTTTAGTGACTTTAGCATTGATGAAACATCCCAAAGCAGTCAATGATACAATCCAACGAATTCGTCATATTATCCTCATTGTTATTATACACATGATCTGTTGGGAACAAGCGATCAATCAAATATTAAAAGAGAAGAGAATAACACAAGGAATTTGGTAACGAGGTTCGGCCAATCGTGCCTACGTCCCTGGGAGCTTTGAGAGGCTACCACTATATATTATTAGAGAATAAGGATTTAAGTTTAGCTATTGCTCTTTTTACATTAGGTTTACATAACATAAATATATAGCCCTCTACCCCAACCCTTTACATCAGCCCAAGCCCATAACTTGCATTGCTATTATGATGTGAAGAGGTCCGGTCCATGAATATGAGCCATTGTACAACAATCTCCAACTTGGAGAATATCATCAATCTCCATCTTCCACCATTGGGTTGGGGGCACTCCATAGTCCAACATTAGTGAATGTTCAACAAGCTCAGAAAAATGTCTGAATTTGTCTATGGTAACCGACTTGGTTAACATATCAGCTGCATTTTCTGAAGTGTGAACCTTATGCAATAGTATCTGCCCACAAGATACCAACTCTCTGATCTTGTATAATATCACATCAATATGTTTGGTCCTAGCATGATACACCTGATTCTTTGCCAAGAAGATAGCACTCTGACTGTCACAATGCAGCGACACTCCACCTTGCTCAATGCCTAATTCCTTTATCAGCCCCATAAGCCATAGAGCTTCCTTAGAAGCATCACCAGCTGCCATGTACTCTACTTCAGTTGTGGACATAGCAACAACATACTGAACTGATGATCTCCACATAATTGGTCCACCTGCAAGGGTGAAAACAAACCATGTTATGGACCTCCTATCATAAAAGTCTTCTGCATAGTCCGAATCAACATAACCAACCACTGAAGGCTTACTCTAATGGCTGCCAAACATGATACCGAGACTTGTAGTCCCCTTCAAATATCTGAAAATCCATTTGACTGCTTCCCAATGTTGCTTCCCTGGTTTCGACATGTACTTGCATACTTGACTTACTGCATGTGCCAAGTCCGGTCTAGTACAAACCATAGCATATGGAACCTTTGACATATACTTTTTTTCTTCAACTGTCTTTGGACACTGATCTAGAGAAAACTTGAAGTGATTTGCCAATGGAGTACTCACTACTTTAGCATTACTCATATCAAATCTCTATAAGATCTTTTCAATATAGCTTTGCTGAGAGAGTCATAGCTTTTTAGCTCTCCTATCCCTGTGAGTCTTCATACAAAGAATCTTCCTAGCAGCCCCCAAAATCTTTCATGTCAAACTCCTTGCCCAACATGACTTTCAACTCATTGATATCACTCAAATGGTTAGCAGCAATCAACATATCATCAACATAAAGTAGCAGAAAAATAAAAGAACCATCATCAAGGCTTCTTACATAAACACAACAATCATACTCACAGCGCTTGTACCCAAGCTTCAACATATAAGTGTCAAACCGCTTGTACCACTGTCTGGGAGACTGCTTCAACCCATATAGAGACTTCTTCAACTTGCAAACCAAGTGACTCTGTCCAGCTGCACTGAACCCTTCTGGTTGTGTCATGTAAATTTTCTCCTCTAATTCACCATGGAGAAAAGCAGTCTTCACATCCACCTGTCCTAAGTGCATATTTCGGCTGGCTACCAATTCAAGCACTGCCCTGATAAAAGTGTGTCTCACCACTGGGGATAAAATCTCATTGTAGTCGATCCCCTTTTGTTGTGAATACCATTTTGCTACAAGACGAGCCTTGAACTTTTCCCCTTCTTTTTATGATATTGTTGGCTTCTTCTTATACACCCACTTGTACCCAACTACACGCTTGTCGGAGGGCAATGGGACAAGCTCCCAAGTCTGGTTTTTCTGTAAAGACTCCATCTCCTCCATCATGGCACCCATCCATTGTTCTTTCTCCGGACTGTTTATAGCATCTTGAGAGCTACATGGATCTCCTGAACTGATATGGAGAGCAACTGAAGCCACATCCTCAAAACCATATCTCTCTGGAGGTTTTATAGGACGTCTATCTCTGTCTCTGGCAAGTAGATACTCATGCACACCTGAACTCTCAGCCTGAGAATCATCATGTTCTTCACTTGAACTAGTGCATGGTTCCTTCCCTTTATTCACCTAATAGTTTCACTATTCACTGGAATCATATTTGATCTCAAAGACTCTCCATTGGGCATGGACACCTCTGTCATAACTGACTCTCTTAGTATGAAATCTTCATCAAACACTACATCTCTGCTCAACACCACTTTTCTGGAAACTGGATCCCAGAACTTAAACCCATTCACACTTTTGGTATATCCAATGAAGATACACCTCTTTGACTTGGGATCAATTTTAGATCGTTCATCACTAGGTACATGTGCATAAGCAGGACAACCAAATATGCGTAGCATATTATAATTGACTGAGTTATTTGTCCATACTTCTTATAAAACTTTACCATCCAATGAAACCTGTGGTGATCTATTGATGACATAACATGCCATACTAAGTGCCTTTACCCAAAATCCTTTGGAAAGTCCAGCATTCAGTCTCATACATCTGGCCCTCTCTGTAAGAGTTCTATTCATCCTCTCTGCAACACCATTCTACTGAGGAGTCTTTTTAACTGAAAAGTGTCTCTAAATACCATGTTCCTCACAGAACTTCTGAAACTGTGAGTTCTTGTATTCCATACCATTGTCTGACCTCAGGTATTTGATTTTTCTACCAGTCCGGTTCTCTACCTATGCCTTCCAAACCTTGAACTTGGCAAAGACTTCTGACTTATGCTTCATAAAATATACCCAGACCTTGCGAGAAAAGTCATCAACGAAGGTAACAAAATACATAGAACCTCCTATGGATGGTTCCTGAGTGGGTCCCCATACATCAGTGTGGACATAGTCTAAAATGCCCCGAGTTCTGTGTTGGTCAGCCTTGAAACTAACTCGCGTCTGTTCCTCAAACACACAATACTTGCACAGATCTAGCTTGCATTTGCTGACTCCCCTCAACAGTCCTCTTTTGCATTGTTCTTTCATGCCACGCACACTAATATGACCCAAACGCATGTGCCATAATTTTGTAGCATCATGGTCTGAATCTACTGAAATCTCTTCAGCCACTCCAGCAACTCCACCTACAATTGTTCTCCCTAACAGCTTGTAGGTGTTCCCAACAGTCTTTTTACCCTTCATCACAGTCATAACACCATTGCATACTCGAAGAATATCACTGTCTCCATCAGCTCTATAGCTAAATCCTTTGGCCTGCAATGTCCCCAAAGAAATCAAATTCTTCTTCAAATCTGGTATGTGCCTAACCTCACATAACGTCTTCACAAATCTGGTATCAGCTCTATAGCTAAATCCTTTGCATGCCCTGTATGTGGTGAACCAGTCTTTGTTTGGCGTCATGTGGTGAGAACAACCAGTGTAAAGTATTCACTCATTTGCGCTATTATTTGATGATACAGATAGTAGATTAGCTTCACTGTTATAACCAGAGTCATCGTTCTGTGCAACATTTGCAGATGTAGATACTCTATCTTTCCCCACCAGCTTGTTAGGACTCCATTCATTGGGACAATTTTTTTTGTAATGCTCAGTCTGTTTCCATCTAAAGCACTCTACTGGTGTTCTGCCCCTGGAATTTGTTCTGTTCCCTTTGGCAAGACCTCCTCTGCCTTGTCTCCTCCCACGTGTTTGGCTCCCTTTCACATACAGACCATCACCTTGAGACCATTCTCCTACATTTTGTCTTCTTTGAGTGTGGGACAAAAGTGCAGATGTGATCTCATCCAGTTTGATTGAGTCTTTCCCATATGTCAATGTTGTCACCGAGTGTTCATAGGAATTTGGCAAAGAACATAGTAGTATTATTGTTTTGTCCTCATCATCAACCTTCACATCAAGTTTCTGCAAGTCATTGATCATTTGATTAAAAGTGTTGAGATGTTGTTGCAAATCAGTACCCTCCTACATCTTCAGGCCATAAAGTCTCTATTTCAAATACAGCTTATTTGTTAGAGACTTTGACATGAACCACTTCTCTAATGTCTCTCATACCTCTGTTGGTGACGTCAAATTCATAACATGATACATCACCTCATCTGATAGAAAGAGTCGTATGGTTCCTGCAGCCTTCTCCTTCAACTCTTCCCAATCCAGTTGGTCCATACCATCTGGTTTATTCTCACACAACGCCTTTGATAGACCTTCTTGAGCCAACACATCCTTCACCCTCCTTTGCCATAATCCGAAATTACCAGTTCCATAGAACTTCCCCACCTTGAATTTGGCTCCTGGGTTAAGAGCCATCTGATATCAATTGGCTCTGATACCAATTGTTGGGAACAAGCGATCAATCAAATATTAAAAGAGAAGAGAATAACACAAGGAATTTGTTAACGAGGTTCGGCCAATTGTGCCTACGTCCCCGGGAGCTTTGAGAGGCTACCACTATATATCATTAGAGAATAAGGATTTGTGTTTAGCTATTGTTCTCCTTTTTACATTAGGTTTACATAGCATAAATATATAGCCCTCTACCCCAACCCTTTACATCAGCCCAAGCCCATAACTTGTATTGCTATTATGATGAGAAGAGGCCCGATCCATTGAATATGAGCCATTGCACAACATGACCAGTATGCAAGTGGGTAATTTCCACCTTACTAGTCATCATCAACATCAAATTATCAAGAACCTTATTATCAACAATCAATTCATGAATTTTTTGGTTATGTCTTTGGACAAGGAGCTACACGAGATGGTAGTCGGGATGACAAATGAAGATTATACTCCCCCACGCCATTCTAACATGTGGTAACAATTAACAATGTCGGTGTGAGTATTCTAGTGAATTTAATAATTACCTTTACTTTTTCAAGTGACATTTTATAACATATTAATTGTGATGTTTTATCTTACTTTATTTTGTAGGGATGTCATATCATATATGGGAATATTGGCTTTACTTCTTAATTAAGTATTTCATGATGATGAGAATTGTAATATATTGTACAACTTGTACTCCTCTATGTGAATGTAGTTTACTTTTGTTAATGTAAAAATATGATAAAACATTTTCTTTTAATTATAAAATTATATTATTTATATTAAAAATAAAAATCTATTTTAAATTATTAGTTGTCATTAAACAAAATAAAAAAATGAATAAAAAAGCTATACACAAGTAATAATAATCATAGTTATAGTAATTATGTATCATTTTTTACATTTTGTGCATACATTAATTAATTTCACGCCGCAGTGGCACAATTCGAATCGCAGCAGCCGCATAGACCGCAATCACAATAACCGCAACCGCAATTATAACCCTAACCTCAATTTAAAACATTGATCCTAACCTTTTTTAGAACCCTCTCAAACCATAATAGGATCAGTTCAGTTGAAGCACCAAGAAAAAGGCTCAAAATTGGTTGAGAAGGAAGTCAATGAGGTTCTACCTGGGAGAACTACCTACTTCTAAGATTTATGAAGCATAGGAATGTAAAACAAACCTACCAAAAGAAGAGTGGTATGGTTAATGTGCATTGCAGTCAAGGAAAGAACCTATTTGAGGTTGGTAAGGGGCTTCTGAAAATTATCGGTGATGTTCTCCTCATTGGAAAAGACAATTACCTGAATGTTGCATATGATGATTGTTCTTGGATCGTTGATTCTGGTGCCTTTTTCCATGTAAGTCCACATGAAGGGTTTTTTCTCAAACTACAAGAAATGTGATTATGGTAATGTGAAAATGGGAAACCATGTTACAAGCAAGATTGCGGGAATTGGTGATATTATATTGCTAACATACACAGGAAGCAAGCTTGTACTTAAGGAGGTGAGACATGTCCCAGATATGCGTCTCAACCTTATCTCAACGGGTAATTTAGATGATGCTAGTTTTGCAAGTCACTTTGGTGCTGGAAAGTGGAAACTAGCAAAAGTCAACCTAGTCATTGCTAGAGGCTCAAAGGAGGGATCTTTATACATTATGCAAGGAGGAATTTGTTTTGGAGAAGCAAATGTTGCTACTAACTCCAAAGATCTTTGGCATAGACGAATGGGGCATATGAGTGAGAAGACACTTCAAATGCTCGCGAAAGACCACATTCCAGGTATAAAAGATCAAATTTTAGACTCATGTACTGATTGTCTTTATGGTAAACAACATAGAGTCAGTTTTCAGAGATCTGATATTCCCTCACGAAGAGATGAAGTGTTTGAACTGGTGCATTAAGATGTTTGCGCACCATCGGAAAGATCTTTTGGAGGAGCCTATTATTTTGTCACATTCATAGATGATCACTCGAGAAGAGTATGGGTGTACTTGTTGAAAAGCAAAGATCAAGTACTATCAGCATTCAAAGAGTTCCATGCACAAGTGGAACGTGAGACTGGAAAGAAGTTGAAGTGTCTCGAAGCAGATAATGGTGGAGAGTATTGTGGTCCATTTGAAGCCTATTGCAAGGCTTATGGTATCATACTAAAGAAGACACCACCAAAGATTCCTCAATTGAATGGTGTAGCTGAGAGGATGAACCGCACAATTGAAGAGAAGATCAGATGTATGTTGCAATATGTCAATCTCCCCAAGTCTTTCTTGGATGAAGTAGTGAAGACTGCAATAGATCACATAAATCGGACACCTTCAAGACCCTTGAACGGAGAAATTCCAGAGGAAATGTGGTATAAGAAGAAAGCATCCTTAAACCACCTAAGAGTATTTGGATGCAAAGCCTTCATTCACATTCTGAAAGATGAGAGAAAGAAGCTGAGTGTTAAGACCAATGAGTGCATTTACCTTAGGTCTCCAAAAGATGAATTTGGGTACAGATTGTGGGATCCGATAAACAAGAAAGTTGTGAAAAGCAGAGATGTTGTATTCTTTGAGGAACAGACTATCAAAGATGTTCAGAAGAAAAATCAGTAAATGGTCAAATATCACATTGATCCAATGGGAGAGATTACTCAACAGACAGATCATGATCATCAGATTAATCCAGAACAGATTGACCAACAGGAAGATCCTACTCACATAGAACCTGACCAAATTAATGAAGAGTCAGATCAAGATGAAGTGGTGGTAGATACACAAATGCATCAAGAATGTGAGCTAGTAGAGCATCTGATACAAGTTGAATTGGGGCACTCTGGAAGAGGCAGGATACCTACTTCAAAGTATCCTGAAGAAGAATATATCACATTGACAAACAATGGTGAACCTCAAGACTTCTCATAAGCTATGCAGACCATTGAGAAAGTAGAGTGGATTAAAGCCATGGAAGATGAGATGAGCTCATTACATGAGAACCAAACTTATGATTTGGTGGAGTTGCCCAAAGGAAGAAAAGTCTTGAAAAACAAATGGGTTTATAGGCTTAAAGTTGAAGAAGGAAACTCGAGGCCAAGGTACAAAGCTCGAATTGTTGTAAAAGGATGCAATCAGAAGAAATGAGTTGATTTTGATGAGATATTCTCACCAGTGGTGAAGTATTCCTCCATAAGAGTAGCATTGGGTCTAGCATCTAGCCTAGACTTAGAAGTTGAACAACTTGATGTCAAAACAGCTTTCTTACATGGAGACATCAAAGAAGAAATCTATATGGAGCAACCAGAAGGTTATGAAGAATCAGGCAAGGAGCACTTAGTGTGTTGTTTTAAGAAGAGTTTATATGGTCTAAAGCAAGCCCCCAAATAATGGTACAAGAAGTTTGAATCCTTCATGACCAAGCACAATTTCAAGAAGACAACTGGTGATCATTGTGTATTCATCAAAAGGTATAAAGATGAAAACTTTATTACCCTCCTGTTATATATTGATTATATGTTAATTATTGGGCATGACAATACCAAGATTGTTGGTGAGAAGAATGCTTTAAGCAAGTCTTTTGCTATGAAAGACCTAGGTCCAGCAAAGCATATCCTTGGAATAAGGATAATAAGAGATCCTTCCAAGAAGTTGTTATGGCTATCACAAGAGAAGTATATTGAGAAAGTTCTCAAGAGATTCAACATGGATAAGGCAAAAACGTGTTAGTGCTCCACTTGCTGCACATTTCAAGTTAACAACAATGCAATGTCCAACTAGTGATGAAGAAAGGAAAGAAATGAGCAAAATGCCTTATTCTTCTGTAATAGGAAGCCTAATGTATGTCATGATTTGTACAATATCAGATATTGCACATGCAGTTGAGTTGTGAGTCGGTTCTTGTCCAATCCCGACAAAGAGCATTGGAATGCACTGAAGTGGATATTGAGATATCTGAGGGGAATTACCAAAAAATGCTTATGTTTTGGTAATGAAGATCATATGTTGGTAGGATACACAGATGCTGACATGGCTGGAGATGTAGATTCCAAAAAATCTACATCAGGTTATCTAACTACCTTTGCAGGGGGTTGTATCTTAGCAATCCAAGTTACAAAGATGTGTTGCATTATCAACAACTGAAGCAGAGTACATTGATTGCAGCATCCGAAGTTGGCAAGGAGATAAAATATATGAAAAACATTTTGCATGAGTTTGGTCATTTTCAAGAAAGTTATGTTTTGCACTGTGACAACCAAAGTGCAATTCACCTAGCTAAGAATCCTACATTTCATTATCGGACAAAGCACATTTATTACCGTTATCATTGGATACGAAATGCTTTGGAGGATGGTGGGTTATAGTTAGAGAAAATTCATACAGATGCGAACTGGTCTGACATGATGACCAAGGCAGTTTCACTCAAGAAGCTGACAGACTGTTGCAAAGGTGCAGGATTGGTGATACCCCTCAATTAATTCAGGAAGGGGAAGATTTGTTGGGAATCCTTCCTAATTGATGTGGAAGTATAACCAATGCAACTTGGTAGATGAACCATTGTACACATTCAAATATGACTCTTCCATTGACTCTTGGAATTGCTCCTTGACTCTTGAGAACTATGAAATGCAACTTAGGAAGTTGGAATAGCATTTTCAAGGTATCTTGGAAGTATGGCAATAATTAAATCCTCCACTATATCTTTATGATGAACTTTCCCTTCCCTTCACTATATAAAGGGAACTTGTGAAGTAGAAATGCACAAGCAAGTGAGAAAGAGCAACATAGAAAGAAAGTGAGAGAGCTTATATCCACCTTAGTGTGAGTTTTGTATTCCTAGTGAGATACTAAAGAGAATTTTTATTTCAATCCTTTTTTGGGTGAGATTGATTGTTATCCTCTTTGTAAGAGAGAGTCAAATATTGTAATCCTACTTTTTTATAGTGGAGATACTTTCTAGACTAGGTTTCGTGGTTGTTTCCTTCTCACATTGAGAAGGTTTTTCCACGTTAAAATGTTTGGTGTCATTCTTCTACTCTTCTCTATATACTTTATTCACTTGCTGCTTCCGCAAGTGTCCATTTTGCATCACACAGAGGAGGGAAATTGGTTCCGAATTTCCCAACAAATATAAACTCTATGAGGCCTAGGACAACCTCTAGAGATCATATGAGCAAGTCGAAGAAATTCATTATGTTCAACCTTCTTTTGGGAATAAAGACAAACATCAATGAGTTAATACTAACTCGCATGAAGAAGACATGTAGCTCAAAGCATTAACAATGTGAGAAAAGCTACCCTGTGGGAATGGGGATCACCTGTCTCAAAATGGTGTCCCCAACCCTATCCCAGCCAATCAGATAATGGAAATGAAAAGTCACATAAATATATATTTTTTTAGTAAAGAGTGATGTAGATTTTTAAATGACGTGACACAATTTTATTGTCTGTGACAGAGTTGAGGACATCATTATGGATGGGACAGGTGATCCCCATCCCTCTATGGTATGCTACTCCAAAAGTCTTCAAAGCTTGTAAGGTGAAGAACTTGGACCAAACTTTATGGATTGAGCTTTGCACTGAAATAAATGTCAAGACTCTGAATTTGATGAATAGACCTTTCAGGCATCAGAGTAGTCTATGTCTTCTAATGATGTTGTTGCTTTTGAACAATATTAAGACCTCAAATATCTGGAACATCTTCTAAGTATTAACTCTCAAATAGATTAAGTAAGATTATATTGAATTGTCTAAACATTTTAACTATCTATTAAGTGTGCTTAAAATTAGATAAGTATTACAACATTTTCAAAGAGACTAAATATTGTCTTCCCACTTGTATTACATCATTAACTCAATATCAAAAGCTCATTTTCAGAATCGCCTAAAACTGACATATTTGTATTTAAGACTTGTTTATGTTCAAGACCTCACAACATTCAAGACTTGTCTATATTTAAGACATATCACAAGATTCCTCATATCACTAAATTGGAATACTGCTTTAAGAATATGCACATTTAAGTGAAGTTTCCAAAGTTAAGAATTGAAAATTAAAGTGGTCAATAAAGAAGAACCATGTAATTGAATTAAGGAGTAAAAGCATACACCATATCTCTGAAGAGTTGTTTTGCCTTGAAAAAGGATAAAGGAATTATCCAATGTACAAAGCTTGTTTGCTCCATGTGCTTTTGTAGAAAGCAAAAAGTTAAATTATTACTGTAAAAGGAAAGTTCTCAATGAGAGTGCAAAAGAAAATTGTTGGTCACCACTACCTGTTAACATTACCATGTTCCCTTTCTTCCTTCGGAAAGCTACAACAGTCATAAAACATTAAATTCTCAACACAAATATATTAGAGAAAAATCAAGCTTGAGAGAAGAAAAGTCCTTAGGATATTAATTTCAAGAAGAAGTTTAAGCAAAAGCTTAACGGCTATACGACTATAGTAACGACTACATTGAATGTCCATCTATAAATAGTCTTAATATTAAAGAACAAAATATAGAACACTACAAAAAAATGAGAGAATAATGTGAAATGCATTTACGCGATCATTTCCTACTAATGTTCTACCTAACTTGTATTAAATAACATTGAGCTAAGTTGACTATATATTCAATTATTTGCTATTAAATGTGTAATTTATCTCTTTCATATTATTTTCACTCTGAGTGTAATTTAAAGACTTGAGTGGTTAGGTGTGTAAGGAATATTAGTTGTTGTAATCACTGTTAAATTTTAATGGAACCTTGATGGTACCAAGAAATTAGGCTTACCCTTTGATGAACCAATATAAATACTTGAGTCCATCTTATTTCTATCCACTCTTTTTATTTGAGGTTATACAATTGTTTTCTAAGCTGAGGAGTTTCCCTTTGTGAACTCAAGAAGTTTTTCTCAATCATCTTTTTAAATCATTCTTAGTAGAGTGAACTAATCGTCTAAAAATTATTCAAATGAAAACTAGACAAGGCAATCATCTGAAATTTTAAATGCTGATTAAAATTATTTTATTTTACCAAAATATTTAATTTTCATAGAAAGTTAAAAAACACAATCCCACCTTTGTTCTTGTGTTACTTTTGATTATTTTACAAACCAACTCATTAAACACTTGCTCTAAGAACTCTTTTGAATATCATTGGAGAATTCCTTTGAAGACTTTACATGACAGCGTATAGATATTACATTCTTTCTTAACAGAGAAAAAAATTATGCAATGACAGTATATGAATTTTATACACTGTTATTGCATCATCCATCATTCATATTTAATCTCCGACTCTTCAAAAAATTTAATCGAAATAAATAATGAATGATATAGCGTCTGTGTAAAAATATTTACACTAACAGTGTATATAGATATTACACTCTTCTCAATATTACAAGATGTGGATCTTATGGCTAAAACTCTTAACTTTGTTTATGTTCTTACCTTCTTTTTCCTAAATTTTCTTTTAACCACATGTGAGTAAGTCATTTATGGTTTCGTTATTGTTTAATAGTATCTCTTCATTTTTGCATTACATCATAAAAATTAAAGCCTATCCATTTCAGGAACACCACAATAGTCAAGATTTTGCCAACAACTTCGATTTTCATAATTTATGTATGTGTTGAAGGTGTCTCTCTCCATGTAACTAGCTGGTTAAGTATAAGATTACTATATGCAAGTTCTAGGACATTGTGTTGCAAAAACTTTAATGTTAAGAGAATTTGTTTAAAGATGAATATCATCATATGGTCAAGATTGTCCATTCATAAAGAAGGAATATATTGGGAATGATGAATGGGTTACATTTCATTTATCTTGTATTGAACTCTATGTTCACGCTAAAACATGTCGGTTCAATGGTCTTCCTAGCTTTTAGAGGTGTCAAAACGGGCTACCCGTATGGGTTCGGGCTAAACCGGGTCGTACTAAACCGGGTCTGGCTAAAAAGTCTGGATACAATTTATGTATATGAAAATGTATCCCAAACTCACCCTAAGCGGGCTTCGGGTTGTGGCGGGCCGGCCCACATAATATTAAAAAAATTAAATTTTAACATATTTAATATATTTAATATATATATAACATTTGATATTAATGCATAACTTTTTTAACACAAGTGTTATACCCAATGCAACCAAACTTGTAAATATAATGTCATGTGTTTAAGTTAAGACGTGATGTCAAATCTACGTATATGATTCATAACATAACTCATTTATTAAATATCTTATTGTTATTAGACTCTCAATCTCTAACACAATATAATTTGTAACTTCACTTCAATATAATAAATGGATACACTAACAAATAATATCACTTTGGTTTGTAGTAATGATAGTATAAACTCAAATTCAAAATGAATTCTATGTGTCGAATTATAATCACCATCATAATAATTCTTTACTTTGTTATAGATATCTTTTGTATGCTCTTTACCAACATTTTCATTGTGAACTGTTATGTTAAATTTGGTTGTGTGAAATTCTCTATGGTAAACAATTAATTTGTGATTCGTTGTAAAAGTTATTTTCTTTATTATGTTTTTGTTGTATAAGTTAAATCTAATTAAATATACAATTAAGAAAAGAAAAATAGAATCTATATGGTTTAATGTTTTCATTTAATTTGATACACTATTTTGCTAATGTGCTTAAAATGATATTAAGCAAAATAAGAAAAATAATATAATGTTTAACTTGATAACATTATTGTAATTTATAAATATTTATGTTATAGACATTACTCTATTTTTTATTCAAAGTTCATAACATGATATTTATCATCTACTATCTATTTTTTATTATAAGTTATTTTGTAAAATAATTTTCACTTTAAGCTTATTACCAAGCCAAATGTCCCAAAAAAAAGTTTTAAAATAAATAAAAAACGAGTAGCCCGAGCCCGCCCAGGTAAGCCCGACCCGAGCCCGGTTTTATATAGCCCGGTCGGGCCGGGCTAAAAAGTTTGGATTCACTAAAAAGTGTCAAATATGATACTCAAGCCCTACAAAACTTCGGGTTGTGGCGGGCCGGCCCGCACAGGTCCGCCCATTTTGACAGCTCTACTAGCTTTTATGCACAATTATTCTTGATGACTTAAAGTCTCTCCTTTCTAATAATGAGATATTAGAATAAACTATTTGATTGATTCGTTCATATGAATTGTGGACTATAACCCTTATTATAAGGATTTTATGCTCTTTCATGAAGAGTGATGTTCCTTTGGATTCACACTCTTTCATGAATACTGATCTCATTTGAATTCAAACTCTTTCATAAAAAGTGATCCTATGAAACTATTTGATCGATTAGTTCATATGAATTGTGGACTATAACCCTTATTTATAAGGAGTGTATGCTCTTTCATGAAGAGTGGTGTACATTTAAATTTACACTCTTTCATAAATAGTGATGTTCTTTCAATTCAATATCCTTCATGAAAATTGATATTATGCAACTATTCGATTGATTAGTTCATATGAATTGTTGACCATATCCCGTATTTATAAGAAGGAGTGTATGCTCTTTCATTAAGAATGATATCCTTTTGAATTCGGACTATTTCATGAATGGTGTTCTCCTTCGAATTTGTATTTTTCATGAAAATTGATGCTCTATAATTTTCTTATTTATAATTTTGCTCATCGTAAAAAAAGAAAGTACACCATATGAAGATAACTCTAAGAAGATGTTGTTCAAATACACAAAAGAAAAGAGTAATTTTATAATCAAATTCTATATGCAAATTTAAAAGTGATCAATGTGTTCTAACTAATGTGTAATTAATTAATTAAGTGTAAATTACACAAACACTCATTAAAGTTTAACTTAATTACACTTATCATTTCTTTTTTGTTTAAAGATTACACTCATCTCCACACAAAGATGGTAAGTGTATATATACAAAAATAAATGGATAATATGTGTAACTTCACTAAATCATGGAGTTTGAATGTAATTTACTTTATTTTTAAACATGAGAAAGTAAGACTGGGGGATTACTATATTTACCAAGTCTTATTATATACATTGGGTTTTCTAATTTTAAGATGGAATTGAGTTCTAAGTGACAGGTGGAGAGTAAAAACGTAACTATAGACTAAATAGAATAATATGACTTAGAACTAACTTAATCTAACAACAAACTAACTTTATAATTATTAGATTTGGAATCAATAAAATGAAATAAAAATTCATTGTTCATTCAGTTTAATATCTATGTATTGTTTTTTTAATGTAATTAATATATCATTTATCGTTTATTTGTATTAAATTTTTGTTTAAAAGTTAATAATCACAATAAAAAAAACACATGCAATGATGCATAGATATTAATTTCTTATTTGGAACTAAAGCTGAAAACGTGAGTCATTGTCACAATCTCAATAAAAAAATTTCCTCCGAGAACACCTCAATTTCTTAATGTATAATATCTCACACAAGATAAAAGTACACACTATTCATTTATTACCTAATATATTATTTAATAACATATAATAATAATAAAAATGATCCCCTCAATAAAGACACATCACTTTGTACAACCTCACACATAGGATAAAATATATATCTATCCATTGTTCATTACCCAATATATTATTTAATAAGATATAATAATAATAATAACATTTAATCTATATACTATATATAAGAAAAATGTTATAGCACTATTCATTTTTTCATGTGTCATAACCATATTCATTTTTTCTCGCCCAAACTTCATAGGCTAACATCATTAATGAGAGGAATAATAATTATTGAGGGGGATACCATATGTTTGACACTTTGATTTTTCAAGGACAACTTTGTCATTACATAATGACTTTTTAAATGTCAATATGTTTTTTCAATATTTACTAACAAGGTAACATTTTTATTTGACAAATTAACATTTTTTGGCCATTTTTTATGGATGAAGCTTATTTTATTATTTTTGAGTTCAATATAACATGTTTGTATGATATTGAATTGTTTTTTCAATTTTTAGTTCATTATCTGACCAATTTTGCTAGATGATTAAGGGTAAAAATAAATTTTTTTCTCCAATTTTAATTTCAATATTTTCCTTACTTCTTATTTTATAACTTATGCATATTAACTTGTTAGTGTTTTTTTTATATGAAAGCTCACTATCTAATTTCTTTCATTTTCTATGTTGCCAATGCTCTAGAGTGTATTTTTGTGTTCATCTTTCACAATTCACAAACATGCAATCTCTTTTCATATCACACCACCACTTAGGGATGAAGAAGAGTGAAAGAAGAAGGATGATGAAGAAGAATAGACATAAGTGTGGCTGAATCATTATTTCTGAGGCTAGGTTGGTGAAGGTTGATACTATTATTTAGACTCATGTTCATTTTTTCCTTAATTGAGTCTCTTTCAAAATGTTATATTTTACTTTGTACGAGAAATTTAATTAATATTGGTCATTGGAATTGAATAGTTTTATTGATGAAAATATAACTATTTTATAAAATTGTTCTTGAATTGGTAATACGTGTAACATGAGTGTTCTTAACAATGCGAATATACGGACAACATGTGTGTTTTAACTATGCGAATGTATATGTAACGCGTGTCATCTTATCAATGCGAATGTACGAGTAGCATATATGTTTTTAACCATTAAAATGTATGTGTCACATGTTTGTTCTTAACATGTACGAGTAATAATGCGAATGTACGAGTAACATATATATATATATGTAACATATACTCTTCTTAGCAATGTGAATGTACGATTAACATTTGTGTTTTTAAGCATTAAAATGTACGGGTCACATGTTTGTTCTTAACAATACGAATGCAGATATAATATATGTATTTTTAAACATGCGAATGTATAAATAACATGTGTGTTCTTAACCATGTAAATGCACATATAATATGTGTTGTTAATCATGTGGCAAAAAATATTACCTTATGCATATGCACCATATTATTATTTACGTACACTACAAAAATATAATATAACAAGTTCACAACTTTATTCCTATCACCATGTTAATATAACAAGATATATTATCCTTAAAAGAAAGAATAAACAATTGCACATAATGACCAATTGAGAGTGATTCATTCCTTCATTATTGTTGTATTATATATATATTAGAAGAAAAAAATACAACTTAATTATAATTATATTTATCAAAAGAAATATTATCTTTAAAATATAAACATTTTACCTACACGTAGAAATATATTACTTAGTAGACATATATTTTTTAGTCATATCAAATAAATATTACTGAATATTACATTATTGTTTATATTTTTTGTATTTTACCTATATAAATCTTTATATCGATAATATACATAAAATACAAAAAAAAATAAAGAAATATTTCATTGCTCGGTAGGCTCCCATGTTACCTTAGTTTAAAGAGTAAACTCAAAATAGATTTGTAGATTGAAATATTAAATAACTAACAAGTTACCTGTGTATCAGTGAGATATTTTTTGCCACATGATCAATAACATACATGTTATTCATACATTCACATGGTTAAAAATACATATGTTACTTTATACATTCACATGGTTAATAATACACATGTTATATGCATTCCTATTGTTAAGAACAAACATGTGACCCATATATTTTAATAGTTAAAAACACATATGTTACTCGTAAATGAGATGAATGGAGTAGATAGGAAATGACTAAAGTATCCCCAACAATATTAAATGTATACATATAGAAATATATCATACAATTTACATTACAATGATATTAAAAAGTCATTATGTAATGACAAAATTGTCTTTGAAAAATCCAACTGTCAAGCATAGGGTATTCATTTTAGTAATTAATATTTCCTCTCTCTTATTATGCTAGCCTATGAATTTTGGACATGAAAAAATGGATGTGGTCGTGACACATGTGAAAATGAATATTGATGAAACTTTTTTCTTATATATAGTATATATATTAAATGTTATTATTATTATATCTTATTAAATAATATATTAGGTAATGAACAATGAGTATAAGTGCATTATTTTTATCGTGTGTGAGAGGTTGTACAAAGTGGTGTGTCTTTATCCTGTGTGAGAGGTTGTTCTTAACCTTGCTATTTTGCCGTATGGTTAATAACACACATATTACTCGTACATTCATATGAGACAGATTGATTTACATAGATTTAAAACCACATAAATATCAATCTTATTAAAGATATATATTAGTAACATTGTGTAATAATTTGATAAAATAAAATGAAATATATATCAATTTTAATACAATGTGTGAGAGTACATAATAAGAATATGGGTCGACTTTGGAGACAAAAAAGTCAAGGAGAAGTTAACATATATCCATAATAATGTGACAAGAACATTTTTTTCTTATATAGTAATAGATAAATCACTCGTATTATAATAAGTCATTAATCAATTTCAAAGACAGCCCACAAAAGATAAAATGTTACAAAATAAGATAGCCATGCAAACACAATACATACTTGGTTTGCATTGAAGGCATAGGTCCACCCATAATTCCACCAATACCATGTAAACATTCATATCAATTTTTCTTTGTTTCACAAAAACAAAACATTATTTTCTTTGATTAATTGGTATTTGATTTAACCCATTTCCCACACCACAAGTAACATGGTAAGGCACACACAAATTTAAAGAACAATGAATAATTAAAAAAAATTACTCAGTTATTAACTTAACAAAATTATTCAAATCCAATGGAATAATATTCTTAATGAGAGAATGGAGGTAATCTATATCATTATATGTATCTCACACCAATTAAATTATATCATTTAATTAAATAAAAAATTATAAAAATAAAATTATATTATTTAATGTAAGTTTTGGAACAGAAGAATCATGTCCTGAGACACAAGCATAATAGAACATGTAAGAACATTATAACTCTATACTTTTACAGGAATACTTTGCTCATTCCTGAAAAAGTTTTCTGGATCAACTGCAGCTTTAATCTTCACAAGCCTATCAAAATTGTTATTAAAATACTTAGCTCCATAAACTTGCCCTTCTTCAAAGCTATTAGCACCAAAGTGATTGATACCGATATCAAGATCTCTATAATTTAAATAAGCACTTCTTGGATTTTGTGACACAAAAGGAGTCATATAACTATAAAGCTCTTTAGCCTCAGTCAAAAAATTATGTGCTGCAGGCTCTGATGGATCATTCCAGTTCACTGAATATTGCATTTTAAATAGATTCCCTGCACGGTGAGGAAATGGTGTTGCATCAGATGCAATCTGAGCCATTTTTCCACCATATGGATTGAAAACAAATCCAACGTCTCCTTGCTCAATCATCTTCTTCCATATCCCTTCTAACCCATCTCTTGAAATAGGTTTTTGCACATAATCAGATTTCCTCTTACCAAAAATTGCTGAGTTGAGTTTCCTATCCAAAAGTGTTTCTGGCTTAGCACCATTGTTAAAAGCATCATCATCATCCCACCAAATAACTGAACGAATCCAACTTGTTTCATTACATTCCTCCTTCTTCAATCCAAGTGTTGGAAACTCCTTGCCCATAAGTGAAACAACCTCATCAGCTCTTCCAAGAAACAAAGTTACCACTGAGGCTCGAACAGTTTTAGCCCCCTTCACTTTTATTGAACTCACAGGCTGCAATAGAAGCCTCATATAAAGCCTATCGTCAGTAGTTGGAGCAACATTTTGCCACTCCACAACAAGATCAGTTGCATTATCTTCCAAAGTCTTCATAACCCTAAAAACTGTCACAGTTTCTGGCACTGGAACTAACTTCATAGTATAAGATAATACAACACCAAAACTTGCTCCACCACCACCTCTAATAGCCCAAAATAGATCCTCCCCCATAGATTTTCTATCAAGAAGTCTACCTTTAACATCAACAATTTGAGCATCAATAACATTATCTACAGAAAGACCATATTTTCTTAACATGTTACCATAACCTGCTCCACTTATATGGCCACCAACACCAACAGTGGAACAAACCCCAGCAGGAAAACCATGAACTTTACTCTTCTCCCAAATCCTATAATAAACTTCACCAAGTGTAGCACCAGCTTGGACCACAGCAGTTTGTTTTTCTATGTCAACAGATACATTCTTAAGGTTGAAAAGATCAAGTATAATAAAGGGTTTATCAGAGATATATGATAAACCCTCGTAATCATGACCACCACTCCTGATCTTGATTTGGATCCCAATACTCTTGGCACATATAACAGCACCTTGAACATGGGATTCTTGAAGGGGTGTGACTATGATCAATGGTTTCAATGTGGAGGTTGTGTTCAAACGTGAGTTTCGAATGTAGTTTTGGAGAACTGAAGAAAAGGAAGGGTTGGTTTGGGAAAATACTATGTTGTTGAGTTGGGTTGGTGATTTAGTTTGTTGTGTTAAACAACGAAGGAAACTGTCATAAACTGATTGTGATGTTAGTAGTGGTGCTGCAAAAGAACCAAAAATGGTAATAAGAAAAAGAAAAAGAGTTACGGAAAGAGAAGTTGGTTCTGCCATTTGTAGTTTGTATGTGTATGAATTGGAGAAAATAAGATGGTGGATATGTACTTATAGAGTATGGATCAATGGAGACTAAATTTTTGAAAAATTAAAGAAAATCTATCACTTAATCACTTATCTATATTTTTTAGTATAATAATAATAACATATTTGTAATTTAAAATATAAGGAAATTAAAGTATATAATAATAACATTCTATATGTTGGTCCACGGTTTTCAATGTTGTTGGAGTAGAAAGACTTTTTTTTTTCTTTCTATTTTTGCAAGATTAATTTAGAGACTATATTTATATATCACGTTTCTCTCTCTCATTTAACCTTCCTTTGCGGTGATTTTAATTGGAAAAAAGTAGTGTTTTAAAAATCGGTTCATGCTGGTCGGTTGAACCAGTAAATCGGATCCAATATTAATATAGTATAACAACTATATTGATTATGCAATCATATCGATAAAACCTGTTAAAACTAGTCATAATAGCTGATTTTCAATTGAATCATACCGGTCATACCGACTAATTTTTTATTTAAAATTAGTTTTTAATAAAAATAAAAAAATTATTGTTCTTATTGATTTTTAAATGTTAATGTTAATATATTATATATGTATATCTAATTTCACCGATATGCGGTTTAATTAGTGAACCACCAACTAAATCGCAATATTAGTATACTAATACTTTGACCTGTTTAATAATTGTAACAATATTAATAACATTGATTATATCAATATCCTGATGAGTTTGATAACCGATATGGTTTTAATAACACTACTATACATTTTTGTTGATTTAAGATATACAACATATCATTTAATCATCATTATTTGTTATTATTGTTTGTTTGAACGAATACATAAATGTTAATATGTTTGTTTTTTGTTACATTATTATTGTTTGTTTGAACCACCATTAGTAATTTATTTTATAGTAGTTCTTTTTGTTTGGGATAAACATAAATGTCATTAATCGTTTGGGATTTTGAGAATTGTCATAGTTAACAATTACTATTTTTTTCTAAACCTTTTCTTTATCACGTGAAATTACTTATATTATAGAAAATAAGTAAAAGTTTAAAAAACATTCAAAGGTTATAAAATTAAAATAAACTTAAATTTTTGTAAGATTGTTGTTTAGGTAGCTTGCAACAATGGCACGAAAGTTCTGATTGGGTCACGGTTAGATCGATCTCTTTAAGACTTTTCATAGTACTTCCCAAATTGGACAAAAAGACTATCAACCACGTCGTCCTCAAGATAAAATAGTCAAGTTTATTGTTATCGATTTCTTAATGCACTGTACGAATCGATCTTGAATACGCCCATAATCTGACTATTAGTGTCAGTTTCCGAAATACCATCGATGTGATGGTGCTAGTGCACATGCGTGTGGGGGATTATGTTTGTGTAAGTTATCACACACTCACAAAACTCATTATACTCCTTAAGATACGGACCAAGATCCTCTGTCCCAAGATTTTCCTATCCTCATGTCCCTAACCAATCAAGCTTCATAAAATAATATTAAAATATTAATTTCTGATTTTGTTATTTATATTTTTACTTGAATAAAATTTTGTGATTGATTTGGTACATCAGATGGGACATGAATGGGGACATGTGATCCCCATCCCTTAAGATACACACCAATAAATAAACTTAATGCTTATTAAGCATATAAAATCAATTTGAAACCAACAATTTACAATGATTCAATATAGATTAATGAACTAATAGTAGACATTGATTTGTTAGTTTCTTATGTCACAAAATCTTAATTCATCATTGTGTTTATTATTCATACTAGTGTTCAATATAGATTAATGAACTAATAGTAGACATTGATTTGTTAGTTTCTTATGTCACAAAATCTTAATTCATCATTGTGTTTATTATTCATACTAGTGTTGTGGTAACTGAATCGGACCGGTCCGACCGGTTTGATCACTGACCGGACTTGAAAACGGCTCCGGTTCGTAGTCTTAACCGAATAAGTAGTTGGATCGCTTTGAACCAGAGAAATTCCGGTTCGACCTGCAAAACCCGGTTAAACCGGATTAACCCGAGAAGTGAACTGGACGGTTCACTTAAAATTTAAAAAAAAAAATGGAACACTACTCTGATGTTTTGTTTTATTTCGGTCTAAAAAAGATAGAGAGATGTTACTTGAATATAATTATATAAAATTAATAATTATATAAAATTTTACATTTATATATAAGAATTATTAATTGTATTTAAAATCATCCGGTCCGACCGGACGACTTGACTGTTTAAACCTGTTAGACCTAATACGGAAACTTTTTAGGCTTGATGTACAACTCAGGTTTCACAACATTGATTCATACACGTGTTTCCTAGATATTTTACGTCTTTTCTAGAATATGCCCTTCTAATTTTGAGCTTATGTTTTTCAATTATTCTACGGCCACATTTGTTATATGAGGAAGAAAATGATTAGTATTTGGAGAAAAAATATTAAGAAATTAATGAGGGAGACTAAATGTGAATAGATATAGAAAGTTGATAAATATTATACATAAATTAATAATAGTTGTATAGTTAGTAATAACAGGGTAAAAATGAAAAATTATCAAATGTAATAATAAGCATAATTATTCAAATGAAAATTAAAAGGAATATAAAACTATCATGGAAAATAGAACCAAAGAATATCAATTGATAAATTATTTATTAAAAGATATCATGAAGTACATTTGTTTGAATTTCAAAAAGTAAAATAATTTAATGATATAATAAATTTTTATTTCTGAATCAATATATATTTTTTACTTAAAAATCATTGCGTAGAAAATATATATTCACTTTGTTGCTTCATAAATGATAAAATAACTTGGTTTTAAGATAAAATTTATTAGATAATTATTCAAAGTTGACTGCCTAATTAAAAAATAGTAACATTTATTTTTAAATAAATCTATAAAAATTGTTAATAATAAAATCAGTTTAAAAGGAGGAAACGCAAGATTTATAAATTGTCCATGGATTTATGAGTATATATATGATGCAAAATTTACTTTAGAGATTCTACACGTAATTAAAAGTGAAAAAATTAATTGCATGGTGCAAGGCATTTATTCTAAAAAAAGTCATTATGTAATCAGAAGAATGCCCTTCAAAAGTTGAAGTCTCACGGTATTCCTCTTAATAATTACTATTTTCCTTTGTTATCATGCTAGCCTATGAATTTTGGACAGAAAAAAATGAATGTAGTTGTGACACATAGTGAAAATGAATATCGATGAAACTTTTATATATATTAAATGTTATTATTGTTATTATTATTATTATTATTATTATATCTTATTAAATAATATATTCGGTAATGAACAATGGGTATGAGTGTATTTTTATCCCGTGTGAGAGGTTGTACAAAGTGAGGTGTCTTTATCCTGCATGTGGTCCTTCTTAACCATACTCTTTTGCCGTATGGTTAAGAACACAATATTACCCGTACATTCATATGAGACAGATTGATTTTAACATAAATTTAAAACCACGTAATTATCAATCTTATTAAAGATATATATTTGTAACATTCCGTAATAATTTGATAAAATAAAATGAAATATATAGATAATCATTGATAAGTTGTGTACAATATTCAAAGTCGTTATGAAAAATAATAGATATTACAATGGACTGAATTTCTTAACATTTCCAATTATTCGAAACCAAAATAGATTGAAAAAGGAGTTAGTGAGAGTTAGATTAATTAGAAGTTTGAACATGTGTGACTGAGAAGATGAAATCAATGATGAGGAGAGAGCATGAGCGAAACCAAAAGAAATGAAGGGTTTGAAAAATAAGGATAAAATGAAGTGAAACCAAATGTTTAGAATAAATGAATTTTGTCTTTGTCAAATGATTTAGTGTATGTGTGTCCATGGTAGATGATGGAGATGTTTGAGAGAGGAAATGAAAAAAACTTGTGGGAAATGTCTAGTGATAATTAATTGATTTGAAGTTTTTTTATATTGATTTAATGCAATGTGTGATGATACATAATAAGAATATGAACCAATTTTGAAGACAAAAAAGTCAATGAGAAATTGACATGTGCCCATGATGATGTGACAAAAACATTTTTTTCTTATATAGGTAATAGATAAGATAGATGACCAAACAGCCCCAACACTTTTCGGTCCTTTCCACATATATATTGGTATTCTCTCATTAAATTAATGGAGACATAAGTGCTTCCAATAACAAAGAGAAATGTAATTTTCAATGACATTTATATCATTTTAATGATTTATCATTAAAAATAAAGGAAAAGCTTATATTTGTTTCTCTATTAATGGAGAGAATCTTTGTTCATATATATTTTGATAACTGATGCATATCCATTGGGTACTAACAGTGTTAGAATTTTATAATTGTTAATGTATCATTCACCATTCATTTTTAATTATTAAATCTTTAAAGAAAAGTAATATAAATAATCGATCAATAAGTTCCATAAATATTAAATAGTTAACAAAACTAGCACAGTAACACCTATTCTAAAATTGTTACTATTTCAAAATTTTCTTGTCAACCAAAAAACGTTAGCGAGAACTGAAAATTCACAAATATATGTTCCTATTTGCGGTCTCCCAAACGAAGACTCTGCAAAACCCCAAATTTTGAGAATTCAGTACAGCGAGAAATGGAATAATTGATTTATATTTAAGATGTACTGAATTTTTAAATCGAATAAATTTTAAGCAGAACAATTATTTTTGCATATATAACTATCATGTTTATAATTGATAAGGCGTGTTTAGTATTTATATTATGAGAATGGAATTTCAATTATACTTGGTAATTTAATTAAAATGCAAAAGATTAATAGAAAACTAAATTAGTCAGTTTTAAAAATTTTTTCCAAAAATAGAGACATGTATGTATGTGTGTCTCTATTTATAACATATTTAATAACGTGGCCCATACAATCTTTATCTTTGATGATAGGGTTCAAATCGTATTGTTAATTTGTTATTATGTGTAAAAGCTTATCTAACCACCATAATGAACTTGAGTTATGGCACAGCTATGCAGGAATATCCTATCAAAGACATTAACATTATACATATTATTATTTAAATTTGAATATATTTTATTTTCATCCGGGTGAATTACTAATTTACTATTATGCCTATTGTTCCATGCAACAATCTGAGACAAAAATATGAAGTTTTTTCCATCAAGTATCTAACTATATAAATAAGATTACATGAAAACTACTCATATATTAAGTGAACAACTTTAGAATGTTAACTCTATTGTTATTCATTTATTTAAGAGTCCTAATAAAAAGGGAAAATATGCAAGTACTAAGTAGTAAAGTTGTGAAAGCATTGACTTTAATACTTTTGATATTTAATAATTATATTACACGTATTTACTTTTATAATTATTATTTAAAAATGTATTTATGATTTAACCCCATGCATTCCAATGCTAGAATTACTAGTTAACTATTAGTCCTACCTAACCAGGCTTAGAAATGATAGATATATGAAACCTTACTCACAAATTTATATACCATTTTTAGTATTTGAACTTGTAACCTCCTACTTATGAGTACAAAGCCTTACAAGTTGATATACCAAAAGATACAGCTATCATTCAAAGTATTGAACTTCCGGCTTACTTGGCAATATATAACTTGCTAGATTCTAGGAATACTTGGATGATGGAGGCACTTCTGGCTTATCTTCTTCCATATCATCTGCATCAGGCCTGCAGCATAGATGGGAAATTAATTATCTTCTAAGTAAAGGAAATAAATGGTAGTTAAATTCATTAATTTGCAGATATTATCATTTGATCTACTCAACATTATAAGCCTCCTCTTAAAGTGAATAGAGTATTATCTATAATAAATATTTCATTGTTGTTCACCATAGACAATTTGATTTAGAGAAGTTTAAAATGACAGATTGATAGTAAGTCTTTTATTTATTCAACTCTAAAAAATTCAATAAGCAATATCTAATTTTTTTTTTTTGGTATTATCAAGGCTCACCTTTTTCAATGAGAAGCTAATCCCTTTCAATATATGTGTCTGCCCCTCCAACAAGTGTCGCTCTTAGGAAACATATTTTTAACCTTTTGGTCTTTCTAGGGATCTAACAGGGTCTTATACCACTAGACCAATGATCTAGAGGATATCTTTAGGAGAAAAGGTTTTCCTATGAGGGGATCTTAATATACATATAGGGACACTAGAAGATATAAAGGTTTTCATTGGGATTATGGCACAGGGGAAGCAAATATGAAGGATAAGATTATTCTAGATTTCTACTTAACTTTTAATTTTACAATAGCCAACATGTGCTTTAAGAAGCGGGAGGAACAACTTATCACATATAAGAGTAAGTTGAAATGTTCTTAAATCAATTTTTTTCTTATAGGAAAATCAAATAGAAAGTTTTACTTAGACTGCAAAGTCATACCTAGAGAGAGCTTAACGACCTAACATAGAGTTTTAGCTATACAAGTAAAGGTTAAGAGCAGAGTGAAGAAAAAATGCAAAAATATTATCCCAAGAATCAAGTGGTGGAAATTGGAGAATGAGGAACGATGGAGCTTTCAACAAAGAGTTTTGGAGGAAAGGTTGTTGGATAAGATGACCATTGGAATTAAGAAGATGACAAAAGATATACTAGGTGAATCTCGAGGCTTGGGACGAGAAGGTAAAGGATCATGTGGTGTGTAAAACTATAAAAGCGACCAAGACAAAGTTATGGTGAAAAAAGAATGTAATAAAGCATGGTCCTTGTGTAAAACTACTGAAAGTTGGTAAAAATACAAGATATTTAAGAATGGCGCCAGGAAAGTGAAGATCAAAACAAGAGATAGAGATTATGATGAGTTATACAAATTGCTAGATAGCAAGGGATGGGAAATAAGCATAAGTATGGTGGGGCAAGAAAGACAAGAAACTTGTATCAAGTGAAATGCATTAAAAATGAAGATGAAAAAGTTTGGTGAAGAACAAAATTATCAACGAACGATGGAAACACTATTCCCACAAGTTTTTCAATGAAAGTCATGATTCTTTGCATTTTGATAGACTAAACACCACAAATATTAATCAAAATTATACAGTTTATCATAGAATTTGGGAGTTAGAAGTGAAAGAATCTTTGAAAAGGATGGAGAATGATAAAGCAGTTGGAGCAGATAAATATACTTATTGAGGTCCGGAAGACTTTAGTAAGATCAAGGCATTAGTTGGCTCACAAAGTTGTTTAATGATATTATAAGGCCTACAAAAATGTTAGACAAGTAGATGAGAAATACTTCAATCCTTATTTATAAGAATAAATGAGATATATAAATTTGTACAAAAAGTATGGGAGATTAAGCTCATGAACAATTTGAAGCTGAGAGAGGATAATTGAGTGAAGATCGAGACAAGAAACACATAATACTCTAAACCAATTTGATTTTATACCGAGGATGCCAACCATGGAAACTATATACTTGTTACCGTAATTGATGGAGAGATACTGAATGGGCCAAAGGGACTTACACATAGTTTTCATTGATTTGGAGAAGACATGTGATGAATTGCTAAAGATGTACTATGGAAAGCTCTAAAGAAGAAAGCATTTCATATTACCTACATTCGAGCAATCAAGGATATGTACCATGAGGTCAAAACCTGTGTGAGAAAACCAATGGTCAACATTGAGCCACTACCTGTTTACATTAGTCTTGGATGTGATTACTGAGCATATTCAAGAACCGATTCCACAATGCATGCTTTATGTGGATGATATTGTCCTAATTAGAGAATCGATAGAGGAATTAAGTGAGAAGCTAGAAATGTAGAGACAAACTTTAGATACACATGATTTTCATATAAGCTGAAGTAAGACAGTATATATAGTATAACTTTATCAGGAGATAGAAAAATCCTATGGTAGAGGTAAAGATTGGAGATGATGTCATAAGTATCTTGGGTTAATCATCCAACACTACGGGGATATTAAAGGAGATATAAACCATAAGATTTAAGCTAGGTGGATGAAATGGAGTAAATCAAGTGTCATATGTGATATAAAAGTGTCATTCAAGATTCAGGGAAAATTTTACCACAACTATAAGACCCACAATCAAGGTTGTTCAAGCGTAGGGTCAACCTTGGAACGGGAGGGTAGGGTAGGATCGTAGAAGCGGTGGAGCGTAATACGAAGCGTAGCTCCACTTAAAATACAAATAGAGGGGGAATAGAATAGAATGGGTTGGAGGAGCAGAAACTTTTTTTAAGGAAGAAATAAAAAGGTTTTGGTTTGTTGTTGTTGCTGTGTGATTTGAGAAGAAGAGATGAAATAATAAATAGTGTAGCATGATTTTTATCGAAATGGGTGAATGATTAAGAAAGGTTTCTCCCATGTGGCAGCTGTATAGAAAGAAGAGATGAAAGGTTTCTAATATGGGTGGCTGAAGATGAAAGGGTTAGGTTTTTTATTTCTGATATGGCAGCAGCTGTACTGATTTTTATTTTTTATTTTTAAAAACGAGTTGGGCTTAAAATTAGGTTTAAAATGGGTGGGCCAGAACCCGGGTCAAAATAAACCTAAAATTGCATCAGACCTTTCAAACGGCTGCTTCTTCTTCCTCAACTAAAAAACGTGCAGCGATTCTGCAATTCAACGCTCCATCTCGTCGCTCCACCACGCGCCGCCACTGATACGCTTTTTTGCCCGTTTCAACACGGTTTCCACCATGAAAAGCGTTGAATCGTGCGATTCAACGCTTTGGAGCGCGCTTTTGATAACATTGCCCACAATGTTATATGGTGGAATGTTGGACGGTAAAATATAAAGAGAATAAAATCCACGTAGCAGATATGAAAATGTTACGTTTGATGAATGAACACATGATAAGGCCAAACCCAAGTATGAAATTAAGCATGTGTGTAAAAGGGGAAAAAGGAAAGTTTGGTTGCTAAATAACAAACTTTCCCTCTTCACCTTTGGTAGTTAAGTGGTTACCATGCCTTTAAATAGAAAGGGGAGGCTTAGGAGTTAATTAGTTGGTTAGACGGTTACTGATTGTGGAATCAGTGGACTAAGGGATCGTGAGATCCTCTTGTATCTTTCTACTTGTAATTCTTCACTTCTTCTTCAATAATACTCTTTTCTAGAGCCCTACCAAGAATCAAACTGATTCTGGTTCTGGGACATTTCTTTTCACTCCATTTTTTCTAGCTTAGAGAATAACAGTGTTTAACACTGTATCATAGCATCATTCTGGTGTCGGTAGGGAATAACCACCCACAACTGCTGTTGAGAGATTCATATGGTATCAACAAGGATGGAATTAAATGAGGAACAAACAAAGAAAACTGAAGAGTTGTTTGCTGCCATAGCCATGAAATTGGGGGTTTCACGAGGAGAAGAGAGTAGTGAGAATGGTGAGGAAGTGGACAGCCATAAGTTTGGCTAGAGTCATGATAGATGGAGAAGACTTGAGGTTCCTATCTTCATGGGTGAGGATGCTTATGGGTGGGTCCAGAAACTAGGAAGATATTTTAACTTGAGAGCCATTTCTGAAGCTGAGAATATGAGAGTCACTCTGATTGCTCTAGAAGGGAGAGCTCTCAGCTGGTACCAATGTTGGGAAGGCTGCAATCCCTCTCCTACTTGGGACAACTTCAAAATAGCAGTTGTAAGGAGGTTTCAACCATCCATGGTTCAAAACCCCTTCGAATTGCTTCTGTCATTGAAACAAGATGGTAGTATGGAGACTTATGTAGAAGAATTTGAAAAATATGATGGGGCCTTGAAGGAAATCAATCAAGATTTTATTAGAAGGGTATTCCTCAATGGATTAAAGGAGGACATAAGGGCAGAGGTTAGGTTTTATGAGTTGGAGACCCTGTAAGAAGTGATTCACAAGGCATTACTCATAGAGCAAAAGAATGTAGTGGTGCACAAGAGGTCTAATCTGAGTTACGTGAGAAACTCTGGTTCCATTAGAGAGAATTCCTATAGCAGAGTAGTGACCTTGGACCCTTCTTCAGCAAGCAATAACATGAAGGAAGGATCCTATGTAGGTAGTGTAGCTGGGATTCCAAAATCTTCCCAAGAGGATGGTAGTTTTAGAACTATGGGGGAGTATAGGAGGTTATCAAGTGCTGAGATGAGGCAGAAAAGGGAAAAAGACCTATGTTTGAGGTCTGATGAGCCTTTCTCTAGGGAGCATAGGTGCAAGAACAAGCAACTGAGGATGCTACTGTTGGTTGAAGAAGATGAGGATGAAGAAGGGGATGAGGCAAGAGCAGAAGTCCAGCAACTTAGCTCTTTACAACTGACTTTGTATTCCATGAAGGGGCTCACTTCAACCAAGTCTTGGAAGATAGAAGGTACTTTGGGAGAAAGGCAAGTGATAATCATAATTGATTGTGGGACTTCTCACAATTTCATCTCAAGGGAGTTGGTGGATACTTTACAGCTCAAGATAGAGGAGACCAAGGCTTATGTGGTAGAGGTGAGAGATGGCCACCACATTCATTGCCAAGGGAAATGTGCCCAACTCATACTCTTCATGCAACAATTGGAGGTAATTCAGGATTTTTATTTGTTTGCTTTGAAAGGGGTTGATGTGGTCGTGGGATTGGAATGGTTAGTAAGCCTAGGGGAGTTGAAGGCTAACTTTAGTCAAATGAGGCTAACTGTTAAGAAGGAGGAAGCAATCATCACTATAGTAGGAGATCCTGCACTAACTAAGGCAGAACTATCATTGGGAGCCTTTATGCAAGTTCTAATGGAAGAGGGAAAAGGCATGTTGTTACAGTATGACAACCCTATACAAATTGGAAGGAGTGTTACAACAGTTCCAACCAGTTTTTCAGGACATTCAGGGTCTTCCCCCCACTAGACCTCAAGACCATGCCATACACCAAAAGGAAGGAGATGAGATATACCTCATCTCAGGCCTTATAGGTCTCCCTATTATCAGAAAACGGAGGTGGAGAGATTGTTGGGTGAGATGTTGGAAGATGGGGTTATTAGGCCTAGTATAAGTCCATATTCTAGTCCTATAATCTTAGTAAAAAAGAAGGATGGAGGTTGGAGGTTTTGTATGGACTACAGAGTCCTCAATAAGGTAACAATTCCCAACAAATTCCATATTCCCCTAATTGAAGAATTGTTGGATGAGTTTAGAGGGGCAAGGGTATTCTCTAAGTTGGATTTAAAATCTGGATATCACTAGATTAGGATGAGGGCAGAAGATGTTGAGAAGACAACTTTTAGAACTCATGAGGGTCACTATGAGTTCCTAGTCATGCCTTTTGGCTTCACCAATGCTCCTTCAACCTTCCAGACACTTACGAATGAGATCTTGAAACCATATTTGAGAAAGTTCACCTTGGTATTCCTTGATGATATATTGGTTTATAGCCCAAACTTAGCCACTCATGGCCAACATCTGGGTATAACTTTAGCGTTACTCATGAAGAATTCCCTAAGAGCTAATCTTAAGAAATGTAGTTTTGGTCAGATCAGTATTGAGTATCTAGGGCATGTCATATCAAAGGGTGGGGTATCTGCTGATGTTTCTAAGATTGAGGATATGAAATCTTGGCCTCAACCTATAAATATCAAAGGTTAAGAGGGTTTATAGGACTCACAGGGTATTACAGGAAATTTGTGAGGGATTATGGAAGGATAGCTAGACCCCTCACTGATTAGCTCAGAAAATATGTTTTTAGTTGGTTAGAAGAGGCCAACTCTGCCTTTGACAAGTTGAAGGATGCTATGATTGAATTGCCTATGTTGGTTGTCCCTGATTCTAACAAAGAGTTTGTGGTGGAGACTGATGCATCTAGCAAGGGTCTAGGAGCTGTATTGATGCAAGGTGGGAGGCCATTGGCTTTTTGGAGCAAGGGACTCTCTTTGAAGGCTCAACAGAAATGAGTTTATGAGAGGGAATTGATGGCACTTGTACAAGCTATTCATAAATGGAGGCACTACCTCATGGGTAGGCATTTCATCATCAAAACTAATCAAAGAAGCTTGAAGTTTCTAACAAATCAGAGACTATTCTCAGAGGAACAATTCAAGTGGGCAGTTAAATTGGTGGGTTTGGATTTTGAGATCCAATATAAGTCAGGAAATGAAAATTATGTTGCTGATGCTCTCTCTAGGAAGCTCATGTATGCTGCTATCTCGATGGTAACTAATGAGGAAGTAGAGGATTGGATTCAAGAATTACAACTGGATCCTAAGTGGAGAAGGGTGATGCAGGATTTGGTTGTCTCTTCCACTACACACTCAGGTTTTGAGTTGAAGAAGGGGGTATTGTACTATAAGGATAGGTTGGTTTTGTTTCAATCATCCAACAAGATACCTATGATTCTTTCTGAATGTCATGAGACACCTACAGGGGGCATTCAAGCTACTTTAAAACCTACAAAAAGAATTGCTAGCTTTCTGTTTTGGGAGGGTTTGAGGTGAGACATCAAGACTTTCATTGAAAAGTGTGACACATGCTAGAGGAAAAAGTACTCTACCCTAGCCCCTGCAGGGTTATTGCAGCCCTTACCCATTCCTCAACAAGTTTGGATGGATATTTCAATGGACTTCATAGGTGGGCTCCCTAGAGTCAAGGGCAAGGATACTATCTATATGGTGGTGGATAGGCTCTCATAGTATGCCCACTTCTTTGCATGGGGACATCCTTACTCAGCCAAGGATGTGGCTATGGTGTTCATGAAGGGAATAGTCAAACTACATGGTTTTCCTACTTCCATTGTTTCAGACAAAGATCCTCTGTTTTTTAGCCATTTTTGAAAGGAATTGTTCAAAATGGTTGGGACTCAATTGAAGTTGAGTACCTCTTATCATCCTCAGACAGATGGCCAGACTGAGGTGACTAATAAGTGCCTAGAGACTTATTTGAGATGCTTTGTAGGGCCTAAACCTAAACAGTGGGTGGAATGGTTGCATTGGGCAGAATTTTGGTTCAACTCAAACTACTATAGTTCAGCTAGAATGACACCTTTCAGGGCTTTGTATGGGAGGGAACCCCCTACGCTAACAATACCCTCCAAGGTAGAGGAAGTCAATCAATTGTTTACTCAAAGGGATAGCATCTTAGAAGAATTAAAGGCAAATTTAGCTAAGGCACAAAACTTGATGAAACAGCATGCTGACAAGCATTGAAGGGAAGTGGTGTTTGAAGTAGGAGAATGAGTGTTCCTCAAATTGCAACCTTACAAGTTGAAGTCCTTAGCCTCCAGACCATATGCTAAACTAGCTCCAAGGTATTATGGTCCTTATCAAGTGATTAAGAGAGTAGGGGTTGTGACTTATCAGTTGGCTCTACCTGATGAAGCTCAAATCCATCCAGTTTTTCATGTGTCATTATTGAATAGGGCACTTAAACCCCATCAGGAACCCCAACCTCTATCACCTATGTTGAATGAGGAGTTAGAATTAGAAGTGAGGCCAGAAGACATCATTGACAGCAGGGAGGATGGACAGGGTAATGTTGAAGTATTGGTTAAACGGCAGAATCTTCCTCAGCATCACTGAACTTGGGAATTGGCAGCCACTGTACACGATAATTTTCCTAGCTTCCAACTTGAGGACAAGTTAAAAAATTTAGGGGGTATTGATAAGGCCAAACCCAAGCCAGAAATTATAACAAACTTTTCCTCTTCACCTGTAGTTAAGTGGTTACCATGCCAAATTAGAAAGGGGGGGGGGCTTAGGAGCTAGTTAGTTGGTTTGACGGTTACTGATTGTGGAATTAGTGGGCTAAAAGATCATGGGATCCTCTTGTATCTTTCTACTTGTAATTCTTCTTCAATAATACTCACTTTTCTAGAGCCCTACCAAGAATCAAACTGATTCTGGTTCTGGGACTTTTCCTTTCACTCCATTTTTTCTAGCTTAGAGGATATCAATGTTTAACAACACACTAGACAAAAGGGTTAGAAATGAATGATTTAAGGGGGGAAATTTGTAGTTCCTATTGTAGAAAATTTGGTAGTCACGTCTTGGCTGGTTTGGGCATGTGCGGAGGAGATCGTTAGAAGCCCTAACAAAGAGAATTGAACAAAATGGAGGTTAATCCAATTTCTAGAGGCAGGTGGATATCAAGAAAAATCATAGGCAGTATTTAGAAATCAATGTTTTGTTAATAAATATGATTTATGAAATTATCATATAAGATTATGTAGCCATTCAAATCATGATGTCCACCTCATCTAGTGGGACTATGACGTAGTTGTTGTACTTGTGATATAAATCAAATTTTAATGTAAAAGATAAGACTTGCAATAGAAAATATAAAGAGTGATTCTATTTGCACCCACCTTTCTTTGTTTTAAAGGCACACTAGTTTCATATAGTCGTCGGGATTTTTTTAACTATCGGATAGGTCATCCAATGGTTGTAAATTGAAACAACATGGGTGCATATAGAATAACCCAAATATTAAATGAGGGTGTAATATGCTTAGTCAGAAATATTAGGGTGGAAAGTTTAATTGGACTAACAAGTTAGGTTCGTGAAGTGCATTTAACCAAAAAAGCATATATAACAGTGATAGTGTCCCTAATATATGAACAGAAATACACTAACATATTAAGGACAAACATCCATCTCTATTAAACTTGGTCTATGTATATATAACATTATAACCAGGCCCATGCCCTTGTCCCACATAGGCTAACTACTAAATTAACCCTCAAAACAGATGTGACAATCCAATTTCTCACTGAGTCAACATACATACATACATAACCATTGGTACATAATTTGGTTTGGAAAGAGAAAGTTGCATGAGAATAGCAGCTTGACTTGTGACAAATGGATAAGCAGACAGTTCCAAACAAACCTGAGGTGATGCATTTACTGGAGGAAAAAACTTCCACTAAAACTGAGGCCAGAGTGTTTACCAGGCTACATGGGCACTAAGATTACAATCTAAGGGACAAATCCATAATTTACTACCCATTGTAAACAGTCTGATATGCCAAAAACATTAACTATTCCGCTTAAAAATAAAATATAACCTTTACCTCATGTGGGTGGTTATGTTTGAGAATTTTGTACTAGGCTTTTCATCATCAGAATCAAAATCAGAAACTTCACGAGTCCATATGGGATGCTTTGATCTTGGTTCCATTTCCTCTTCTTCCTGGATCCATTTCCTGAATAAAATCAAACAAAAAGAAGGAAATGGCAGAGGGACAATATCTGCAACCAGTTCATGAAGTACCAACCTCTTCAGGAACTTGTGTGGATGATGGTGTTGTCTGAAAAGGTGCACTAGGAGCGTGTGGAAGTCTGGAAAGTTGCTCCAGTAGTGTGTTCCTGGAAAACCAATTAAATAATCAATTTAAATCATTCTCGGCTGCATAAAATCCTAGCAATTATCCATAGAAGAAAAGGTCACACATGAAAACTTTAGAAATAACACATAATCCCTCATTAAAGCATTCAGTAGTATCCACATTTATCAGGCTCCATGTGGACATAAAAGAACAGCATTCCTTTTCTTAGTTGGGGCCTTTAGGTAGTTAGCATTTACTAGCCTAGGAGAGAAGGGATTTGGACCCTGTTCACCACCTATGACAAGGAGTCAGGTACAGTGCAGGTGGTAATGAGACTACATATAAGATGGTTTATGTATATATCGTGTAATCCAAAGTTGGAAAGCTCAGATGTTAGCTCCAGTGGTTGGGTGAACAGACATGTGTGCATAGATCATAATCTGAAGCTGTGGAAATATAAATCCCTGGCTTCTGGTACATAGCGAGACAATTTGACATGGTCACTTTGGTTTTTCTAGTGTAGAGAAATACAATGTCTTCACAACCAACAGAAACATAACAAAAGAAACTCCCATGTTCCAGGTTTAAACTGTAGCTTGTTCATGTCTATAAAACTAGTCATAAGATTCTGAAAAGTGGAAATATTATATTTGTTGAAAGGATATGACTTAGGTATAGGAAAATATAACACATCTGTGATTAGATTCATGATTCAATTACATATTACTAGTACTTTTCCATAATTATGGTAAAAAATTGTTGAAATCAGAATCATTCATTGTAATTCAACCAAAAAGCAACTATTATTAAAATCACCTAATTTTTTCCATATCCTTCGCCGTGTTTTGGTTCACCACGTTGCTTGGTTCAACATGAAGAGTATAGTTAGGGCCAAAATACTCATAGTATTCATTGTAAGGCAAATTATTACTAGGCTCCACTCCTACTGCCACTGCTGTCTAAAACAAAGAAAGAAAAAAATAGTAACTACTAAGTAATATTAGACCATCACCAAAATGCATTACTCAGAATCTTGCTCCAGTAAAGAAAGAAAGGTACCTCATAACACCAACAGCGTGCAACATTCCGAACCGTATATCCTCCCCCGCCCAAGACCATTAGAGGAACATTGAAAGATCTAAGGAAACGAAGGCAATCTGCATGACCTTTCACAGACAAGTTGAAGACGCCAATCCTGTCACCAGACAATGAATCAGCTCCACATTGAAGAACAACTGCATCAGGCTGATAAACCTCCATGACTTTTTGAATGATGGGACGAAAAAGAGATCGGAAGTTCTCATCATCCATTCCATCATTTAACGGAACATTGAGAGCATAATTCTTTCCAGGGCCCCACCCAGTGTCTTTAATGTGTCCAGTGCCAGGGAAAAAATCTCCAAACTTATGAAAAGATACCGTCATCACTCTATCAGTAGTGTAAAATGCCTCCTCGACGCCATCTCCATGGTGAACATCGATATCAACATACAACACACGCTGGCCAGTGACATAAAAAGATAGTGCAAACAATATAATCAGCAAAGGAAGAACTAAAAAAAGGGTGATCCAGTATACGGAGGTGTCAAGTAATGGGGTATGGGTGGGTAGGTGTACGCAGCATTACCCTCCCAAGAGAATAAGTTGTTTCCAAAATTTGAATCTGACCGCCATAAGGCAAGCAACATTTACCATTGTGCCGAGGCTAACCCTCTCCAGACCTCCATGGTGGCCCAACAAAGGAAGAAATGTCATATGATCAAAATAACAAAACAACTAAAGATTCCATTATGATACCTAGGAATCAAACCTTTGACTTTTGTCCAGTATGATACCTAGGGGCCTCACACGAGACGTACATAAAATCTATTCAAAATACGTAAAAATAAAAAACAAACATGCTTTTAAATAATTTGAAACCAATAAAAGAGGTCAGGAGTAATCAAGTCATAACTATTACTACACACTAAACATGCATGAAAATACAGCTTCCAAAATAAATTAGGTCATCATTAGAGTCTTGTTCATTCGACACATTTGACTTGCAAACCTTTGACTTTTGTCCAGTATGATACCTAGGGGCCTCACACGAGACGTACATAAAATCTATTCAAAATACGTAAAAATAAAAAACAAGCATGCTTTTAAATAATTTGAAACCAAAAAAAGAGGTCAGGAGTAATCAAGTCATAACTATTACCACACACTAAACATGCATGAAAATACAGCTTCCAAAATAGGTCATCATTAGAGTCTTGTTCATTCAACACATTTGACTTGCAAAAGTTATTTAAGTTATTTCCAGTGGAACCAAAATCGAAAAGGGAATTGCAACGCAGTGATCACACACGCACTCATTCCAACTCCACAGTTTGATTGGGTTAAGAATAGAATGAGATTTAATTGAATTCCATTTTTATTGTATGGTTAGCATATTAAAACAAACAATAACAATAACCAAGTTTTAATCACACTAAGTGAAGCCGGGTACATGGATCAATGAACATGTTTTATGATAGAAAATTATGGCATCGTACGACTCATGTAGCCGACCCCACCAAGTGGGATAAAGGCTTAGTTGTTGTTTGTATAAATCATATTTATTGATAAAGTTAATCTTCAAAACTTTTTTAAATGTTTCACCTATAGTTTTTCTTGGGCTCCCTCAACCTCTATGAATTTGACTAACCTCCGTATATCAATTCTCCTTACTAGACTTTTATTAGTCTTCTCCAAACAACAACCTAGCCTTAGTCTCACTCCCACTATATGGGAACGACACCTTAATGCTCTACATAAATCATGTCCATTGACAAAGCATTGATCTCTAAAGTTTTCCTAATCGATTTGCCTATGGTTTTTCTTGACTACCCTCTCCTCCAGAAACTGGACTAAGTGAGACTAACCTCTGATCGATCTACTATTATTATTGGGGCTTCTGACGGTCTCATCCACACATGCCCAAAACACCTAAGGTGTGATTCTACCATTTTCTACAGTATATAGACTATAAATTAATCCATACACCTGCATGCTAGCCTCCTTTAACCCACAGGTAATGTTGGGCGGGGTATGTGGGTTGAGTAAGCTAAGGCGTAATATTTGATATATGCCAAAAAGTGTTATCTTGAAATCAACTATTTTTAGCTTATTTCTACGCAGTCAATCCTGGACTTCAAAAAATGCTAATTTTGTAAGAGAATATATCTTCACCCTTCAAAAAAATCATAGCCACGAGTTGCATAAAGTAAAATGTTAGAACATTTAGAATGCTGCAAGGAAACTACAGAAAAAACATAGCAAAACCTTTAGGACTGTGGTATTGAAAGGAGAAAATCATAAACTAAAAAAGTTAGAATTTTAGAAAAGGAAAAGAAAAAATACTGCCATAAATTACAAAAAAAGAAAGAACAAAACCTTGCAATTTCACACCAATTAGAACATAGAAAGAAAAACGTAGCAAAACATAGTCTAGGGCTATTATAGCATTGGAAAGAAGAAGAAAAAATAAGTCACTCACCATAAATTACAAACACAAAAAGGAAAATGATACAACTTACAACAATTTGAACATGGAGACAAAATCACAGAAAACAGTGACAAAACAGAGTCTAGAGCAATAGTAATAAAAAACTAAAATAAAAATGGAAAAAAATACCTTGTGAGCCTTGAGAAGCTCAAGAATCCCTAGAACAATATCATTGACATAGCAAAACCCAGAAGCTTCAGCCTTCTTAGCATGGTGCAATCCCCCAGCCCAATTGATAGCAATCTCCGTGTCGCCGCGGTTGAGCACCACCGCAGCACCAATCGATCCACCGGCGGAGGCCTGACAGAAATCAAAGAGTCCATCAAAGACAGGGCAATCCTCTCCGACATTGAACCGCTTGAGTTGGCGGTAGTGAGAGTGATTAGTCTCCGCAAGCTCCGGTGAGACGGAGGCGAGGAAATCGACGTAGTCTGGGGAGTGAAAGCGGCGTATGTCCTCCGGGCCGGCGGGGAAGGGGCGGATGATCCGCATGCGGCGGTGGAGGTTGTAGTGGATAATGAGGTTGTGAGCCATGCGGATACGGTGGGGCTTCATAGGGTGGCCTTGGCCGTAGTAGTAGTCGCCGATTGTGGGTTCGTAGAAGTAGGTCACTGTGCGGTTCTTTGCGTCTGAGCCTGAGGAAGGGAGTGACGCGCCACTGTAGTCTGCGGTGTCTTCATTTTCACCGGTGATCGCCATATTCTGTGTCTTTGTTCAATTCAATGTCAAAATAGAAAATGATCAAACCCTCTGTTTTTGCTCTACTCTCGAAGAGAAGTTAAGGAGTGGGGACAATTCATAATACCTATTATAAACCGTTAAGATTATAATCTGTTTATGTTCGGTACTTTAGCTGAAAATTGAATATAAACTAATCTGTTTTGTTTCGTTCGGGTAAGATGGAAAGATTATTTTTTACATAGTAAATTACATAAAAGGGTACGAGGATATTTGATTTAAACATGCATTTTTTTTAAACATGCATTTTTTCTTTTATGATTATTTTGGTTGTTTTTTTACACTATTTTTTAAACATGCATTTTTAATATTTATCACCATATATTTTTACTTTAATTTTGTAATATTGCATAACAAAGACTAAAAAATATATTAAAATAAAATACAATATAAAAGCTAATATTAATATTAAAAAACAACATAAGATCAACATAAACAAATAACTTCATACATAGTTAAATATAAACTAAAAAATAAATCAACCCATGATTTTTAATATTGCATAATAATAAAGGCTAAAAAATATTAAAATAAAATACAATATAAAAATCAATATCAATATTATAAAAATATATCACATAAATAAATGGATGTTACTAAACTTAAAATACATAATTCACAAAATAAATAATACATAAATAAATGTTAAGTTTTATGTAAAAAGTTTTCGGGTTTATTAGGTTTATACAAAATTCACAAAATTCTAATATTATATAACAAAGTTTTATACATAATTCTTTATTCGTCTATAGATAAAAGAAAATGTTAGGAAGAATTACGGGGTTGGGTGGTAATAGAGATAAGAAAATGAGAGTTATGGAGTTTGGTGGTGATGATGTGAAGAGTTATGGTCTTTGGTAGAAGAGTAAAAATGAAGAGAGATAAAGTTATGATGAGGTAAAATTGGAAATAGATAAATTGAGAAAAATAAATCAACCCATGATTTTGGTGTTAATACTTTTGGCTTTTTTCAGGAAAAAAGTTGAGTTTATAAACTTCATTTAGTTACCAAACATACATAGTTTATATTTTCAGCTTATTTTTCAAAAAATAAACATAAACTATACCAAATTAGTAGTTGGGAATAAAGTACTCTCTTGTTTGGTATATGTTAAAAACATAGTAAAAGGTAATATTGATACTCCATAAACAAATTGGTGATAATCAAATTAATTGTTTAAATAAATTACTCATCAAATAAATTTCTTAAAGTGTAATGATCACCATGTAATATAAGTTTTAGCGTGCATTTCATATAGATTAAGTTTTTAGTTTCAATTTATAAACTGTGAGATTATAAATTCTGAATATTATAATCTGTTTATGTTTGGTACTTATATTTATATTTATCAGCATCTTTTTTTTGTTTTCTGTTTTTTTTCCTTCTTAAATCATGTACCTTTGACCTAACTGTTTATAACAACAACATTTAATTTAGGAATCAAAAAACATAAATGGCTCTCAGAAGACACTCATAGTTGTGTATAAATTTTTCGGCCAAAAAGGTGAACTTACTATTTCACATTCTAATGTGTTTCCCAATATATATGATGGTGTTATATTTATACTCTCCATTGGGTTCATTTTTGTTACTTAGTTTATGGTTCACAGTTATATCTTTTATCATTTTCACTTTTTCATTTTCACTTAGTTTGACGTATACATAGTTCAAAAAATAGGACTTCATTTGCTGAATACATATCTATTCCGGTTCATATCACATGGATACAAATAATCCAAACATGTGTCTGTCAATTGCAAGAAATAAAAGAAAGATCATTCTTAGGAATAATGGTTTAAATTATTCAAGATCAAAACCTCAACCAACTTCATCGTTGCAATCCCAAAACCGAAATAGTACACCGTTGCAAACAACAAGAACCCCTCTTTCACATATAGATTTAAATTCAGATAATTTGAAAGAGACTTATGGTTTCATGAAGATGAATTGTTCTATAAGTTCTACATCTCATACCCAACCATCTGAAATCAATCATCAAACTAGGAAAATGAGATTTGTTAATCAAAAATCTTTAGGCATAAATCTTATAAATAAATATGGTAGCATGTTAGAAGATGAAAACTTGAACAACATGACACCAACAAAAGAAAATTTGTTGCCTTCTTCATCCAATCAAAGTTATATTGACAAATTTAATCACCATGCAAACGAAGATGATGACAATTCAGATTTTGACATATAAGGTATTCTTCGAACATTTTACTTATCATTAGTCATTAAAAAGTTCAAATTAATTATTTATGTTTAACACTACTTTTTTTTATTGTTTATATTTAGAAGATATGAATATTAAATACTCTTCTGATGATGATGATGAAATTGATAATTCCTATATGCCTTCAATGTTTCAAGAACATCAAGGTTGGGTATTAGATATTTTAAATTTGAATTTATAATATAGAAATATAGGCACTAACATTATATTTGTTTAGGTTATTCTGATATTGGTGATCCTATTATTGAATGTCATCATTGTGGTGCATTAATGTGGTATCAAGAGAGAAAGCATAAACATAGAAACACTTCAATGCCTAAATATGAACTTTGTTGTGGTGATGGAAAAGTACAAATACCCTTATTGAAGACACCTCCTCCAATCCTTCAACATCTCCTTTTTGATATGCACTCCACTAATAGTGTTAATTATCAAAATAATATTCGCCTATACAACATGATGTTTGCATTCACATCCGCTGGTGCAAAATTTGATAGATCTATCAACAATGGTAGAGGTCCTCCAACTATTAGAATACAGGGACAACCATGTCATCGTATTGGTAGCATGTTACCGATGCCTGGACAATGCCCAAAGTTTGCTCAACTTTAAATTTATGATACAGAACATGAAATTGAAAACAGAATGGAGGGAATTAGGTAAATCATAAAATTAGTTGATAAGGTAATTTCATATTTCTTTTCCATTCATAGAAATAATATTGATTTGTTTTTATTTTATGAATATAGGAACAACAAGGTTGATTCAAGAGTGGTTTGTCAATTATCAGAAATGTTGGACGAAAATAATGTCCATGCAAAGTCCTTTAGAACGGCAAGGGAAAGATTAAAAGATGGTATTATTCCAAACTTGAAATTGAAGCTAATTTCTGAAAGGAACTCTGATGGTAGAATAAATAACTTACCAACAGTTTCTGAAGTTGCTGCTTTAGTAGTTGGAGATATTGACACATCATCGCAAAGAGATATAATTATGGAGACACAAACTGGTCATTTAAAGAGAATTGATGAATTACATGCAAGCTATTTGGCTTTTCAATATCCATTGTTGTTTCCTTTTGGGGAGGATGGTTACAGACATGATGTTTGTCATAGAGCTACACCTAATTCTCAAAAGAAAAAACGAAACCGACTAACAGTAAGAGAATGGATATCCTTTAAATTGCAAACAAGAACAAATGAGGCTCAAACTTTGTTGAGATCAAGAAGGTTATTTCATCAATTTTTAGTAGACGCTTATACTATGGTGGAGTCTGAACGGTTGTCCTTTATTAAAAGAAATCAATCAAAGCTAAGGGTTGATAAGTACATAAATTTAAATGACTCTCAAACAACTGACAAGAGTCAATGATCAAATATTGGAAAAAGAGTGATATTACCTTCAACTTTTTTGGGTAGTCGCCGTTACATGGATTAATTATACTTTGATGGTATGGCCATATGTAGTTCATTGGAATTTCCTGATTTGTTTCTAACAATGACTTGCAATCCTAATTGACCTGAAATTGTAAGATTTCTTTATCCTATGGGTTTGAAGCCTCATGATCGGCCAGATATTATCTCAAGAGTGTTCAAGATAAAGTTTGAAGAGTTACTTCAAGATTTAAAGAAAAGGCATGTCTTGGGAAAAGTAATTGCGTGTAAGTATATATCTCACAATAAGTTTAGCATTATGTCATAATATTTAAAGTTTTACACTTATTATTTTTTTATCATTTAATGTTTCATATATGTATACCATTGAATTTCAAAAGAGAGGTTTACCACATGCTCATCTACTTCTTTTTCTGCATCCTTCTAACAAATATCCATCTCCAGAAGACATTGATAGAATTATCTCTGCTGAAATTCCAAATCATACTAATAATCCTAAATTGTACAACTTAGTCAAATCACATATGATTCATGGTCCATGTGGTACTTGAAATATGTCTTCTCTATGTATGAAAGATGGTAAATGTTATCGGTATTTTCCAAAAAAAAATTCAACAATGTACAATTGTTGATGAAGATGGTTATCATGTTTATATGAGAAGAGATAATGGAAACATTGTTGAAAAAATGGCATCCCCCTTGACAATCGTTATGTTGTTCCTTACAACCCGCAACTACTAATGAAGTACCAAGCTCACATTAATATGGAGTGGTGTAACCAAAGTACCTCAGTTAAGTACTTATTCAAGTATATAAACAAAGGGTATGATAGGATTATGGCCGTTATTGAACCTACACATGATGGTGGATCACAGATCACTAGGAACATTAATGAGGTTAAGCAATATCTTGATTGTAGATATGTATCACCGTCAGAAGCATGTTGAAGAATTTTTAAATATCCCATTCATGGGAGACAACCTACTGTCGAACGATTATACTTCCATCTTCCAGGAGAACAGTTTGTTTACTTTAATGATCATGATAACATTGACAATATTCTTTCAAGACCAACAATATCAGAATCTATGTTTACATCTTGGATGGAAGCTAATAAACAATATCCTGAAGGTAGAATTTTGAGTTATGCTCAATATGTGTCAAAGTTTGTTTATGTCAAAAGAAGTAGGTGTTGGAAGCCAAGAAAATCAGGTTATACAATCGGTAGGTTAATTTGGATTTCTCCATTCATGGGTGAACTTTATTATCTTAGGATGATGTTGACCGTTGTTAAAGGACCGACATGTTATGAAGATATTAGAACTGTTTCAAATATTGAATATGCAACATTTAGGGATGCATGTTTTGCAATTGGGTTACTAAAGGATGATAAAGAATATATTGAAGCCATAAGAGAAGCAAAAGACTGGGGTTCTGGATTCTATTTGAGGAAATTATTCGTGACAATGCTTATATCGACATCTATAAATAGGCCAAGTCATGTTTGGGAGGAGACATGGCAGTGGTTATCTGATGGAATTCTCTACAATCTCAGAAATATATCCAATAATCAAGGTATACAACAATTATGTTATATCACATAGTTAAGGAATTTTTCAATATTTTAATTATAGTATATCATATAACATGTTTTGAACTTTATAGGTTTGGTGCTTACTGATGAGGAACTACAAAATCTAACTCTACTAGAGATTGAAAAAATACTTGAGGGAAATCGACGAAGTTTAAAAGACTATCCTTCAATGCCATACCCAAAGGGGTACATAACACGTTACTTAGGCAACAGAAAATTCAACACTCTTTTCAACTCTTTGACAGGTACTTTCATTGTCCTCACATTTATGTCTTTAATTTTAATCGACTATTCTATTTGTATTAATAAAGTAAATTTTCAAATACTGGTTTCATATTATGTAGGTGAACAATATAAGATATTTCACACTATAATGGAAGCTGTTAAACGTCAACAAAGTCACATGTTTTTTTTATATGGTTATGGTGGAACTGGAAAAACACACATGTGGCGAACTCTGACATATGCATTGAGATCTGAAAAACATATTGTACTGACTGTGGCTTCAAGTGGTATAACTTCTTTATTATTAACTGGTGGTAGGACAACACACTCTAAATTCAAAATTCCTGTACCAACCTTTGACAACTCTGTTTGCAACATTCATCAAGGGACTGAACTTGCAGAGTTATTGAAACAAACAAAGATAATTATATGGGATGAAGCTCCAATGACAAATAAATTTTGCTTTGAGGCGCTTGATAAAAGTCTTGGTGATATCATGGGAACAACAAATGACTCAGTCCAGTTTGGAGGAAATGTTGTAGTATTTGGAGGTGATTTTAGACAAATCTTACCAGTAGTTCCAGAAGGTTGTCGTTCAGATATTGTTCATGCAACAATTAATGCATCTTATCTTTGGCATCAATGTACAGTCCTAACTCTTACAAAGAACATGCGTCTTAAAAATCATGACAATGCATCAAATATCAAAGAATTCTCTGATTGGATACTAAAGATGGGAAATGGAAAATTATCTGAGCCTAATGATAGTTGTGCTGAAATTGAGATTCCAGAAGAACTTCTAATTTTAGATTATGATAACCCAATTGCTGCCATAGTCTCCAGAACATATCCAAACATACAAAATCATTATAAGGATGAACAATTTCTTCAAAGTAGAGCAATACTTGCATCAACCATTGAAATTGTTGATCAAATCAATGACTATGTTCTGAGTCAAATTCCAGGTAAATTATATTCAATGCTATGTAAATTATCATTATCAAACATATCTCATTTATTGTAGTTGTATTAACAAATTATTCTTACGTATAATTATAGGCGATGAAAAAGAATACCTTAGTTCGGATGAAGTTGATATGTCTGATGCCAATGAAAGTGAATCATTCAACATATTAACTCCAGAATTTCTTAATTCACTTTCAATTTCTGGCCTTTCAAATCATAAGATCAAGCTAAAAGTGGGCACCCCAATTATGTTATTAAGGAACATAGATCAGTCTGAAGGGTTATGTAATGGTACAAGGTTGGTGGTTACTAGAATGGCTAATCATGTACTTGAGACAAAGATAATGTCTGGAAAAAACATTGGAAATGTCACTTATATTCCTCGGTTATCAATGTCACTATCTCAATGTCCATGGCCTTTCACACTTATCAGAAGACAATTCCCTATAATTGTGTCATATGCTATGACAATCAATAAATCTCAAGGTCAATCATTAGAGAGAGTGTGATTGTATTTAACTAGACCAATATTCAGTCATGGTCAATTATATGTAGCTGTTTCAAGAGTACAAAGCAAAAAATGATTGAAGATATTGATACATGACAAGGATGGTAAACCACTGAAGACAACAACAAATGTCATTTATAAAGAAGTTTTCCAAAATCTTTAACAAGTATTCTATAATTAATTTTACGTTATGCTTAATTGTTATTCCTAATGCACCACCTTACATCCAATCCATTAATAAATTTACTTGGCATTAGTTGCTCCTCCTTTTGTGTTGTCATTTCTTATTTTTTGGTACTTCTCTATGTCTTTTTATATTTCTGTGTGTGCCCCTAATTGTTGTTTCTCCTTTCTATTTATAGGGGACCTTGAACACAATTTTAGTGGAGGAAAATCCTCATTAATGAGTTCATAATGACTTGATTAAAATATAATATACGGTACATGTTTTTTCTTCTTATTAGTATCTCACCATTAATAAGTGTTATATTAAACTAATTGAATTATATTTTATTTTATTTATATTTAAAAAATAAAAAATCAAAGGGAAATTATACATGCTTATTTTAAATGGAATATATCCATTATTCGGCTATTAAATTTTTATTAAGTCACTTAAAATATATTTTTATTTTAAAAAGAAAATAAAAATTCGTGGAGAGAAATTAATTAGAAATATTATCTAACCATCATTGAATCAATTAATTACTCATTAAACTTTTTATTTTTACTTTAAAAACGAAAAGAATAATTAGGACATGGTTGACTTTGAGATGGTACGTGGCTTGTATTGAACCAATAAGTGTTCATTAAGTCATTTAAACAATTTTTATATGAATGAGAAATTTGAAATTATCTAATTTCTCAAATTATTGTTCAAACCCAAATATGTCATTTGTTTTACTTAATAAAGTTCGATTAAAAACATTTTTATATATTTTCAAAATATGTTATTATTTATTTATTTTGTTTTAAAAGTGTGGATCAGTGCAATGTTATCCCTACTTATTGGATAGCTCGCAAACTGATGTTTGAGTGCTATCGTATTAAGTAACTAGTAAATATTAATGACAATATTTTTTGATATATGGAGAACTTATCTAGCGGTGCTTTATCGCTTAAAGGTGTTTATTGTATTTTCTATGATATGGTCCCTTGAGATTGTCATAGCTTGAGTTTGTGTTTTCACAAGGTGTGGTAGAAGGTGGTGGGGAACCAAGATTGCAGGTCGAAGAACTGTCAAAACATGGGTAACATCACGAACGTTTGCTAGGGTACTAACGGAACCTAGGAATATGTAAACAAGACTAAAGATGCGGGTTGTGTACTCAGAATGCAATTTTCGTTTTTCTTCTAAACGAATATGATATTGAGATTTTTTATTGGAACGCGGTTGGTTTCTAAGTTCACTTCCGACGAAATTCAATAAAATAAATAAAACCAAGAACGCAAGCCGAGATACTACCGGGACGTAGGAAAATAAAAGTATTGATCTCGCATGTTGAGGTATTGCCTGAATTGGTAAAATAAATAGCGCCAAGAATGCATGTCGAGTATTGTTAGAACATGAGAAACAAGGCATTAGGTATGCAAGTTGAGGTCTTGCTGGAACTTGGGAACACGACACTAGAAATGAATGTCGGGTACTTTCAGAACCTAGAAATAAACTAGTAACAAAGGTCGTGATAATGTCGAAATTCGGGAAATAAACATAAATTCACTCCACGCATGAGTATTGGAAATAATGATTCTAAACATGTCATGCATGAGGACGTGGAAAGTGTGATTTTGAAACATATGTAGTTCGGAGACCTAGAAAGGGTGATTTAAAAACATCAAAGATTCAGGACCCGAAAAGATTTAATTGCACATTGAGGTACGATACTCAGAAAGCTTGAATTGCACATTGATATACGGGACTTGAAATACTTGAAGTGCACATTGAGGTACAAGACCCATAAAGCATGAACTGCACATCGAGGTACGAGACCCGAAAAGCCTTCTATTGCACATTCACGTACATGACTTAGAAAGGTTAAATTGCACATCTAGGTAGAGGATCTGAAAAGTTTAAGTTTACACATAAATTGAGGTACAAGACCCATAAAGCTTGAGTTAAACGCACATTGAGGTATAAGACTAAAAAAACTTGATTTAAAATTTACATCGAGATACAAGACCGTGAAGCTTAAATTGCACACGGATGTGTAATACTCATAAAGCTTGATTTTAAATCCAATTTGAGTGAATAATGTAATTATACGATTTTTGGTGTGATACATGAAGTTCATATCGATAATTGTCATATGCTGATTAATTTATGAATACAACTATGCATTGATGTGGATGGTGATGTAGGATGATGCATGAAAATGAGATGTGACATTGATGTTTACTTGAATGCAATGTATTGAGGGATAAGACTTGTGCACAAATGTTCTAGTGCACTAGTCATGATTTTCTTTATTCTTTTGGGTGATATAAAATTCATCAACTTTCATGGTCTTGACTGAAATGACCTTTGTTAACAGCCGTTGACTGATAATTTCCCTTCCATTTTCAGATTTTGAGATGAATGAGATCGAAAGCTACCCCAGTTTGCTTGAAATTGCTTTTTCAATGTAAGATAATCCATATAATATGTCTCATTGTCATCTTGAGGAGAATGACTAAAACCAAACAGGTTGCCATGCTGAAGTTGGCAGTGGATTTCTTTCCAAAGTGTTTGAATCAAAATTGCCCAAGAGCTGCTCCATTCAAAGAAGTCTTCACTAGATTGGCATTCATAAACTCCAAGCCATCATGATCCATAAAGACTGAGCAATCTTGGGTTAGGAAGACTATGGTTTGTCAAAGCAGTTTAAAAGAACATGGTTTTCACACAAAGAAAATAACATACAACTCAAACAGGAACAAGCAAATCAAGTTAATGAAAAATGTCTTGTCCTTGATGACAAAATTGCAATTAATGTATAACTTAGATGCTACTACAAGTCCATCACTTAGAGGAGAGGGAACCAAATCAAATGACAAATAATCAATGGGTAACCTCAATTGCTTCACATGATTGATAAAGATGAAGGAATAAGTTGCACTTGAATTAAACAACTTAATTATAGGAACTTCATTAACAAAGTATATATCCTGACTCTGACCGAGTAACATCAATCTAACCCTTCTCCTTGGGTCTAGAAGCAATTATGATGTTCATCTCTTGTTTTAGTTTGGGGAAATCCTTTTTGAAATAGCTCGGATCCTAACAATGGAAGCATGTAGTGCCTATTCTTGGGCACATCGGTCCATGGTGAAAGCGTCAACACCTATTACATTGAGGAGCATGCTTTTTTTTTATGGTAATAATGTCTAAAAGCAGAAAGCTTGGGGTTTTGGCATGTAAAGGTAGACCTTGTGTGTCCAAATGGTGGGAGGTAAGACTTGTGATTGAATTTTTATGTTTTCCCTTTACCACTGTTTTGCATAACATTCCATTGGGGACCATACTTTCTTTGGAAAACTTCACTCCTCACTACATCTTGTTCGGCCTTGGAATCATCTTCATATATGTACACGTTCACAACGGTTAGGAAGTCTCAATCTCTTGGTGTCTTAAACATTGTTTTCAATTCCAACTAGAAATAGAAAAAAATGTGGTTGATAAATATTTTTATTTACACTATTTGTTAAGACAAAATGTGTGAATGTATGGTAGATCATGTTTTAGAAATATAAACAAATGTAGTGTTTGATCCTCCATAATAATGTTTTCGTAAAAATTAAGTCATTTTCAAAATAAAATATTGAAATTTAAATGAAAACTAACATGTACGACCGACACAGTTTAAATGAAAATTGGATGGTTGACTGATTCTTGATTAATTTCAGCCGTTTTTAATTGATATGACCGGTTCACTTTTCACGGTAGGACCAGTTCAATTGGCTAGTACGGTCCACTTTTCACATCTATGTATAACTTGCCCAGTATGTAGTTTAATTAGTTAAATACTAGTTGAACCATTATATCATAATATCAATACCTGAATGTCACGATAATTTATGCAACTTTAATAACACTACATGTTTATAGTGAGACTCATTATGTATAAAAAATAATGAAATTTACAAATTCATCATAGCCATAGTTATAAATGGAGTAAATTACAGATACCTCTCCTGAATTCTAATTAAGTTATATAAATCATCAAATCCTTTTTTTACACCTATACAAATCACCCCTAATTAATATATGCACATTACACTTACTACTCATGCCGTTAATTAACCATTAAATGATAATGTCATGTGCATATCACATGTCATTCAATAAAATAATATGAAAAATAATATTTTCTAACTTTATATAAAACATGTTTCAATATACTGCTCACAACTTTCTTGATAAAATACTTGAAAGAATTACATTCAATATATTGCTCACAAAATTCTTTAAAATATATCTTTGGCATGCACCCAACATAGAATTCCATATCTCAAGAATGAAAATCATTGAATAATTCAAATCATTTGAACTTCCAATAAGAATAAAACAATTCTTAATTTTTTATTTAACTTTATTGTTGCAATTATCATATATACATGCATCAAATCATGACAACTCAAAAATGGTATTGAAATCATCTATATAACACATACAATTTAAACCTATTTGACATTATGGTCAATTTATCCTCCATCCATTCTGGTACAATGTGCAAAGTTTCAATTAATAAGGTTAGAAAAAGTCTCCATGAATCCTTATAATCCACCTCTACCACAACAATTGTATCAGGTCACTTGGTTGAAGGCCATGTTGTTCAACTAGCTCTTGTTTCATGCTTGAGTAGTTCATATTGGGGTCAACCACCAACTTACTCTCTAATTTCTTTGCAATCCAAAATATGAGTTGCATTAGAGTTCTTAGTAGTTGTAATGCAATTTTGCTCACTATTATAAATCTTAATTTTATAGGTTAGTTGGTTAGGGATAGGTGATGCATGGATGTACCAACCACGACCCTCGACTGCACATATAGCAGTGACTCTTGCCTTTTTCATTTTTCAATCTCTTCATCTCAAACTCCTCTTATATGACATAGTCTTTCAACAGCTCCCTAAAGAGAGGAACATTCAAAAATAACATATTGGTTTCAAGTTTTGCCTTACCATCAGGTTGGAGTTTAAATTGTTCTCCAACCACCCCTCTCTTAACATAAATTTTAACTAAAAATATAACAGTGAATGTCTTTAACAATGAATGTAACACTGAATGTTTTTAGCATTGAATATAATAGTGAATATTTTTAGCAGTGAATAAGGTAAAAAATAATAAAACAATCAATGTTTTTAGCAGACAATATATAAATTAATATTTTCAATGACAATGTCATGTTCCTGGTTTGCTTTTTTGCATATAAAAGTGAATAATATGGATGGGAATATTTTAGCATGAACTTTGTGAATATATCACTGAACAATCTCGAAACATATAATGATTATAATTCTTTCAAGTATTTTATCAAACAAGTTGTGAGTAGTATATTGAAATATGTTTTATAAATAAGAAAGAAGAAGGGTAAGTAGTGGGTGGTTACCACATTGACATTCGGCAGAAGATGATCCAAAAATCAAAGGCTCACCCAGTTGAAGATGATAGACAATGAGGGATGCTTACCTTCTTAGAGAGAGGGAAAAGGTTAACATGCCACACTAATAATAAGAAATGGGGTGGCATCGACTGAGGTTTCACACCTAATTGGTATGAGGGATAAATCACCCTTTGCGGTCAGATTGTCAAAAATGGTGTCGATTGTCCATGAAGTGAACAATCGGTAGTGAGATACAGATTCGAAGAGATTTGGGTCTTCTATCTCAACATTTTACCTCACTCTACCACACATGGAGTCCTATTTCTTTTGTTTGGTTAACTAGGTGCCCCCATGACTGATGCGACATTCAGTCGTTTAGGGTAGTTTTGGTGTTTATTAAGAGACACCAATAAAACACTTTATAAAATGCAAAAACACAGTGTAACACATAGTTAAAGATGAAAACAATAGAAAAATGGAAATACAATAAAGAAATGTCACATGGTTTTTACTCACCTGTGTGAGCACCCAATTTTGTCCGGTCTAAAATACCTTCCCAGATATAAAATAATAAAAACACAATATCAAAGCATTTTGAGACTTTCATTCAATGCCCCAATTACACAAGTTTGAATGACAAATTTGTTGCAACCTTATGCATATGTTGAATTAAGAATAATAGCTATTGTGGCCAAAATTCAAGCCAAGAAATTATTTCAAGTTTGAATGTAATGGCAATAATAATTCGGGCAATAAGTATATTATGCTTAATTCAAGCAGTATGTTACATAGTGCAACGGCCAGGCTTTCTAATGGTGTTAAAATCCCACAGCATGCTTCATTCAAGCAAGAAAACTATAAGAACCAAATCTCCTCATTCAATCCCCTTAAAGAAAAAAGAAAAACAAGTCAACATCAAATAATAAATCAATCAATGAAAAGGGGGAGTTATTCCATATAATGGAGATAAAAATCAGGGTAATAAAGGACATTAAACCATGATTGGCAATTCAAAAATTGTAGGCTTTTGAAAGGGGATTCCCTATCATTATAAAAGTAGGGTAGAAACCGGAATGATAGAGAGGCATAGGGTTTCATATCACAATAACAAAAAAACACACAAAACACATACACATTCCCATCAAAACACACCTACAACATAGAAGCACATACAATAAGATGACATTCTAACAAGCATATCACACATCCAAGCATTCAAAAAAATGTGATACTGCAAAGAACCCCACACAGAAAGTAAAAGAAAAAGCACACACTGAAGCGAAGATACTAAGAGAAGCAAAAGGTAGCATAGAAAGCAAGGAAGCAAAAGAGGCTACACTATCGAATCACTTCCAGGTAAGTAAAGTTTTATCCATAAATACTATTTCCTTCCATACGATGCAAATATGATATGGTTTGTATAAACATGAGTTTCATTTGTGTGATTTGTTGAATAATGAACAGTTTATGCACAAGTCTAATAGTCAGACAATAAAGGCAAACAATTTAGTTATACATATATTTCTATGCTAAAAGCCAACCGCACAAAATTTCTCCTCACCTTTAACAGCTTCACTTCCGAAGCCTTTTCATTCCACCAATTTCATTCCCTAAATCACCATACACTGATCTTATTCGCTTCCTTCTTTTGAACTCTGTGAGAATGAGAGTTTATATAAATAATGGAACATAACAAAATTATAAACAAAAAGAACAAAGAAAGGTAACAAAGTGAAAAGTGGAAGGAGAATAGAAAGGGGAATTTAGGGATTTGATTCCCTCTTGGTACATTGGAGTCGTTCTCAATCGAGAACCACCGCAAACTTCCACCAGAATCGTGGCCTCGCCGGTCTGGGTTGACGTCGCCGGAGTAGGGAGATGATGGGAATCTATGGATTATGTTTCCCCTCCCTTTTCTTATTTTTATGATTAAAGGCATATTGGGAGGGGTAGCCGAGACCCCTCCTCTTTTCATCCCTCATTCCTTTTTCTTTTTTGTTTTCAATTTTTTATATATGTTTATTTGGTTCTCATTATTTTAATATTAATCATATATTATTGTATGTTAATAATTTTAACCTTAACTTTAGTTCTTATTAATAATTATACCTTATGACAAATAATTTATTATATTGACTATTTGTACTATTGTCTTTTATAGTGTTTATCTTAAAAAAATAGTAACAATTCCTAAAAATTTAGGATATGATGTCGTGTCGGACATAATTTTTTAATAAATTTAAATATCTTTTAAAACACAAAGAGGATGAGTATCTTAACGAATTGACACAAGAGTTGTACTTCACTCATTTTAATATAAAATTAGTTAAGGTTAAACATCAAATTTTCTAACAAATAATGAAATTAACTCAACCAACAAATCTAATTTTTTACCTAAAGAACTACATAGTTTTTATTCCCTATATTTATAGGGAATGCCCAATCTTTATAGGGAATGAATACGTAGGAGGAAGATCACATCTTGTCAGACACAACAAAAATAAATAAAATTTTGTTCTTTTTAATAATTAATTAAATAACCAAATAACTTTAAAGTATAAATTGAGCCATGCAATTTAGTGAGGAATGAGCGGATAGAGTGCTAATACCTTCCCTAGTCCGTAATCGACTCCCGAACATGGATATCAAAATTCAAAGTCCAATGTAATTGGGCCAAAATGTTTTTCTACATTTTTTACTATAAAATGTAGTGGCGACTCTAACAAAGTCGTGCGACCGAAAATCGGGGTGCGACAACCTCCTTCCTAGAGGATAATAATCACACTCCCAAATTTGTATTGATTTATTTCAACCCTAGTTTGAAAAGGAGGATTAGTTATGTTAAAAGAAAATAAGAGTTGTGAAGTAGATGATAGTTTAATATTTTACTTATTCATTTTAGCTTTTAGTTAACAATGTTAAAGAAAGGGAAGAATGTGTAACTTCAAAAAAGGAAGATGTAATATATGTAACTTCCTTAAATCTCATGTGGAAGTTGTTTGAAGTGGAAAATCAGGGAACTGATCACTTTACCGTATGATATAACATTTATAATGAATATCCAATTAAGTCAACCAAAACTGAAAAATATCAGTCGACATATATCATATCACATTGGTTAAAACCAGATTGCATACTTTTTTTTATAATTTCCAATATGAAACATGAATCTTCTAGTTTTTATAACATAGTAAGACATTGAATAACTGATTTATATATAAATTTAGTATATTTATTATGATATAATCTAACCAGTATGTGTTTTGATTATCGACATATCAATTAATTAATAACACTAGTTATAAAAACACACTTACGTTTAAGCAAAATTTATAAGCGATGAAGAAGAGACGTGCCATGGGCCATGATGAAGAAACGTGGCTCATCAGCACACCTAAATGGGCCACCCATCGCTGCTTCATTGGACACCTACTCGATTCGTATTTTGAATTTGGAAGTCACGTGTACCCTCCTTACTTTCTCGGAAAGCAAGACAGAAAAGAATATCCGCATATCACAACGGGATAAATCTGAAACGCATCCAAACGAGTCATCACCCATACAATTGTGTGAGATATCATTAATTAAAACAAAATAACTATTCTATCACCTAGAATAAATGTAGATTAAGGAATATAAAAATATTATTAAATTTATTAACAATTGCATTTTATAAAAACTATTATTCATTAATGGAACTAGATTTGTCTCTTTTCATTTAAATTATTACTAGTTTCAATTTAAATTAGTTAAATAAATAAATAAAAATTTGTAAATTGTTTACCTACTGTGGAACTTTCAAAATAATCATCTATATCTATTTATATTTATACTTTTATACTATATAAAGGTAAAACATGATGTAACTTATACCATGATGTACTTTCATTTTCCTGATTTGCCATCAACATATTAACCACCTCTCACACCTTAAAGTGAACATATATTGATCGATATATAAAGACAAAATATAATGTAATTATCATCATAAACTAATTTCTAATTCTCTATTTTACCCTTATTTTTTTTAATTTCTATTATATTAAAAATTACACATTCACTTAAAGCATGTTTATATTAATGTCATTACGAACATTTATAACCTATGGAATAAATATTTCAAACAATAAAAATAACTTCAGTAAATCAAAAATTCCAAAACAAATCTTATAAAGAATAACTTGAGTAAATCAAAACAGGAATAATATGAATTGACAGTGGGTAATCACTTATAAAAGAAGAATAAAGTACTATATATTTCTTTATTTTTTAATAAAATATCTCAGTAATAAATCTTTTTAATGCATTAAAATTATGACATTTGTCTTATTTTATAGAAAAGTAATTCAAAAAACTAAAAAAATAAGATAAATGTCATAATTATAATGGTTATATGTTGATATATTTTATTCTTTTTTTTTGCTGCTATATTTTTCTAAATTTTAAAAATCATTATAAAATATAAAACTAGAACTATAAACCAGACCAGATCTATAATTCCAAAACAAATCTTATTAAATCTTTAACTATAAACCCGAAATAGTCTGAATTGCAGTGGTTGAATCATTATCAAGTAATTTAATTACTTATTAAGAAAAATATAAGCGTGTGGACCTTTCCTCTATTCCGCCTATAAATTCAGCCCAAAATCACTTACCAGGGTTTCAAGAACCAACTCTCTATAGCCGAAGGAGAACACAACTTCCCTAATTATTCTCCTTTCCTTTCTAGAAGATTCTTTAATTACTTTTACCGATTCAACTCGCCTAAACTCACTGAGTCATGGCAGTTACACCCAGCCACACCATCAAGATTCTCTATAGCTACGGCGGCAAGATTCTCCCACGCGCCACGGACGGTGAACTCCGTTACGTTGGTGGCTACACTAGAATTCTCACCGTCGATCGTTCCATTTCCTTTTCAGGTTCGCTACTTCGCTTTCTTCATTTTCGAATTTCTCTTTCTATATTTCGCTATTTTTTTTTTTTCGTTTTTTGTTAACGATGTATGTTGTTTTTGTTGTGTAGAATTGATGGTGAAACTGGGAGAATTGTGCGGTTCCTCTATGATTTTACGGTGTCAATTGCCAAATGGAGATTTAGAAACCCTAATTTCAATAAAAAACAACGATGATTTGGAGAATATAATCGAAGAATACGATCGTGCTTCATTGAAATTACTGCATCCGTTGAAGATTAGAGTCGTTCTATCACCACCGAGATCGCTCAAGAAAGTGTCTCCTTCGACGTCGTCTTCTTCCACCAGCACCGCTCCCTCTACCTCTAAATCACCTCATAACTCCACTGATTCTCTGCCGTATGTAGCGGCTGCGTATCGGATCTCCTGCCAGAACCGTTCACCGGTGTTCGGGTATCCAATCCGCATCCATAATGTTGCGGCTAAAGCGAGTTGCTACAACGGACAGTTTGATAAAAACAGTAGATTTCTCTACCGTGGGCCCTACTGCAACAATTACTGCCACTAATGCGAAGAGAATTTATTATATATTATATACAGTAAATACCAACAAGATATGATGATGAAGAAAAGTACCATGGACCAAAAAAATGAAAATAGTTAGTTTAGTTAGCTATGGAATGCAATGAATATTTATATTTTTTTATTTTAATCAATTTTTGGCTCTGGTTGAGTTTAATTTTCAATCGAAATTGAATTTCTTTTCAACTTCCTGGTTTGGACTGCATATTTTTAACAATTAGGGTTTCGTAAATTAGCGTTGGTTGTCTCTGAAGGTGTGGTAAGTATTCCATGAATTTGTTTGGTCAAATTAATGAGATTTTTCTTTTATTTATTTGTTATTATTATTATTATTATTATGTGATTTGTGATGTGCTATTTTTCCAATTTGCAGATTAATAAAAGGGTGATGTGGGGGGTACTGAGACATGGTATGTTTTCGCAATTCATGTGATTTGGGGAAGAGGACAACGTTTAGGGATATGACCTTGTTGAGGATGGAGGGGCCCAATGGATTAAGGAACTTTATTATATTTTTAAAGTATGAAAGATACACGCCACAAATGTGGAGACCACTGACCAACAGGAACAAGATAACCTTCAAGTTGTTCATTAAAATTCTTCAACCCAATTTGGTCTTTAAAAAATAAAAATTCTCAAATTCATAACATTTCAAAAGATAAAACGATCACAAAGATCGACTTAAGATTTTTAAATTTCTTAAATTCATAACATAGCATCTGCTTCAAAAAAGATAAAATGATCATTAAGAAAGATTGAGTTGATAATTTTAATTTTATTAATGATATCATGCTTTAAAAGAATAAATGATTTTTTATACGATAATATTTATTTAAATGGGAACAAGAAATGTGAACAAAAAACTTTGCTTTGAAATTGTTTTGTAAATTGAATTGATATCTTCACGTTTGTTAACTTTCATTTTCAAAGACTGATTACTTCATTTTATATTCCGTAAATAATGTCTTTAGGAATTAGAACCATTGTTATTAAAACTGAATCGATTATCAAACCGGTCGGGGTACTGATATAGTGATACAGTGGTTTAACCAGTGGTTCAGTAATTAAACCGCATGCCGGTTAAACCGGACATATTTGCTTATATATATATATATATATATATATATATATATATATATATGTAAACCTATAACAAAAAAATTTCAAACAAACAAACAACATTAAGTCTTTAAAAAAATCAAAGTCTAAAGTGCAAAACATATATTAATCCAAAATTATCACTTAACAAACGCAAAATACAAATAAATGACACAAGTATTAACCATTGAAGTTGAAGAATTGAAAATTTGAAATTAAAAAAAAAAATTAATGTAAAAACCGACCATTTTAAACCGGTTCACCGGTTCACCGGTTTGGACCGGTTCTATTGCATATATGGTATAACATATATACCGTACCGGTTAGGGGTCCGGTTCACCGATTTTCCAGTTGAACCGGCCGATACGGTATGATTTTTATAACATTGGTTAAAACATTTATTAACACAATTCTTATTTAAACTGTAGAGTAAGACTTTTTTAAAGACAAAAATATGAATAATTTTCACATATTTATTTCATACTTCGAATTAGTTAGCAAGTATAAAACTTTAAAATAAAAATAGTTTATTGACTATTGAAACTTGGAAGTGTATACAGGGGCGGTTGGAGCATTTTGACTTGACAAAATCAAATTATTGGGGCATATTTTATGACCTTACACGGTAGGTTCAAAAGCAAATGATGAATGAATTGTTAGATAACGGAACCGTGAAGACCTAGAATAGTTTTTAATGAGGACGCCAATAATCCAATATTAATAAAAGAATAAAATTATATTAAAGATTGGAAGTCTCAAAATTTTCTGTTGCTTTCTAGTTTAGAGTCTTAGTTTGTTTTAATTTTCATATTCCATAAAGCTCTTGAATTATTTTTACAAAGATTTAAAGGGATGAAACAATTCAAGAGTGATGAGAAAAAGGGCCAGTAAATAATTACTTAGGTAGGTAATCAATTACTCACTGTTATTGTGTACTAGAAGTGTTGTTTTGAATTTGAAATTACACTTTTACACAACACTTTCATACACATTTGTAAGTAAATCTTTCAAAGTTTTTGAGAAAAAGTATTGAGAATTTTTATGCACTTTTATACTTTTTGATAAAACAAAGAGGTAAGTATAATATTGAGTTAAAGTGATATTAAAATGAATTCATAAATTAATAGATTGGTGTAGTGATCTTAAACCTTTCAGAAAAGTATTTTTTAGTTCATACAATCAAAGATCACCATAAGGTTTGGTGAGTGTTTATGTAACAAGAAAGTGATGTGCTTTCTTGAGGGAAATTGTGTTTTCTAGAAGAGAATATTAGTGTGAGACTTGTTAAATAAACTAAGTTAAATAGTGGATTTCCTTTGAATCATAAAAAGGGGACTAGATGTAACCTCCACTTAAAGAAGGTTGTCGCGCCTCAACTTTCCGTTGCGCGATCTCTTTAGAAGTCGTCACTACATTTTTTGCGGTTAAAACGTGAAAAATTCAATTTAAGCCCAATTTAGGATAAATTAGTGTTTCAAACTAGAGTTATTAGTTCAGGAGTCCATTACGGATCGAAGAATGGATGAAAATATGCAGGCAGACGGTTTCAAAGGGTTTTAGAAAACCTCCAAAGTTCTTTCCTCTCTTTCCTCCTTCATCCAAGCAAATGAGTATCTTCCAAAGTCGTCCATTTCCTCCCCTTTGAAACAAGACTCCCAAACAAAGTCTTACTCCTTAGAGTTATATGGAGAAGGGGACATTAACAAGATTATGAGGGAATACAAATCATTTTACAAAAACTAGGAAATCGTATATGTGAAACTCCAATGATTCACATGTGTTAAAAATGTAATTCATCTTAGCTTTGTAAGTGGGCTTTAGTGTCTTTGTAACAGGCCTACTTGATGTACTTAGTTTAGCTTGATACATACTTTGTACTTAGTAAGTATGTGTAGTGTATACTTTTCATGTATTGCAAACAAAGCTATAAATAAAAGGTTTTAGTTGTTGTGTTAGTTAGTTAAAAAACTAACACTTTCCTCTTAAACAATTTGTACGTTTAATTCATTCTTTTTAATTCTCTCTCTGTTACTCTCTTCTCTTACACACAACACTTTCTTCATTTTCTTTCTTCTGGTTCTTGCGTGAAAAGCTCAAGGTGTGAGCTTACTGTTTCTCTATTTTTCCAACAGTGGTATCAAGAGCACGTAGATCTGGTATCTGTGGTGGGGTTCTCTGAAAACTCAACCTGGTTCAAGCATTGAAGTTGCTTGAAGAAGAAACTCAGTGAGCAAGAAGAAGAAGAAGATGACCACATCAAATGGCTTAGCAATGAATCTACCTATTTTTGATGGAAAGAACTATGAGCATTGGAGTATTCAGATGAAGACAATTTTTGGTTTTCAAGATTGCCTTAATGTTGTGCAGAATGGAGTTCAACCAATAGATGAGTCCTCAAGTGATGCTCAAAGGCAAGAACATAAAGAAGCCATGAAAAGGGATTGTAAAGCTACCTTCCTTATTCACCAATGTGTAAATAGTTCAAACTTTGAAAAGATCTCAGCTGCATCATCTTCCAAAGAAGCTTGGGAGACACTTGAAAAATGCTATGCTGGTGACTTGAAGGTCAAGAAGGTCAGGCTGCAAATGTTGAGGAGACAGTATGAGTTGCTCCAGATGGAAGAGCAAGAAACCATATCTGAGTATTTCACAAGAATTCGTAGCCTAATCAACCTGATAAGAAGTTGTGGCAAGAAGATGAGTGAATAAGGCATAGTTGAAAAGATTTTGAGAACCTTGACTACAAAGTTTGACCACATAGTGGTTGCTATTGAGGAAGCAAAGGATCTTGAACAACTAAAGATTGATGAGCTTCAAGGATCCTTGGAAGCACATGAGCAGAGATTTGTTGAGAGGCTGATAGAAAGACAAACTCAACAAGCTTTGAGTGTTCAGTTCAAAAAGAGAAGTATTAGACACAATGACAAGAAGAAAAGAGAATGTAGCATATGGCATGGTGAAAAGAAAACTGATGCTGAAAGTTATGTGAAGAAGGGTTCAGCTAGCTCAAGTCTGACTAGTGAGCCAAAACACAATAACAAGAGCAATCACATAAGCAGTGGGTACAATGTGAAGAAGAAGAAAGATAAGAGCAGAATTCAGTGTTTTAATTGCAAAGATTGGGGGCATTTTGCTTCTGAATGTAGGATGAAGAAGAAGAACACTGAAGCTGAGGCAAGACTAGCCAAGGATGAGGATTCAGATGAAGAAGTTCTGCTCATGGCCAAAGGTGAGGCTCTTGGTGAAGCTGGAAGTGTCTCAGATGGAGCACTAATGGTTACAACCAAGAATGAGAATTCATCCTCAGAGAATTGGTACTTAGATACAGGCTGCTCAAACCACATGACAGGCCATAAGGAGTGGTTTATAAGCCTAGATGAAGCAGTCAAGACAAAGGTGAAGTTTGCAGATGAGAGCTTTGTAGTGGCTGAAGGGATAGGAAATATTAAGATCAAGAGGAAGGATGGGTTGGTCTCCTACATATCCAATGTTCTTTATGTGCCTAAGATGAAGAACAATCTTATAAGTCTTGGCCAGTTGCTTGAGAAAGGATACAAGATGAGTTTGGAAGACAAGATGATGAAAGTCTATGACAAAAACAAGGTACTAATCCTAAAAGCTTCACTTTCTCAAAACAGAACTTTTAGGATTAATATCCATGTTGGTGAGCATGAATGCTTAAATTCAGAAGTTGATGAGGTTTGGATTTGGCATCAAAGACTTGGGCATTTGAATTTCAAAAGTATGGAGCAGTTAAGCCAAAGACAGATGGTTACTGGGCTGCCAGACTTAAAGATTCCAAGTGGTTAGTGTGAGGTATGCATCACAAGCAAGCAAACTAGGAATCCTTTTAAGAGCAAAATGGACACAAAGTCAAACAAGCCATTGGAGATTGTGTATAGTGATGTTTGTGGGCCACTAGAGGTTCAATCCATTGGTGGAAATCATTACTTTGTGACATTTAAAGATGATTATACAAGAAAGTTATGGGTTTATCTGTTGAAGCAGAAGAGTGAAGTATTCAACAGATTCAAGAGCTTCAAAGCCTTAGTTGAAAAGCAGAGTGGATGCAAGCTTAAGTTGCTAAGGAGTGATGGTGGTGGTGAGTACAAATCTCATGAGTTTCAAAACTATTGTGATTTAGAAGGCATAACTCATGAGATTGTAGCACCATACACACCACAACACAATGGAGCTGCTGAGAGGGTGAATAGATCTCTGCTAAACATGTCCAGAAGCATGCTGAAGTCAAAACAACTCCCTAAGAGATTCTGAGGTGAAGCCATTGCAACAGCAGGCTATGTTTCCAATAGATGTCCAACAAAAAGGTTAAATGGGATCACACCAGAGGAAGCTTGGACTGGAAACAAACCAAGTATAAAGCATTTCAGAATATTTGGGTCAATTTGCTATAGGCATGTGCCAGATGCTAAGAGAAAAAAGCTTGATGACAAAGGAGAAAAACTTGTCTTCTTGGGGTATCACTCAACTGGTGCCTACAAAGCTTTCAATCCAGCAACAAATTCACTCACATTCAGCAGAGATCTCAAGTTTGATGAGACTCAAGCTTGGTTATGGGAGTCCAATAGTGAGACAAGAGTCAAAAGAGGTATGATGAATATAGAAAATACCTCCACAATGCCTGAAGTAGTTCAACCTGTAAGTATAGAAAGGCAAGCAGAGTCTGATGCAGGTGAGGGACAAGCAGAGTCTGTTGCAGTTGAAAGACCTCAAAGACAAAGACATAGCTCAAGCAGACTAAGAGACTATGAAGTCTTTCCAGACAATGCAGTTACAACTGAAGGAGATTTTGTCCATATGGCTTTATTAACAGAAATGGAGCCCGTGTCTTTTGATCAAGCCATCAGAGAATCATGTTGGATTGAGGCTATGAAAGAAGAATTGAATTCAATAGAGAAGAACAACACTTAGGAACTCACTACACTACCCAAAGGCAAGAAAGCTATAGTAGTGAAGTGGGTGTACAAAGTGAAACTGCAGCCTGATGGTTCAATAGCAAAATACAAGGCTAGATTGGTGGTAAAGGGGTTTCAGCAAAAGCCAGAGGTTGATTATGATGAGGTTTTTGCACCAGTGGCAAGGATGGAAACAATTAGACTAGTCCTAGCCATGGCAAGTTCTGAAAATTGGAGCATATGCCAGATGGATGTTAAGTCAGCCTTCTTGAATGGTCCATTGGACAAGGAAGTTTATGTGTCACAACCACTTGGCTTTGAGGTTGCAGGCCAAGAGCAGAAGGTGTACAAGCTACATAAAGCACTCTATGGGCTAAAGCAGGCTCCTAGAGCATGGAATAAAAGAATAGATGGGTTCCTTGTGAAGCAAGGATTGACCAGATGCATAAAGGAGCATGGTATCTACACCAAAGGCACACCTCAAGCTGCATCAGTCATCATATGTTTATATGTTGATGACTTGCTAATAACTGGCTGCATGAATGAAGAGATTGAAAGTATAAAGATTGGTCTCAAACGAGAATTTGAAATGACAGACTTGGGTGCACTCTCCTACTTCCTAGGAATTGAATTCCTTAGGACAAGCAAAGGGATACTTATGCACCAAAGGAAGTATACCTCTGATGTACTAAAGAGATTCAATATGATGGAATACAATCCATCAGCTACACCTGCAGAAGCTGGAAATGTGCTAAGCATAGGAAAACCAGATGAGGAAATAGTTGATTCAACTCTCTATAGGCAAATAATAGGCTCACTAAGGTACACTTGCAATACAAGGCCAGATATTAGCTATAGTTTTGGCTTAGTGAGTAGATACATGGAGAATCCCAAGCACTCTCACATGAATGCAGCAAAGAGAGTGCTTAGATACTTGAAGGGAACCATTGGTCTTGGAATATTGTTTCCTGCTCAAGGCAACAGTGAACCAGTGGAATTGATTGGGTACACAGATGCAGATTGGAGTGGTGATGTTGATGACAGAAAAAGCACCACAGGCTACTTATTCAAACTGAATCAAGCACCAGTTAGTTGGAGTTCTAAAAAGCAAAAGTCAGTAGCACTCTCCTCTTGTGAAGCAGAATACATAGCTGCTTGTGAAGGTGGCTGCCAAGCACTATGGTTGCAAGCTCTGCTTGCTGAGATTGGTTTATTTGAAGAGAAATCAATGTTGATGTTGGTAGATAACAAATCTGCCATTAACTTAGCAAAGAACCCCATAGCACATGGTAGAAGCAAACATATAGAGACCAAGTATCACTTTCTAAGAGATCAAGTGGAGAAAGGAAAACTCAGGCTAGAATTTTGCACCATTGCAAAACAGCTTGCATACATGTTCAGGAAATCATTGAAAAGAATAGCATTTGAGGTTCAGAGGAATCAACTTGGCATGATGGATGTAGCTAGTATGAATTAAGGAGGTGTTTTAAAAATGTAATTCATCTTAGCTTTGTAAGTGGGCTTTAGTGTCTTTGTAACAGGCCTACTTGATGTACTTAGTTTAGCTTGATACATACTTTGTACTTAGTAAGTATGTGTAGTGTATACTTTTCATGTATTGCAAAAAAGCTATAAATAGAAGGTTTTAGTTGTTGTGTTAGTTAGTTAAAAAAATTAACACTTTCCTCTTAAACAATTTGCACGTTTAATTCATTCTTTTTAATTCTCTCTCTGTTAGTCTCTTCTCTTACACACAACATTTTCTTTCTTCTGGTTCTTGTGTGAAAAGCTCAAGGTGTGAGCTTACTGTTTCTCTGTTTTTCCAATAACATGTGTGTTCACAATTTAAGTGGAGAGAATTTTCTTGGATAAATTTGTATTAGACACACGAAATCTAATGAAGTTAACCAGGATTCACTCAATTTACTCATGTAATTTAAATTATATTTTTACTCCAACTAAGATTTTGTTTATAATATCTATTATAAAAAAAGTATAGCACCAAACTAGCATGTGATAACTCAACATAACCTTAGCCAAACCCAAAATAACACAATGTGCTAGTTTGCTAATCAAATGAACCAAAACTCGTGACAATTAATGATTTGGAATGATTCCTAAATAGTAATCATCAATCATAATGATAACAAAATACTGATATGACATTTCTCGGGAAATTAAGTTATAAAAGAGATCAGGAGGTGAATGATATGAAAAATAATGAAGAAAAACTAACACAGCAGAATGCAAGGAAGAAAAAATTCACTTCACTGCAGTTAAATTAAGTTGAAAAGCTGAGAAGAGATGAGTCTTGAGGTCACATTCCCTCCAAACAAAGGCCAAAAAGTGGCTACTGACTCAAAAAAAGGATAGGAAAAGGGGAGTGATAAGTAAGCACAATTAAAGCATACATAACACATGAATTCAACTCATGTTATTGTTGAGGCATCAGTTATGCAACACAATGTTTTTGGTTGAAAATATTTTTTTGGTATAACCAAATGAACTAATCTCTTTCGGGGTGTATATATGCCCCGAAAATCGAACCTTTATCCTTTTGTTTTATTTGGGGATCCAGCAGAACCTTACACCACTAGACCAATGTCTTGTTGGTTGACAAATATTTGATTAGCACAAGAAAAATCATATACATAACAAAAAGTGTGATATGAATGTATGGAGTGGGTACTCAGTACAGAGATTTGGTCCAGCTATTCAAGCATACAAACAAAATATAAGTGGTCACTAATGTGCAGGCGTGCAGCTTCTTCAACCCTCAGACTCTTCTGCATTGTCAGCATCGTCATCATCAGCTTCATTATCAAAATCTTACTTATCATTTTCATGAGCGGTTTTCCCTATCACAACGATGGTGCTATTGATCTTCTTGATTTCATTGCACTGTAATGATCATTCACAAGAATTTGTTGGAGGGGAGGAAAAAACAAGAAAGAGATTCAAAGGGAACTAATTCACTTGTAAGTTGTAACCAAAGCCTATTATCCCTAGAAGATGTCAAATTTTACATGCTTTATGCATTAATATTTACTACTTCATGAACTATTCACCTATTCCAGAATACTATGATGAAGGGTATTGTGTTATGCACAATGCAGATTTCAAACAACTAGTTCAAAGTAATCAAACCTATGCAACTAAGTTCAAGTATTTGTTCTAAGTGATGGTGATGCTAAAAGTTAATAGCTTTTGTTTGAAGAGATTTTCCACTATTTGATGATCCTAGACCTTAATCTTCCTAAACATATGATATCTTAGAAGCAATATGCTAAAATATATGCACATTAAAAACATATTTCACTTATAAACCACGAAGACGGAAAGAGAAATTTTTATAAATTTCATATTTATGTTTAGTTCGGATAGTATGAAAAATAATTTTTTTACATTAAACTCAAGGCAAAATCTTAAATTTAAATTATAATCAAACTGCTTAAGTGGGAGCTTATCCAATTTTGTTTTTACTACCTTAATTTTTTTAACCACTTCCATCCCAAAACGATGGTTTTTTATACAATAAATGTTCCTCCTCACCTTGTAAAAAACTAATCTATTTTGGAGTCCATGACTGCTTATCCCATTTTCAGGAATCGAACCATTGACCCTAGAATGCAAGTTGCCTCTGCTTATGTTCGTGAGTTGTATGCTGTAATGTAACACCCCAAATTTTAGTTTTTAAAAATTAGAGTATCAGTTCTGGAAGCCTCGCTTGATCCAGAGATTCTCGCTTGAGCGAGAGAGGTGCATCTGGGAGGGTGAAATCTTGGGCTATACTGGAGGATTCTCGCCTGAGCGAGAGTTGTATCACCCGAGCGAGAAATGGCAATTTTGGGCAGTGTAATCGATTACAAAGTCCATGTAATCGATTACATGCAGATAAAAAGCATCAGATATGTGTATTTTACATGATGTAATCGATTACACAATACATGTAATCGATTACATGCAGATAAAAGCATCAGATATGTGCATTTTACATGATGTAATCGATTACACAATACATGTAATCGATTACACAATACATGTAATCGATTACACAATACATGTAATCGATTACACAATACATGTAATCGATTACATGCAGATAAAAGCATCAGATATCTGCATTTTAATGATGTAATCGATTACACAATACATGTAATCGATTACATGCAGATAAAAGCATCAGATATGTGCATTTTACACGATGTAATCGATTACATCTATGCGTTAAGCGAAAATTGCTACTGTGAGATTCTCGCCTGAGCGAGAATGGGCTCGCTTGAGCGAGAACCCGACGACTGCTCTTTAAAAATAGAAACCCCAAACACATTTTAGGGTTAGAACTTGAAGAGAAGAGAGAGAAGAGAGCTTTTCAAGAGCAAGGAGCCTTAGGACTCATTTTAGAGCTTGCGAAGAGAGAGAGATCCTAAGGTTGGAGGTGGTGTTGGTAGAATTCGAGAAGTTGCCAAGAACCGAACCCCAATACTCATCAAGGTAAGGAGAAGTCTTTAAATGGTATATGGTAATGGATAATGTGTGTATTTTCTGAGTGTGAGTACGATAAAGTGATGAATCGCTTAGTTATGGTAAACATATATGGGTGTGTCTATGATAATGGTATGCGTGGATTTACTGTTTACGGATTTATGTTGTATCAATGAAAAGAAAATATGATTTTAGCCGACCATTATTGGTTAGCAAAACTTTGGCTCAAGTTATGTAGCAATACTTTGGCTCAAGTTATGAAGCAATACTTTGGCTCAAGTTATGTAGCAATGCTTTGGCTCAAGCTATGTAGCAACACTTTGGCTCAAGTTATGTAGCAACACTTTGGCTCAAGTTATGTAGCAAAACTTTGGCTCAAGTTATGAAGCAATACTTTGGCTCAAGTTATGTAGCAATGTTTTGGCTCAAGCTATGTAGCAACACTTTGGCTCAAGTTATGAAGCAATACTTTGGCTCAAGTTATGTAGCAATGCTTTGGCTCAAGCTATGTAGCAACACTTTGGCTCAAGTTATGTAGCAACACTTTGGCTCAAGTTATGTAGCAAAACTTTGGCTCAAGTTATGTAGCAATGTTTTGGCTCAAGCTATGTAGCAATACTTTGATTCAAGTTATGAAGCAATACTTTGGCTCAAGTTATGTAGCAATGCTTTGGCTCAAGCTATGAAGCAACACTTTGGCTCAAGTTATGAAGCAATACTTTGGCTCAAGTTATGTAGCAATGCTTTGGCTCAAGCTATATAGCAACACTTTGGCTCAAGTTATGTAGCAACACTTTGGCTCAAGTTATGTAGCAAAACTTTGGCTCAAGTTATGTAGCAATGCTTTGGCTCAAGCTATGTAGCAACACTTTGGCTCAAGTTATGTAGCAACACTTTGGCTCAAGTTATGTAGCAAAACTTTGGCTCAAGTTATGTAGCAATGTTTTGGCTCAAGCTATGTAGCAAAACTTTGGCTCAAGTTATGTAGCAATACTTTGGCTCAAGTCATGTAGCAACGCTTTGGCTCAAGCTATGTAGCAAAACTTTGGCTCAAGTAATGTAGCACAAAATGAATTTATAAAACAAATGGTTTATTAACTCATTGTTCTAATGTGGATTATCTTATAATGACGTTTATTGAATTAATGACTTACTCCTTTATGTGTTTTGTACTTTTGTCATTGATAATTCCATTGCAGGTAAATAGACGAATGAAGTATGTCAGGTTGGGAGCTTTAGGAGCTTTAGACTTTGGATTCACTATTTATGTTTTTCGTATTCTAAATGATTATCTGCGGATTTAAATGATTGTAATCATGACTAACCATTATTTGGATATTTGTAACCATGCGTAATGTTATTTTGGAGGATCAGAACCTTTGAGGTCTTAGTACTCATAGAGAATGATATGAATGAATTATGTTTTTCTACAAGATTAATTGTATGATAATATAATAGGTTATAAGATTAGTTCCAGGAATGATTCATGAGAAGTTCTAGGTAAAATGATTATGCATGTGGTTATTGATTCATGGATTGAGTGTGAGGAGGGGAAACAAGATTTTGAAGTAAGGATATTAAAATGGTAAATTGAGTTATGAGTGATTGCATGGAATTGAATTAAAATGAGAAAAATTTTCAAGGGTAGAAAACCGGGTCGTTACATGTAACAGAAGCAGTAATGAAATGGTGGCAGTATTTAATAGGATGTTATTTTCGAATTTTTACATATCAGCAAAGCTTAAAACACATGTTGACACAAGCTTTTCAAACTTCAGAACAACAAAAATGGGCAACAAAATTGCAAGGGTTCCATTATGACATTTTTTACAGATCTGGAAAAGATAACCGGGTAGCTGATGCACCATCAAGGTGTGATACACCTTCTGAATTTCTGATGGCATCAATCAGCTCTCCTGTGCCTAATCTGCTTACTCAACTCATGACTTTCTACATATCAGTGGAAGGAAAAGAGTTAATAGCAAAACTAATACATGCTTCCTCAAGTGACATCTACTACATCAAGGATGGACTTTTTTATTATAAAGACAGGTTGTATATACCTGACTTGGGTGGAATGCGAACTATCTTGTTGACGGAGTACCATTCATCCCCTTCCGCGGGTCATTCCGGACTTAAACCAACTATGGCTAGACTAGCGGCTTCATTTAGTTGGCCTGGACAATATAAGGAAGCAAAACAATTTATCAAGCATTGTTTAATATGCCAGCAAAACAAATATGTTCCATCAAAGCAACAGGGCAAACTACAACCTTTACCAATACCTCACCAAGTATGGGAAGATATTTCCATGGACTTCATCACCTCCCTTCCGGTTTCTTTTGGGCACACAGTCATTTGGGTCATTATTGACCGCTTAACCAAGTATGGTCACTTCATTGCTCTTCCAAGCCGTTTTACTGCAGTCCATCTGGCTGGGCGTTTCACAACCGAAATCTTTCGGTTACACGGTATTCCCCGTACGATTGTTTCCGACCGTGACAAATTATTTTTGAGTCACTTTTGGAAGGAATTTTTTCGCCTACAAGGAACAAAACTCTGTTACAACACTGCTTATCACCCAGAATCTGATGGACAAACTGAAGTTGTGAATAGAGGGTTAGAAGCATACCTGAGGTGTTTTGCTAGTGAACAACCACGTCATTGGTTCAAGTTTCTTCATCTAGCTGAATATTGGTATAATACATCAAAACACTCATCCTCGGATATGACATCTTTTCAGGCCTTGTATGGACGGCTGCCTCCATCACTAAAGGACTATACTTCTGGTCAAGCTTTCGACAGTGAGTTAGACAACTCTCTGCTCGAGAGACAGAAGTTGATCACACGGTTAAAATCCAACTTGTATAAAGCTCAACAAAGAATGAAGGCACAATGCGATAAATATAGAAAAGATCTTACCTTTGATGTGGGTGCATGGGTTTGGTTGAAACTTCAGCCATATCGCCAACGAACAGTAGTGCAACGAGCTTCCCAAAAACTGGCCAAACGGTTTTTTGGACCGTATCAAGTTCTCCGCCGTGTGGGCATGGTGGCATACGAATTAGCTTTGCCATAAGGGTCCCAAATTCACCCGATGTTTCATGTGTCAAAGCTAAGAGCCTATTGGGGAACTCCGCCGGTGGTCACTCGATCCCTTCCATCCCAATATATAGAAGCAGAAGTTCAGAACTCACAAGAAGGGGAGAAGGAAATAGAAGTTACAAAAAAGAAATGTGAGAAAAATAAGAAGGGAGAAGTATACTCAACTAAAGAGTCTGAAGTGATTCAAGCCAAAGGTCTTAAGTTTAGTAATTATTTGTCACACAATTCCAAATTAATGCTAGACAACTCATCCTTGGGGACTCCAAATGGTACTACACGGATTCCAAATGATATTGAAGAGGTGAACAATAAAATTGAACCGTTGGAAAGGTCCAACACGGTTTGTACTGTGCAAAAAAAGGGGTCCAATGAGGGTTTGCCACATACTCCAAGCCATGTGTTTTCTCCTCCTTTTCAGCCGGCCAGCACAGAGTCCACTGTCCAGCCTTTTTTTCCAAAACGTGATGTGCATATCAAAATAAAAGAGCCTTATCAATTGGAAAAATCTCCCATCTCCACTCATATGTCGCCACGTCAGATTCCTTATCTTGCACAATCTCAATCTTCACTTGGAGAATTTGTGGATCATCCCATTACTGATTTAAACCTTGAGGACAAGGTTATTGTCCATGGACTGGGTATTGATAGGTGGGCTAGTCCAGTAAAAACTGTTCAGAAAATGGTTGAGCCCAAAAACAGGAGATCCAAAGTTGCTCCAGCATGGATGGCAGATTATGTTCCTAAAAAATTACTATTTTGCAATTGTTTTTCTTTTAAATACTATCAATTAAGATGATGCCAAGTGTATGGCTATTATCCTAAGTAGGGTTTGCTTAATGTATTTAAGACTATTCTGGTGTTTATCCCAGCGATGAAAAACTATCTAGAGCTTTGTTCATCTCTTTCATTTGTTTCCTAATCACAAATCTGGAATTTTAATCTTTTGGTAGTTAGGACCTACCAGTAATCAATTACTCACTGGTTAGTAAGGTTCACTAACTGATTACTACGTGTTAATAACCGATTATTGTGTACTAGAAGTGTTGTTTCGAATTTGAAATTACACTTTTACACAACATTTTCATACACATTTGTAAGTAAATCTTTCAAAGTTTTTGAGAAAAAGTATTGAGAATTTTTATGCACTTTTGTACTTTTTGATAAAACAAAGAGGTAAGTATAATATTGAGTTAAAGTGTTATTAAAATGAATTCATAAATTAATAGATTGATGTAGTGATCTTAAACCTTTCATAAAAGTATTTTTTAGTTCATACAATCAAAGATCACCATAAGGTTTGGTGAGTGTTTATGTAACAAGAAAGTGATGTGCTTTCTCAGGAAAATTGTATTTTCTAGAAAGAGAATATTAGTGTGAGACTTGTTAAATAAACTAAGTTAAATAGTGGATTTCCTTTGAATCATAAAAAGGGGACTAGATGTAACCTTCACTTAAAGAAGGTTGTCGCGCCTCGACTTTCCGTTGCGCGATCTCTTTAGAAGTCTCACCACATCTTTTGCGGTTAAAACGTGAAAGATTCAATTTAAGCCAAATTTAGGATAAATTAGTCTTTCAAACTAGAGTTATTAGTTCAGGAGTCCATTACGGATCGAAGAATGTATGAAAATATGCAAGCAGACGGTTTCAAAGGATTTTAGAAAACCTCCAAAGTTATTTCCTCTCTTTCCTCCTTCTTCCAAACAAATGAGTATCTTCCAAAGTCGTCCATTTCCTCCCCCTTTGAAACAAGACTCCCAAACAAAGTCTTACTGCTTAGAGTTATATGGAGAAGGGGACATTAACAAGATTATTAGGGAATACAAATCATTTTACAAAAACTAGGAAATTGTATATGTGGAACTCCAATGATTCACATGCGTGTTCACAATTTAAGTAGAGAGAATTTTCTTGGATAGATTTATATTAGACACACAAAATCTAATGAAGTTGAACTGTTAAAACAGGATTCACTCAATTTACTCATGTAATTTGAATTATATTTTTACTACAACTAAGATTTTGTTTATAATATCTATTATAAAAAAAAGTATAATACCAAAGTAGCATGTGATAACTCAGCATAACCTTAGCCAAACCCAAAATAACACAATGTGCTAGTTTGCTAATCAAATGAACCGAAACTCGTGACAATTAATGATTTTGAATGATTCCTAAATAGTAATCATCAATCATAATGATAACAAAATATTGATATGACATTTCTCAGGAAATTAAGTTATAAAAGGGATCAGGAGGTGAATGATATGAAAAATAATGAAGAAAAACTAACACAGCAGAAGGCAAGGAAGAAAACATTCACTTCACTGCAGTTAAATTAAGTTGAAAAGCTGAGAAGAGATGAGTCTTGAGGTCACATTCCCTCCAAACAAAGGCCAAAAAGTGGCTACTGACTCAAAAAAAGGATAGGAAAAGGGGAGTGATAAGTAAGCACAATAAAAGCATACATAACACATGAATTCAACTCATGTTATTGTTGAGGCATCAGTTATGCAACACAATGTTTTTGGTTGAAAATATTTTTTTGGTATAACCAAATGAACTAATCTCTTTCGGGGTGTATATATGGCCCGAAAATCGAACCTTTATCCTTTTGTTTTATTTGGGGATCCAGCAGAACCTTACACCACTAGACCAATGTCTTGTTGGTTGACAAATATTTGATTAGCACAAGAAAAATCATATACATAACAAAAAGTGTGATATGAATGTATGGAGTGGGTACTCAGTACAGAGATTTGGTCCAGCTGTTCAAGCATACAAACAAAATATAAGTGGTCACTGATGTGCAGGCGTGCAACTTCTTCAACCCTCAGACTCTTCTGCATTGTCAGCATCGTCATCATCAGCTTCATTATCAAAATCTTACTTATCATTTTCATGAGCGGTTTTCCCTATCACAACGATGGTGCTATTGATCTTCTTGATTTCATTGCACTGTAATGATCATTCACAAGAATTTGTTGGAGGGGAGGAAAAAACAAGAAAGAGATTCAAAGGGAACTAATTCACTTGTAAGTTGTAACCAAAGCCTATTATCCCCAGAAGATGTCAAATTTTACATGCTTTATGCATTAATATGTACTACTTCATGAACTATTCACCTATTCCAGAATACTATGATGAAGGGTATTGTGTTATGCACAATGCAGATTTCAAACAACTAGTTCAAAGTAATCAAACCTATGCAACTAAGTTTAAATTATAATCAAACTGCTTAAGTGAGAGCTTATCCAATTTTGTTTTTACTACCTTAATTTTTTTAACCACTTCCATCCCAAAACGATGGTTTTTTTATACAATAAATGTTCTTCCTCACCTTGTAAAAAACTAATCTATTTTGGAGTCCATGACTGCTTATCCCATTTTCAGGAATCGAACCATTGATCCTTGGTGGTCCCGACACTGTAAACTTTGAGTCATCATCATCAAGGCAAAAGGCAAAAATCAATGATTAAGAAAATCTTAAGTGAAAGAAGAAAGAAAGAACTCAAAATGAAAAGAAACTGATATTGATTGTATTGAATGAAAGAAGAATAATAGATGATTGGTTACAAGGCTCTACACTCTTATTTATAGCAGAAAAGTAGAAGCCTAACTAGAGTCTAACAACTAAAACAGAAAACAACTAGAAAGGGAAATTGGTTTAACTAACTAACAACCAGAAAACTAAGAAATAGAAAGAAGGCCAAGAAAATTATTTAATCAGTTTGAGATTTTATCAAAGTCTCTTCTTCTGCATCATTAATGAGCTTTAACATCCCCCACAAGCTGACATATGAATGTTGATTATGCTTAGCTTGGAAAGGAACTTATGAAACAGTGATGGAGAAAGGGACTTGGTAAAGATGTCAGCCAATTGAAGCTTTGTAGAGATAGGTAAAAGATGGATGGTTCTGTTTTGTACTCTCTCACGAACCACATGACAATCGATTTCGATGTGCTTAGTCCTTTCGTGGAAGACCGGGTTTGCAGCTATGTATAATGCCGACTTGTTATCGCAGAACAAGCTTACTGGATTGGAGTTAGGAATGCACAAATCATGGAGAAGAGAGAGTAACCATTGAGCCTCACAAGAAACCATTGCTAGGACTCTATATTCCGCTTCTGAAGAAGATCGAGAAACCTTATTTTGTTTCTTACTTTTCCAAGAGATGAGGACAGTTCCAAGAAAGAAACACCACCCTGTCACTGATCTTCTAGTGTCAGGACAAGCTGCCCAATCTGAATCTGAGTAACCCTTAAAGCTTGATGTGTTGTTGCTAGGGAAGAAGATGCCTTGTCCAGGTGAATTCTTCAAGTATTTGAGGACTTTTGTGGCTGCCTGGTAGTGAAGTGTTATTGGTGCAGATAAGAATTGGCTTAGGCATCCCACAACGAATGATATGTCTGGTCTTGTGTGAGTAAGATATAGGAGCTTTCCCATCAATGTTCTATAAGCAGTAGGATTAGTCAAGGGAGTTCCTGATTCAGCTTGAAGTTTGGCATTGTAATCCATAGGTGTGGATGCTGGTTTTGAGCCTAGAAAACCGGATTCCTTTAAAAGATATAAGGTGTATTTCCTTTGGTGGAGGGCTATTCCATGCTTTGCTCTTGCTACTTCCATTCCCAAGAAGAACTTTAGATGTCCAAGGTCCTTTATGCTCAACTTGTTATGTAATATCATCTTGGTATGAATAATTTCATCAACGTAAATCATAATTGCAGTAAAATTATTGTTAACAGATTTGACAAACAGTGAATAATTAGAATTGCATTTTAAAAAACCAATGTGTTCTAGAGTATGAGAAAGCTTATCGTGCAATTGTCTACTTGCTTGTTTTAATCCATAAATGGATTTTTCAAGCTTGCAGACAAGGTTAGGATTGTTGAATTGAAGCCCTTGTGGTACTTTCATGTAGACTTCTTCATTTAGATCTCCATGAAGAAAAGCTGTATTGATGTCAAATTGATGTAGATGCCAATTTTTCATGGCTTCAAGGGAGAATATCACTCTAATTGTTGTCATCTTTACAATTGGACTAAATGTGTCTATGTAATCAACTCTTTCTCTCTGGTTGTAACCCTTTGCCACCATCCTCGTCGTGTATCTTTCTATGGATCCATCAGAGTTATGTTTTATCTTGAATACCCATTTGCATCCTATTGCCTTTTTATCTAGAGGTAGGGTTGTTAGGATCCAAGTGTTGTTCTTGTTGAGGGTCATTGAGTTCCTTGTTGATTGCATCCTTCCAACATGTGTGTTTAACTGCCTCGAAGTAGTGTGTTGGTGTGTGATGAGCAGATATGGTTTGAAGCTGTTAGATAAAGAGTCATAGCCTAATGTATTGCTAATAGGATATTTGGCATTGGAAATTATAGGGCTGCTGTTGGAAATTAAGCTGCAGTGATAATCCTCCAAATATGTAGGTGGCTTTCTGATTCTTTGAGACTGTCTCAGAGGCATATGATTGAAAGATTGATCCATTTGGGGCTGATTTGTAGGCACATGATCAATATCTTGATGTGTTGCTTCTGCATTTTCTTCACGAGTGGTAGTAGTAGGTAATTCAGGTCTGTTGTGTGGTATAGGGTTGGAGAAAATGTCTGAGTGAGTGATAGGAAATATAGGATAATTTTCTTGACAGCTGCCTTCTCTGCTTAATTCATTGTTCGTGAAAGGAAAAATATGCTCAAAGAAACAAACATTTCTAGATAAGAATACCTAATTAGTTTGTATATCAAGTAGTATGTATCCTTTTGTCCCATACTTGAAGCCTAGAAAAACACATTTTATAGATCTTGCATCTAGTTTTCTTCTTTGAGAAACTAAGGTTGAGGCAAAACAGAGACTCCCAAAATCTCTCAAATCAGTTATATTAGGTAGTTTGTTAAAAAGTTCTTCATAAGGAGATTTGTTTTTCAAGAAAGTACTAGATTGTCTATTGATTAGGTGTATGGCATGTGAAACAGTGTAGTTCCAAAAGCATTTAGGAATGTTAGATTGAAAGATTAGGGCCCTAGCCACATTAAGAATGTGTTGATGCTTTCTTTCCACTATCCCATTTTGTTGTGGTGTCTCAACACATGAGGTTTGATGACTAATTCCTTTTGAAGCATAAAAGCATGGCATGAGGAATTCCTTACCATTATCACTCCTAATAGCCTTTATGGTTAAGTGGAATTATGTTTCTATGTATGTGACAAATTGCTTCAACAAAAGCCTAGTTTCTGATTTTTGTGTCATAAAAAATGCCCATGTGAATCTAGTTTTGTCATCAACAATAGTAAGAAAATACCTATGCCCAAAAGTAGAAGGAATATAAAGAGGACCCCAAATATCAACATGAATTAAAACAAAAGCATCAATAGAATTTGTTGTGCTAGTAGTGAAGGGTAATTTCTTTTGTTTAGCTAATTGGCATACCTCACAAGGGTCTACGCCTTTATTGTATTTCATAAAAGGAAATTGAGATTGCATAACTATCATTTTATCACTAGAAGGATGTCCTAATCTGGAATGCCAAAGATTACAATTATTGTTCTTAATACAAGAGTTCACAATGTGTGGCCTATTATAGTTCTTGCTGCAATCCTTCAAGACATATAATCTTCCTCTTAGTTCAGCTGCACCAATCATCTTCAAGGAGTGTTGATCCTGAATTTGACAATGATTGATGAAAAAGGTTAAGGTGCAGCTCAAGGAAGCAGTAAGTCTTGAAATGGATATGAGGTTAAAGTTAAAATTAGGCTCATATAACACATTTGTGAGGTATAGCAGGTCGAAAAAGATTATAGTGCCAGCATAATTAGTAGTGACCTGATTTTTATTGGGCAAGGTGATATAAACTGGATTAACTCTTTTGAAATTTTGATAGGAACCCAAGGAGCAACATACATGATCTGTTGCTCCTGTATCAAGAATCCATGAAGCATATTTTGTTTTATATGATGATGTGAATGGAGGATTACCTGAATTGAGTTGTTCTTGATGCATAGAGGTTGAATTAGGAACAGAAAAGATCATTGGATTAGCATTGGGGATACCTTGACTTATGGACTGTTGAATTAAGTTCTTTAGTGCACTGTGTTGAGCTGGAGTAAAAGCCAAATTCAGGTCCTGTTTTTCTTCCTTAGGCACACAATTCATGAAGACATCTTCTTGGTGTGCTTGTTGCTCACTACCTGGTCCAGCATAATGGTTGATGTTACTTGAATTATTCTGATACCCTGGGGGAAACCCATGCTTTTTGTAGCATGTCTCTATTGTATGTCCAGTCCTTTGACAAAAAATGCATGATTTCTAACCTCTACCTCTTCCCGATGTGTTGTAACCGCCTCTGTTGGTTGAGTTGAATCTGTTATTGACCATACCTCTCTATCCTCTTCCTCTTTGTCTAGGCTCATAGTTGTTGTTGTTTGTTGATAAATTTGCTAAAAGATTTGGTTCTTCAAACTGCATCTGTCTTTCTTGCTGAATGAGAATGGAGAAAACCTTGTTGATAAGGGGAAGGGGATCCATCATCATAATCTGTGATCTAACTGCTGAAAATTGTTCATTTAAGCCTCTCAAGAAGCAGATCACATGGTCATTCTCCTTGTAGCTTTTGATGATGGGGATCATGGTACAAGTGCATACAATGGCACAGAGGCATGGTGGCATAGGTCTATAGTCATCAAGTTGTTGCCATAGACCTTTCATTTGTGTGTAAAATTTGTCAACTGATAGATTGCCTTATTTGATGGAATGAATCTCACCAATCAACTCAGAGATGCGAAATATGTCACCTTGGTGGTATCTTTAATGAAGATCATTCCAAATTTCTTGAGCTCCTTCCATCCATAAAACGCTTTGTACAATGGATGGATCGATGGACTGAATTAGCCAAGATACAACAAGGTTGTTGCATCTATTCTAGGGGCTGAGCATTTGGTCATTAGGACCCATGTAGTATGGGTTGGTCAGATCTTGGATTGGATTCATCAATTTATTTGGCATTGTTGCTAACATAAGATGCGTTTTTGACAGTATGATAGAGAGAAGAGAAGAAATAAAAGGGAGAAGAAGAAAGAGTAAGTGGCACAGCGGTAGCAGAGACACCCTTACAAGGGTGCTCTGATACCATGTAAACTTTGAGTCATCATCATGAAGGAAAAAAGCAAAAATCAATGATTAAGAAAATCTTAAGTGAAAGAAGAAAGAAAGAACTCAAAATGAAAAGAAACTAATATTGATTGTATTGAATGAATGAAGAATAATAGATGATTTGTTATAAGGCTCTACACTCTTATTTATAGCAGAAAAGTAGAAGCCTAACTAGAGTCTAACAACTAAAACAGAAAACAGCTAGAAAGGGAAATTGGTTTAACTAACTAACAACCAGAAAACTAAGAAATAGAAAGAAGGCCAAGAAAGTTATTTAATCAGTTTGAGCTTTTATCAAAGTCTCTTCTTCTGCATCATTAAACACAAAGGCTGTCCCCAAAAAAAGCTATTTTTGAAAAAATTAAGCACAATCTACACATTCAAAGAACATCAAATTAATATCCATAACACACACATTCCATGTAACTTTTGTCACATTTCTAAATTCCCATAACCAGTGACCATTAATCCTAACTCATTTGCAAATAAAAAAAATACTTTAGACATTACAATGTTTCTTATTGTATCTGGTGCTTCTTCTATTTTCTATAATCCACTTAATATTGTTAAAATCTATTTAATTAATAAGATGAGAGCATATAAGAAAAAAATAGGATTTATCGATGAGATGAATGAAGGGTAGAGCGAAGAGTACCTTTTCTTCAAAATCAGATTCTTCAATGGCGAGAAGGCGTTCTTCATTATGAGGTTGTGGCCATTGAGAGGGAAGAAAAAACAACGTCGGAATTGTCCTTGTTGATAATGGGTACTGTGTCATATACGCCGAGATCTGTGACATTTTTTTGTGGATCAGTGCTCCAAAACAAGATTTGTAGGAGTAATATTATATCCTCCTACAAGTGACATATGTCACTTTCTTGTTGGTATGAAAATTAGTAGGAGATATATTATTTTTATTTATAATAGAGTTTGAGATTTTAATAAAGAAAAAAAAGTATTCACTTATACTATCACTCTATCTTATATCACTAATATTTGATTATTATTAACTTTTAAATATACATGATACAAATAAATAATTGATGATGTATAATTTTTTAAATGAGTACATAGATATTATATTCTTTAATAAATATTAAGCTAAAACATTATATTATATTGGTGATTCAGATATAATGGATTATCTAATATCTAAGTAGCCTTTTATAAACATTGAATCTCGGATACAAGTCTTCTCAAGTATATTCTCATTGTTGTTCATGTATATGATGATATAAAGCCTAATTTTATCTTCTCCAAAATACACAAAAATAAATTTTCTTTCAAAATATTTTTTAAATAAATAAAAAATAGTAATGAGTTAAAAAAAAGAGTTACCAATATATATATTTTCAAATATAATAATAATCCTCTTTTTGAATTTAAGTTAACAAATAACTCTCCAGTTCAATATCCGAATCTCCAAATACTATCATTGTTACCAATTCTCCATCAAATAACTCCCATGTTCTCATCTCTCTTAATGCTGGCACCCAAATTCATCCCAAATTATCAGGCAGCAATTATCCTGTTTGGAGAGTCCAATTCAATGCCTTATTAGTAGACTATGACCTTATAGGATATGTTGATGGCACCCACCCTTGTCCTCTAAAACACACTGAAACAGCCAGCGCTATCATCAATCCTGACTACACTCACTGGATGCGCCAAGACCAGTTGATTGTACTTGCTATAGTCAGTTCAGTTGCTGACACGATCACTAACATGCTTGGTGGTGTGAAAACCTCCAAAGACGCATGGCAAACACTGAAAACCATGTTTGCGAATTCCTTTAGGAGTCGCATTTTATCACTCAAGGAGAAGCTGCCACATCTCAGCAAAGGAGACCTCTCCATCACTGCGTATATGCAACAAATCAAGACTTTGTCTGGTGAGCTTGCCATTATCCATCAACCACTAGATAACACAGATCTGGTGTTGTACACTCTCAATGGTATTGGTGCTGAGTTTCGTGAAGTGGCAGCTGCCATCAGAGCTCATGATACTCCCATCAGTTTTGAAGAATTACATGAAAAATTAGAGGACTTTGAAACATACATCAAGCGATCAGCCCAGTCCATTGACAACGTGATACCCACTGCTCATGCTGCTCAACGTTATAGACCTTCCTACACCAACACCAAAGCCCCTCACTGGACTCCTTCCTCTAAGTCACAGTCTGGACCTCACTCCAGTAAGCGTGTCATTTGCAAATACTGTCACAAACCGGGTCACACAGAGAAGGTTTGTTACAAACTTTATGGTTATCCCAATCGCACCATCAATAATGCCACTCATCCCCCTGCTGCCATGTATGCTAAAAACACTTCCACATACTCTTCTCCTAAGTGGATCATGGATTCTGGGGCAACTCATCATGTCACAAATGACTTGCAAAACCTGTCCTTCAATACTCCATACACAGGTTCTGATCAGCTTTTAGTTGGAGATGGTTCAGGTTTGAATATTAGTCATACTGGTACATCTTTCATTCATTCACCCTCCTCTCATTTTCAACTAGCTGATATATTGTGTGTGCCCTCCATTAAGCAAAATTTGTTATCTGTCTCCAAGCTTTGCAAAACTAATTGTGTATCCGTTGAATTTTTCCCAAAACATTTTTTGGTAAAGGACTTGAAGACAGGAACAGTCTTGATGCAAGGACATCACCACAATAATCTCTACACCTGCTCTCTTCCACCGTCCAGCAAAGCTTCTCTAGCTTCCTTTCAGTTTCAAGCAAATACGGTCCATACGTCCTCTTCCAGACCGTGGCACCACATCCTTGGACACCCATGCCATCGGACTCTTCATCATCTCAAGTCTAAGCATTCTTTTTCAATAAATTCCTCAGCATCAGCAACTTGCACCTCATGTCAATGTGCTAAGAGTCACAAGCTGCCATTTTCGAATCACAACATTCAAACATCACAGACTCTTCAACTAGTATACACTGATGTTTGGGGTCCTGCACCAATAAAATCTTTTGATGGCTTCTTATATTATGTAATCTTCGTAGATCATTTTACTAAATATGTCTGGATGTATCCCTCAAGAAATAAATCCGATGTTGCATCCATTTTTCCTAAATTCAAATTGGTTGTTGAAAAGTTCTTCTCTTTCCCACTCATTGCACTCTATTCAGATAATGGTGGTGAGTTCATCAAACTAAGACATTTCCTAGCTTCTCATGGTATCACCCAATACACAACACCTCCTCATACTCTAGAACTGAATGGCACAGGTGAGCGACGCCATAGACATATTGTGGAAACAGGTAGAACGCTTCTTCACCATGCCAAATTACCACCACAATTCTGGTCAAGTGCATTCCAAACAGCAGTGTACCTTATCAACCGTTTACCCACCCCAATCCTCAATATGGACTCACCATATGCTAAGTTATTTCATAAACAACCTAATTATAACCACCTTCATGCATATGGTTGTCTCTGTTTTCCTTGGATTCGACCATACACCACCTCCAAACTCCAACCTCGGTTTGTCCCATCCATATTCTTAGGCTATTCAAACTCTCAGTATGCCTACATCTGCCTTGACCCCATCTCCAACAAAACCTACATATCTAGGCATGTAACCTTTGTAGAAAACCAATTTCCCTACCAAGCCCTAACAACCTCAACCACACAACTCCCACCCCCTGTAGTCACTGACATTTCCCCTCACCATATCCTACCCACCACAATACGCACCACACTCACACCCACTATCCAGTCTGTGTCGACCTCATCCCCTACATCGACCTCATCCCACTCTCCCATAGAACAACATTCCAGTGGATCACCCAGTAACATGCCTCAGTCTAGCCACACACCAGCAAACTCTCCCATACCCGATGCCTCTTTTGAAGCCTCTACTCAACCTACAACTCATCATTCCCCACCTGCTACCCGCACCCACCCCATGACAACCAGATCCCAAAACAATATCTACAAACCCAAACACCTACTCACCGTAACCAAACATCCTATACCTGAAAATCTGGAACCTTCGGGTCTCACTGAAGCTAGGAAACATGCTCATTGGAGACATACAATGTCAGAAGAATTTGATGCACTACTTCGCAATGGAACTTGGGAGCTACAATCAGCTCCGGCAGCTACAAATATTGTTGGGTGCAAGTGGCTTTTTCGCATCAAGCGGAACCCAGATGGCAGCATATCACGCTACAAAGCAAGACTTGTAGCAAAGGGATTCACTCAGACTCCAGGCCTGGACTTCAAGTAGACCTTTTCTCCTGTGATCAAGCATCAAACCATCAAAGTAATACTTACATTGGCTCTAGCTCAATCTTGGCCGTTGCATCAGCTAGACATAAATAATGCCTTCTTACATGGAAAGTTATCTGAAGTTGTTTTCATGCAGCAACCACCAGGATCTGTTGATCACAAACATCCAGATTATGTGTGCCGGTTGCATAAGGCCATCTATGGTTTACGTCAAGCACCCAGGGCATGGCATGAAGCACTAAAATCCTTTATTCTTTCTTATGGATTTAAGATGACTCACAGTGATCCCTCTCTATTCTATTACTCTTCCAATTCGGTAAAGGCATACTTCCTAGTCTATGTTGATGACATATTGGTCACCGGGAACTCTGCTGAATTTGTGTCTAGGTTTATCCATGCCCTATCGAATACTTTCTCTCTCAAAAATCTGGGTGCTCCAACTTATTTTCTTGGCATCGAACTGGTTCCTACTAAAACAGGTTTATTTATGTCCCAACATAAATATATCCGTGAACTACTTGCCAAACACAACATGGAGGGAGCCAAACCAAGTCTCACACCTCTTTGCACCACAACTTCTCTTTGTTTGCATGATAGTTCCGCTGCCACTGATTCATTCAAATTTCGCAGCATTCTTGGTGCCCTTCAGTACATCACACTCACAAGGCCAGACATCTCTTTTGCCGTCAACAAACTTTCCTAGTTCATGCACAAGCCCACTGATATACACATGCAGCAGCTGAAACGCACACTAAGGTATCTCAAAGGTACTTTAAATTTTGGCCTACAACTACACAAACCATCGTCTTTGTCTCTTGTTGCCTTTAGTGATGCGGACTGGGCTGGCAACTTGGATGATAGAACGTCCACATCAGGGTACATTATTTACTTGGGAGGCAATCCAGTTTCTTGGACATCAAAACGACAACGAAGTGTAGCTAGATCCTCCACAAAAGCGGAGTATAGGGCAGTGGCGAACACATCAGCCGAGATTTCTTGGCTCATGAATTTATTGTCTGAATTTGGCATCAACGTATCTCCTTCTCCACGTATTCTCTGTGATAATATTGGTACTACATACTTGTGTGCCAATCCACTATTTCATTCTAGGATGAAACACTTGGCCCTAGACTATCACTATGCAAGGGAACTAGTTCAACGTGGATGCCTCTCAATCTCTCACATCTCAACCCAGGATCAAACTACTGATGTTATGACCAAGCCCATCTCCTCTACAAAATTCACAAACTTTCGCATCAAGATGCATGTCACTGATGGCACCATGCTCTTGAGGGGGCGTAAAGGATAAGGATTCTCATTATCTAGTTGTTGTAACAACCCACAATATGTGCCATATTATCTTGCAGTTATAACAGTATAGTTTTATCTCTAGCTGCTATACTTTAGGAACAGCTTTACAATCTGTTACAAAGTTTCATTCACTTCATGTAACTATATATATACGTGTTTCATATCAATACAAAAGCAAGCAATTTATATACTCTTTATATGTGACATAATTTAATCTTTATTACAAAATAGTAAAATGCTAATGTGAATTTGAGATCATCATACTTTTAAGGCCAGCCCGGAGACATATGACATCACTCTAAGCTTACCATGATTATGCAAAATTCACCCATAGATCAATAGGGCCCTTTGGCGGGTCGATCAACCTATGATAAACATGCAAAAGTAGCCATCCTTTGTGGTATAAGGGCACCAAAGTAAAATGATATCCTTATCACTCGGGCATGGATGACAGAGTCAATTAATTTTAGAGATGGTAACTCCAATTTTAAGGTACGTAATAAAGATAAAGGAATAAAAATGGTAGGCTTACCATGTCATTCAAGAGGTACAATTTACGAGGTTTTTGGAACATTTAAAAGTCATAGTCCCACAACGATGTACGATGATATGTCTACAGTGGACTCCATATAAGGTTATAAACTTCTAAAGATCACCGGACTGCATTGAATCTTGAAAGAAAGGAAACAAAATATTATAAGTTAGAAATGAGAAAAGACTAACTCCTCAAGCGTCTAACTCAAGACACTAAGAACAATATGGATATACCATCATACTAACACTAGATATGATACAAGGTTAACACAAGGGAGCAAATATTCGTCATACCCTAATATAATATATAATACTCACATATAGGACATGTGCGTGCAAAGACACAAGCTACATAGTATTTAGTGGGTTGGAAAACATACAAACCTTTGGAAAAAAACACCCCTAAAAGTTGCAAATCAGAGGTAGCATGTATGTGTACAAATAAATAATGCTTATTTCTACAAAGTAGATAATTAAAGGCATATATATATGGCTTAAAAACGAAAACAAAATAAACAAGGTAAAAGGTTACTGAGATCCATGCCACCCATGGCTATCAGTTTGACTCCCTTAGGAAAAAATTCTCAATGGACTCACAAATTGTTGCGACCCAACTTTTAAGTATATCGATTACACGACTTTTAAAAAAAGAAGAAGTGATATTTCACCATCATCCAAATAATTTCGAGATGCCGCCACATTTTTGTGGACAAAATTTAGAAAACACTCACCACAATATTTTTAGCCTACGGCAACACCACCAACTTCAACGGTTCTAAAACCGTGGTCTTAAAGTATCAAAGACCACGATTTGAAAACCATTTCCTATTCATCATATTAGACCACAGTTTTTAACAATGTTGTAGTAGTTGTTCTAAAACTTTGGCCTATTGTACCCTAAGACCACGGTTTTAAAACCGTTGATTGTACTTTAAGACCATGATTTTGTACCAGTTGCTTGTTTATGTCTATCAAAACCGTTCTCAATTACTTTTTTATTTTGTTTAACTTATTACTTTTAAGTTTTTTTCTTTTTGTAACTCATTGTCTTCTTCTTCTAACCCTAGTGTTCTTCTCCAAAACTTCTCTTCAACGTTGCTCTGGCCATTAGAGCCTCTCGAGATGCTTCAACGCTGCTCTTATGCTTCAAGCCTCAATACCTATACGTCATCCTCAACGCTATCATCATTTCCATTCTCGCCTCCTCTGTTCCTTATCACCACATGAGTAAATCATTCTACCACCAACATCGCGAGTAAAGCATTCTTCCACCAACATTTTGTTCATGTGTAATTGAAGAGGAGCTAACCTTGATGATGGAGAAGAGGAGCTAACCTTGATGGTGACACAACCAATTTCATTGAAACTGAACAGTTGTTTGAAATTCAAGATTCCAGGTCCTCATTTTTGCAGGTAATGTTTACACTCTAATGAAGTATCAACTTCCAGTAATTCCTTTCAATAGTTTCTCCTCTGAACAGTTGGTTATGTTTTTCATTTTTGTGTCTCTTATCTTATTTTTCTTCTCTGATACATTTTTCTCCTTTCATATGTTATGGAAGATATGTGCCAAATAATTTCATAAAAAGAAGAAATGATATTTCACCATCATCCAAACATTTTGGTGCACAAAATTTAGAAAACAGTATTCTTTATATTCAATTTAGAAAATAAGATCATTGAACAAAAAAATCTGACTTCATTCGAAAGTCATTACAGATTAAGGAAGGTATTAACATCACATATGCACGCATCAAAATATTAACCATTGCTAATTGCATACACTAATTTATGTTGAAATTATAGGGTTAAAGTATAGAAGGAGAAAAAAGAATGCTCAATATAATAAATTATATAGTAGTATGAATGATGATATTGTGTTTTATCTGACTGTCTTAAAAGACTTATAACTAACTCATATTTATACTAATATCATACTCCTAATTAAATAACAAACAAATCATAATAAAATAATTTGTATCCTAAGAGATCTTCTAATATCCTAAGAGATCTTCTAATATACTATACACAAATATGATCATAATATAAGATATTCTCTTAATATATTCTAAGATATTATCATATATTCTAATATTCCCCATCAAGCTAAAACTTACTGCGCTTAGCTTGTTATAAATATTCCCTTTAAAATAAAAGTAAACATAATAATTACTTGAACTTCCCCAAACATAACTTCAAATGATTGCAAATGTTGATGAAATCTGAAATGAATTGGTCAATGATCAATGATGAGCTTTTCGATCTCTTAGAAAAATAATTGAAGAATGTGAAGACAACAACACTTAACCATCCATGACAGAAGCTATCTCAAAGTTTAACCACCATGTCAATTCAATACCCGAAGGCAATTCAATACCCGAAGGTAATTTCAATACCCGAAGGCAATTTCAAAACCCGAAGGCAATTTCAATAATGATTATCGTGCAACAAGAAACACCAAACAACATAGAAAAGGTAGACTACTCAGTCAGTAATGAACCCGAGTTAGACCAACAAATGTTCCTCCAATGATCAATACATATCTAGAGATCCCAAAAACAACTGTCACATAATCAATGTAACAATCGAGCTATTCGAATTTTAGACTTAAGTTTCATGGCTTCATTTGTATACCCAATACTAATGAGACCATCAACAACAGCTCGCTGAGTGGCCCTTAAGATGCTATTTCTGGTCAACGGCTGGCTTATGTCATCATCCACTAATGTGAACGTCTCCAGCAATTCCAACAACAATGACGGGCAACTCTCTTTCAAATACATAAAAGCTTCAGACTGCATTACAACTCCCAAGTTTGTTGGATTTTCAATATATTTTAAGTACATTGCCTTAAGCTATGGACAAGACTTTGGTACTGCCTGTACCAACATTCAATGTTATCAATAGTGGCTCACATGTAGGAAATAAGCTGGCAATGTAGGAATTTATGATTTTCTCCGTTGGTGCTTCTTATTTCAAAGAAGCAATAAAGATGGGTGTAGAAGTATACCATTACCCGAAGTCTGTGATTAAAAAGAAATATGGACAAGATGCAACAAATGTTGGGTGATGCAACAAGAAATATGGACCACAATTGCAAAAGCTGGTTATACACTGGAAAGGTTGTAATTGGAATGGATGTTGCTGCTTCTAAATTTTATGATAACAAGGACAAAACATATGACTTGAATTTGAAGGAGGATAATAATGATGAATCAGAGAAAATCTCACGAGACAGCTTGAAGAATGTATACAAATCATTTGTGACATATTATTCAATTGTGTTCATTGAAGATCCATTTGATTAGGATAACTGAGAGCACTATTCAAAGTTAACAGCTAAAATTGGCCAGCAAGTGTAGATTGTTGGTGATGATCTCCTTGTCACCAACCTAAAGCGTGTGGAGAAAGCAATTAAGGAGAAGTCCTACAATGCCCTTTTGGTAGAGGGAGAAGGTGTAAATGAGGAAGCATGAGGTTTGTTGTGATGCTTTCGTTAGTATTCAGGTGAACATGTTCCTAACATACTAAGGTTCCATAAGAGTCTTCATTTTCTTCAGAGTTGTCACTTCACATCCCCTCCTTCCAGAGTTGTAGCTACAATACTAGATAGAGGTGAGTAGGACCCGATCATGATCGAGTCTGAATAGGTCATGATAGGTCCGAACCACAAAAGACGTGAGCCACTTCAAAAATTCTATATAAAATAATTCCCCTCAAGTTGGAGCATATACATCATATGAATCCAACTTGTGATCACAAGCCTAAACTTTTCTCAAGGCAGATACCATGACTCTGATACCATGTTGAAATTATAGGGTTAAAGTATAGAAGGAGAAAAGAGAATGCTCAAAATAATAAATTATATAGTTGTATGAATGATGATATTATGTTTTATTTGATTGTCTTAAAATGCTTACAACTAACTCATATTTATACTAATATCATACTCCTAATTAAATAACAAACAAATCATAATAAAATGATATGTATCCTAAGAGATCTTCTAATATCCTAAGAGATCTTTTAACATACTCTAAACAAATATGATCATAATATAATATATTCTCTTAATATATTCTAAAATACTATCATATATTCTAATAATTTATACCCTAAACTTGTTTGATCAAACATTTAATTATTAAAACAATAGATGAGAGAAAATATGCATTTTTATTATTATGTTTGACGAGAGTTTACCTTGCTCCTATGTATATATCTGTGTAATAAAGAAATCAAGACTACGTAGTTCTAGGTAGAAAATTGATTAATGTGTTGATTTAATTTTAATTAATTGAGGTTGAAAGAAAAGAGGAAGATCATAGATCACCCTTCTTAGTTCTAGAGATATCAGAGACAATACTAATGATCACGACCAATTCTCAATTTGAATATTAAGGAAAGAGACAATACTAATTGTGGTCACTCTTCCCATTATCATTTTGATTTAACAAAAAACATCTAATAATATTTATTTTTTATTAAAGGAATTATTTTAAATAATTAATTAATTGAATCGATAAAAAAGAGATAACATCAGTCATGAACTGCCTTCCCACTTCCGGAGATGGCACATACAATATTAACAAACATGACCATTTCTTAACCTCTAGTAGAAAGAAAAATACGACAAGAATCACAATCTTCCTAATAAATTTCCAAATTAATTTTTTAATTAATTGTATAATTAAAAGATAACTTGATTTAATTGATAAAATATTTTTTGAACGATTAATTAACATGAATAATTTTTTAATTAGGAAACAATAATGTTAAAATAATCATTTTGAAGGCTTTAAGAATGAGATTAAGAGTAAAAAGACAACATTGACTGTGATTTATCTCCCAATCCTACGAGATGTTAGAGAAATACTAATGACTATGATATTTATCAATCCAAGTTGGAAGGGGAGATATGATATAAGTTGTGGCCCCCTCTTAAACTATTGATAATATATTCTAATCATTTATAACAATATTTAAATATATTGTCACAACTAGACTTTTAAGTATATATTAGTTACACAACTTAGGAAGAAAGAGAAAGTAAATTTTACCTCTTCCAAGTGACTTATAGCCATCACCATGTTTTTGGAATAAAACATTAGAAAAATCTTTATGTTAGGTCAAATTTGGAATATATTGTTATTAAACAAGAATTCTAAGCTAAAAAATCAAGTTAGAGAAGATATTAACACCTCATGTTATAGATACCCTCGCTAAATTCACAGAATAATTTATTTCTTAGACTTGTTCGATTAAACATTTAATTATTAAAATAATAGGTGAGAGAAAATATATTTTATCATCTTTGAATCCAGGGGATCGTGTGACATATAGTTATTCATTCCTTAATCTATTCAAGAATGGAATTTCCTCATTCATTTGATAGGGTATAATATTATATTGTGTAATAAAATATAATAATATTCGATTTGTTCTAATCTTGAATATGATATCTTGCTGATCATCCAAAGAATCTTCAAGCTTGTTCTTGGTTTGAGCTTCTGAGTGGTTGAGATTGAGATCTACAAAAGATTCATCTAACTCTGATAATCTCTTGTCATGTTATATTTCTCTACAACCAAGACTCTACAATTATAAACTCTACATCCTTTAGAAGTTTCATAATTTATCAATAAAATTTAGTTTGGTTTTTTTCATCGGGAGATTGTTGGAACCATAATGGTCTTAGTTTTCAAGTTAAATACTTTTATGGACTAACTTATTAATCTCCTAGCTTTCCAATGATATATGTTTTGATGAATAACAAATAATTAAATTTGGGAAGCAAAAATACGTAAGTGTTCATCTATGCTTACGTTTTTATATCCGAAAGAAATAAACAAAGAAATACTTTTTAATACCACTTGAAGCTATATATGGAAAAACATTTTTGGAATGTTAAATCAAACGTGTCCACTAACTAAGCTTTTCTAATGAGTTATCGTGTCTAGTAACAATTGAGTACAATGACAATCACGCCCATTGAGAAATGCAACTAATGACATTTGTGTATAGGACCAAGTGTGTCCAAAGTCACGTGTGTCGAAGACAAATGTATTTAAATGACAATTGCGTCCAAAGAGCATCACATCAAATGGTAGGGTCTGGCTCCTCTCCTGTAATGGAGAGGCCAGTGAGTTCTCAGATTGCGACACGTGTAATAAAAAAAATGGACGGCTGAGATTTAAAATTGTATTACGTGTAATCGATTACCATATGGTGTAATCGATTACACCAGTTAAACAGTGTAATCGATTACACAACCATGATAATCGATTACATGATGTAATCGATTACACTATACTCGTAATCGATTACAACATATTAAAAGCATCAGATATGTGCATTTTTCACATTGTAATCGATTACAGAAAGCCGTTGAGTTTGTATTTTAAATTTTTAACTGGTGTAATCGATTACACCATGTGGTAATCGATTACGCTTATCAGAACCATGTCTTTCTATTTTTTTTTAAAATATGTAATCGATTACCAGGGTTGTGTAATCGATTACACTGTTTAACTGGTGTAATCGATTACACGTAATACAATTTTAAATCTCAGCTGTCCATTTTTTTTATTACACGTGTCGCAATCTGATGGCTCACTGGCCTCTCCATTACAGGAGAGAAGCCAAACTCCAAATGGTAGTATACTTAATCTTTACTCATCCAATCATTTCACCTTAACTCAAATAATTTTGATATACACATTTAACGCGAATGATTGTTATTTCAATTATTATCCCCGTATAAATGTTGTGGTTCTAGGTAAGAGAAACTTATTCCTCTTGGAAATGCATATATTTATTTACTAAACTCTTTGTACGAAGAAGACAAACTTGCACACACAAGAATAATAAAAAACATATCTAAACAGAGCAAGAAGATAACTCTTCAACCAAGTAAACAAAAATACTCAAATGCATCAAGAATAAGTGTTCATATACATAGGATCCAACACATTTATTGAACATCTGAACATGATTGAAAACACAACAAATTCTTGTATTATATACTTCTTGGTATTAGATTCAACGGATCTCATTGCATTAAATCCTAAATCTAAATGGATATATACATTTTGGAAATCATTGGAGCATCTATAAAAAAATATTGAAGATCATCTATAAAAGAAGACTACTTCATAAGAATGAAGTAGATAATATAGATTATAAGTTACATACATAAGAAATAAATGCAACCATACAAGAGTCATACATTTGTTTAGAACTATATAGATATATTGATTGTCTAGAACCAAAGCTTAAGTGTATATTGTTATATATATATTGCATAGATAAAGAGAAAATATTGAGAGTTTATATTGTAAGTCTTAGGATATTATCTTTAATGAGTGTTAGACTCAATTGATATCAAATCTTTATATCCTCACCCACTGAGTTGTAAAAGATAAAACTAGAAATCTCCTTTCAGAATTAGAGCCTAAAGACTCTTAGTAGAGAAAGACTACTTGTCAAAAAGAGATGTTTAATATTTATACTATTTTGATGGAAAATCCTTATAACAGAAGGGACGAGACATAACTATTAAGAGTAAATCAGGATAAAATCTTTATGTCATCTTCGATCCATTACCTCTTTAGTCCTTTCATTTGTACTAACTGTGTGGTATTGAACTTGTTATGAGTTAACCTTTTTAAAACAATTTTAGTTTAAGTGTTCGCTATATCATTTCATGTGAAAAAGTTTTTTAATAAAGAATCATTTTCTAAAAACTTAACAAATACAATTCAACCTCTTCTTCTTGAAAAAGAAACATGTACAATATTGAATATGCAAGTATTTACTTTCATATTTAGGGGCAAAATTGTCATCACATTGCATCCAAAGGTAAAAGTATCACATCATCGTATTATTTTATCCTTTTGATTTTAATATATTTTGCTCTCTTCATATGTTTGCATGTACTAACTTCACAATGGGTTAATATTTTTAATAAAAGATCTGCAGAAGATAGTTTTATTTTAATTAGAGAATATCTAAAAATGCATTTCAAGTCATTTTTATGATATTCAAGTTACATGTTAATGTCTCTGTTATACCTATATGATTTTTTGTAAAGGCAAGATATATGAAATTTTGTTTTACTCTAATTGTACAAATTTTTTTAGTTTATACCTATACATATTACTCTGCGGCTAGTTTTATGTTGTTGTTTCAGTTGGATGAATGGGGGAGGGGGAGAATGCTTTCAACTCTTGTTTGCTGAATGAATGAGTGAAGTGGACGGTTTAAGTCTAAGATTGTTGTCTCTGCTGGTAGTTGGTTGTTGCTTTTAATTTTACTAACATCACGTTGATCTAGTGATATAATCTCCTGCTAAATCCACATAGAGACAAAAAAGTGAAGAGTTCTATTCTTGAGAGCGATATTATTAGGTGAGATAATCACACATCTCAGAATGATTAATTCCTTACCCACAAAGTGAGGAAATACCCTTTGAAATACAAAAAAAAAAAAAAATAGCATGTTGCCTCATATTTTAGGATATTTAACCATTTAACACAATGCTAAGGAGCATTGTTAGAATTCACTAACAACTATTTCTTGCACAAGAAGCAAGTAGTGATGATCGATTATTACTAAAAACAAAACACTAAGAATATGCATTTGATATTAAAACTTATACTTCCATGAAAACATTATTTTAATTTATAAAAACGCATTTGAGATAAAACGCTTGTGTTAACTTGTATAACATAATTTTCGTAGAAAATATTACGAAGATAAATTTGAGTGTTATAAGATGCCTAAATATAGTAATTGTGCTAATTTAATGCTTTATAGTTCTCATTGAAATTTGTAACAACTTTTTATGTTTTAGCAAATTCACACTAATATACCTACAAAATATTGGTATACTGGTGTAAGGTTTTAGTAAATCCCCGAAAGAACAAAAAGTTAATTATTCAATTCTTATTAGCGACACTTGTTGGAATGAATAGTCATGCATTTCAAAAGAGATTAGTTACTTACCCAAAAGGTGATGAGATACTTTTTGTATTACCAAAAAAAGTTAACACACATTTTTTTTTGGTTTTTGTATGAAATGAAGAAATTTTTTTATGAAATAAAACTGAATGATAGTTTTTTAACTATGTATCTCAAAGTCATTTTAAATGACACAATTCAAATAATATTTATTTTTTATTAAAAATATTTTCCCGTAAACATATTTAATTTGCACTAATCAAAAAATAAATTTACAAATGAATTTCCAAACACCTCCCTAGTTGAGTGAGATTATATGTCTGTTAGAGAGCATAGCAGGGTTTGCATATGTAGTAGGTCATCCCATGTTCACAAGGTCAGTCTCCATGTGCCCTTTTGATTAGTTTATAGCTCCCAGACTCTTACATTACCCTCTTTCTCTTTTTGGTCTTATAATTTTTCTATACAAATTGTTTATGACACTCAACCCTTGACTTATTTGCTACTAGGAGATTTATAGCATGAAAAAAATAGGATACTTATAATTATTCTTTATAAATATGGGTATTAGAGATTAAGGAAATCAACAAAATTGATACATGAATAGAGAGTTTATAGTAATGTTAGAAGGTTTGTTACCGTAAAGAATTATATTTAATGATTATATCATTCGTAATTTATTTGGATATTTTTTTTGAATAATTGAAAATAATTAAATATGAATAGTAGACGATGTAATAATAATATATAAAATTTATACACTGTTTGTATATACATTTTTTACTTAAAATATTTTATTTATAAAGACAAAAATCACTATAAAACATTTAGGATGAAGGAGAAAAAATATTTGTTTTTTTATATATGAAGGCATTGTATAAAGAAGAAAACATTTAGGATGAAGAAGAAAAAATATTTTATTCATTCTTTTCTATTTATTAAAAAATATTTTTAAGACACCCATTAATATTATGTTAAGTTTTTTTTATAAAATTATCTTCATTAATCGAGTTGAAAGATAAAAAAAAATTCAAATATCATCATTAATAAGGTGAATAAAATAATAATAATTGATGTAAATTGATCTTCATTAATAAGGTGGATAAAATAATAATAATTGACGTAAATTGATTTAAAGATCCAATAAAAATATTATAATATGATGAAATTAAAATTTTATTAAAATTGTTAATTAACAAATCATTTTGGATTATAATAATTCATCATGCATAATCTCAATCCATTTCATGAGTCATGATTCAGTCTGCAGAACAACTATATGTTCACAGTAATCAAAACAAACTAATATCCATCAAACCTTACCATCTTACTGTTCCAAACCAAACAATATCATTATAATATGCCAACAATTAACCTTAATCTCTGTCAATGAATGAGTAATAATAACTAGTAGTAGGTTTTTACTTGAGGGCTTAGTGATTGGTTCTTTTCCATGTTCCCCTTTTGGGGATTCTTCTCTTTTCCCTATGAATTTTTCATTCAAAATATCTTTTTGGGCTTTGGGCTTTGCTTGCTATTCTTGTCACTCTCACTCTTTCTCTCTATCTCTTTCAATCATGTGGGTTCCATTCTTTTGCTTCCCCAAGGAAATGTAAAAAAAAATCAATAATCTGCTTCTACTGAAGAGTTTTTATCTCAGAGTCTCACTGACTCACTTTTTGAGATGTGGTTCTGAGCTTCAGAACAGAACAACACTGCAAACAGAGCATGTCTTTTGTGTAGTTCTCTGTTTCTTGTCAGCTTATCCATTTGCTGTTATGCAAATCAATATCAAGTTTCCATTGGGTTCTTTCTAGGGTTGAAAAAATTGTAACTTTACTAGCTCATGTAGTTTTTGAGCAATTTCCCAGTTACAGTTTTGAACAAAATTATGGAATCTGGAAGTGGGCTCTACTCAGTTGATGAATTCAGATTGGACCCCAAGTGGTTGATTGATCCAAAGAATCTGTATGTTGGTCCAAGGATTGGAGAGGGAGCTCATGCCAAAGTCTATGAGGGAAAGTAAGTTTGTTTCTTTTTGTTTGAAATTTGCTTAAAGTTGAAGATTCTATGTTTACCTAATCTGTATGTTGGTCCAAGGATTTGTGTTACTATTTAGTTCTTACTTCATAGAATTAGCACATCCATTGTTTCAATCTGTGTAAGTACTGATTTGTGACAGCATCATGCTTTGTTGCTTGATGTGTTGCTTAGAGTTAGGCTACATATTATGCAGTCACTTTGAAGTTTTGTTGAAGCCGACCCCACCTAGTAAGACTAAGACTCAATTGTTGTTGATTGAAGTTTTTTTGGAACTTCAGCTTCATTTCTTGATTTACAATAAAAGAAGAAGGGCCGAACCTGGTGTTAGAAGTAGTGATGGTCCTGAATTTGACATACCTGATCTGAGTTGATTGTTTCTAAATTATGTTGTTTAGTTGTGGTTATGTCACTCCTCTACTTAACTAACTTTTGGTGGGTTCATTTCAGATATAAAAACCAGGCTGTTGCTATTAAAATTGTACATAAAGGAGAAGCTCCCGAAGACATTGCTAAGAGAGAAGGCCGCTTTGCAAGGGAGGTGACTATGTTGTCCAGAGTGCAACATAAGAATTTGGTGAAGGTGGGAATTCGGTCTAGGCTCTCCCTGATTCTTATTCGTTGTGTGATCTGTTTTATGTTTCCTAAGTTTGCAGGATACTTAAGGAAAAAGATTTGTAAATATGCCTTGTGAAAATGTTTGCTACTTAGTAAGCCCCTCCAAAAAACAGACACCATTTCTCTTAACATTTTCAAGTACATGTAGAGTCTAAACCGTTAACTAGAGTGAGTATCTAAAGATTAACTTAAGTTTGCTCTTCGTCATTGGCCCAATTGTGGCATGATACCTTAATCGTAGATGGAGATAGATGGTTAGATGGGAAATGGTGATTGAGTATTTGGACTCCGTAATCGGTAGTTGGTAATTGGGTATATCACTTTCTTTCTTTTTTATTATAACTGGCAGTTGATTTTTTTTAAATAATTGGCTGTGTCCTACGCTGTCGGGCTTGTCCTTCCTTGTTTACGATGAAAAATATTTTTTTAATTGGATACTTGCGGACATGCCCTATGTGTGTCATTGTGTCCAAATCAGACAAGCGTCTGGTGCATGGACCCAACACCAAAACGATGTGTTACTGCTTCATAGTATGCTATGATATGAAGCACGGACACTTCAAAATATTTGCGAAGTCTTGTGTCGTATCCGTACTTTCCTAGATATTATGTTATTGAAGAAAAGATAGGCATGTCATATTCAAGGATTACTTGCTGTATGTCAAATTGCCAAAGCTGACAGTAAGCATTGCCACTTTCTTTGCCAGTTTATTGGTGCTTGCAAGGAGCCTGTAATGGTGATAGTCACTGAGCTCTTATTGGGAGGAACTTTGCGCAAGTATTTGCTTAACATGCGGCCCAAATGCTTGGAAACACACGTTGCTGTTGGTTTTGCCCTTGATATTGCCCGTGCTATTGAGTGTCTGCATTCCCATGGGATCATCCACCGTGATCTTAAACCTGGTAATAAATTAATTCTTTTCTGGTGAAATCAAATAAATGTAGGCTTGTATGCAGTCTACTTTACATTATGTTGCTTTTCTGCGGAAAATCATGTTCTATAGCAGTAATATTCTTTATGACAAGACTTCTATATTTTTAGTATCTGCTTCCCCATACGTGTTTTTCCATTTTCCTCTTTTTTATTAGTGTATATTTATATGATTGATGATAGAGCATTATGTTGTTCTTTGATCCATGTAGCCATCTCCACCTAGTGGGATTAAAGCTCGGTAGTTGTTGTCGTATTATTGTTTTCTTTTAATTATAGTTACATTCACTTATTAAACTCATTAGCAGAATTTGCGGGGAGAACAATATCACATTGTTGTTTCAAATTATTATCTTCTCAACCCTGGTGACCACATATGCTTACTTGCCTCTCATTCATTGAAATTAGATGCCAGTATACCACTATCTACCTTTGATATGTTATGTCAGAAGGAAACCTCCTTCAGATGATTTATAATTTTGTACAAACAGTTTTAAGGCTTCAAAATTATATTTACTATGATAACGTAGAATCTAAATCTTCAAGGAATATACTGAAATGTGTTTTCTCTTAGGTATTGTTTCATGTTACAGAACAATCATAGAAACATGAAAGTGATGAAACAGCTTTGAAGACCACTTTTCTTCTTGCACGTTTGTGTTTCAACAGTGCAATATATGATTATGACTGTTAGGTTATGTTTTCTTCCGTTCTTGTCATATGATATCACGTTTGTTTGTAGGAACTATCCTTATTTCAACTATCATTTCTGTAATTTTGAGTCCGTGTTTTTCATAAAATTTATACTTAAATAAACAGGCTTTTCTTGTTTCTTCCCTTAGTAACAGATTCCCTTTTTCATGTTTGTATTATTTGTTAATAATTAAAACATTATCCAGTGCTCCACTAAGACATGATTAGTTCATTGATTGATTATAATATGTGCTCCAACAAGTACTTCTTTAAAGGGACTTCGACTAGTTAACTGTTTTCATTTGCATAAATGACCTTGGAAAAGATTTCTATATGATAGCACTGTTTATATAGCTTTCTGCATACACTTTTCATTGTCATGGCTATAAAAACAGGTAGTGTTATTCATGTTCTGCTTTTGTTGTTCAGTACTGGAGCTTCTTTTTCTCAAATGTATAATTTTCCAAAGCATAAAACATATGCATAAAATACGAGTTTTATTTTCCCTTTTCCTTTACGCAGATAACTTACTATTGACTGAAGACCAGAAAACAGTGAAGCTAGCAGATTTTGGCTTAGCAAGAGAAGAGACATTAACTGAGATGATGACCGCTGAAACAGGAACTTACCGCTGGATGGCTCCAGAGGTATATCTATAAACAGAAATGCTTCGTCTGTCTTCTCGTCATATTTATGAGCACGTGTTTTCTGATCCCAGTGACAATTGACAAATTGCAGTTGTATAGCACTGTCACATTGAGGCAGGGTGAAAAGAAACATTACAACCATAAAGTTGATGCTTATAGCTTTGCAATCGTGTTGTGGGAGCTCTTACACAACAAAGTTCCTTTTGAAGGCATGTCAAACCTTCAAGCAGCATACGCCGCAGCCTTTAAGGTAAACAGATCGTGCCTATTTCCTACATTCTGTCATCTATAGTGCTACTTATAGTTTTTAATATGAAGTGCTTTTCTTTTGGTTTCAGAATATAAGGCCTAGTGCAGAGAATCTTCCTGAGGAAATGGCTGTAATTTTAACTTCATGCTGGCAAGAGGACCCTAATGCCCGACCCAACTTCACCCAGATTATCCAAATGCTCCTAAATTATCTTTACACCGTTTCACCTCCTGAACCTATGGTTCCTTCAAAACATTTCGCTTCCGAGAACGCTGTATTTCCACCAGAGTCCCCTGGTACGAGGTCTTTAATGGCAAAACGTGATGACACAGGGGAAACACCCAGAGCTAAGGACGAAATCAAGCCTAATGGTTTTCTTTGCTGCTTCAGTCAGTGTTACTAACGCCGGAAGATGTCTCGTGTAAGTTAAAAAAAGGGATAAACAGAATGTTAGATAGAATCTAGTCCAAAGAGATCTTTTTGGTGACCAGGTAAATGTTCAGATTAATGCCTATATGCTTCAAGTAAAATTTAGTTCCTTTTTACTATTTTCTACCTACCATATATATGTATGCATAGGATTTCTCTCTGGTTAAATAGACTAATATCCAGGATTGCTAGGATTTACACCCAGAGATTCTGATTCTAAAATGTTAGATGATATCTTGATGGCATGAACTCGGTTCATGTTAACCCGGGGAGGTTGTAAGCGTTCCGAGCAAATTGTAAAACGGTGGCCAGACAACATGAAATAAATTCTATCAAAATGGTTAACTTTTCTTCTCCCGCAACAGTTTTGTAGCATGAACTTGCATACATCCATTATCTTACTGGTCTGTATCAATTCTTTCATATGCAATGTTTAGTTCATACCCATTTGATTTAATTCTTCCGATCATCTCTTCAGTTGCGCTAGATATCTCTTTGGAGTGAGAATGTTCATCATCTTCCAAAAAAGAACTCATTAATCGCATATTCCAATTTAATCATGATACAACCAGTTGACTTCTTAATCCCCGCCAAGGGCATATGTGTTAGATTAGTAGTATGTAGTTGTAACACGCCAACATAATTTTAGCAATAAGAAAGTGTTTGATATAGATTTATCGAAGTATGCACCGGCCCCGACTTATCCCACATGTACTTGCCCGGATTTGTCTTAGATTTAATGGCCCTGAAGTTGTCCTAGATGCAACGACCACAACTTTGTCCCAAATGCAATGATCCCAATTTTGTCCCATATGCAATGGCATTGGCTTTGTCCTAGATGCACTAACAGAGACTTTGTCTCATATACACTAACTTCTCTATCCTAGAAGTAAATGTTAGTCATAATTTTAATCTCAAAGATTGTGGAGCTATATACTAAGAAGACAAAAAAACAATTATATGTTTTCATCTAACAAGCTTAAAACTTAATATGATGTAGCATGAGGTGAGTGTTAAAATATATGAAATCATAATTATAATATTTTAAATCGTCTTATAGATAATATTTAAATGATACTTAGATTCAATATAGAGAGTTATGATAAATATATTATAGATTTGTTTAGATTATTTTATAAGATCTTAGAACTGTTTAATGACACATATTCAAATGAATAAACACAAGGCTAAGGAAAATGAAGTTAAAATTCTGATAAATTTAATTTATAGCAAATACTCATTATCCTTTAAAGGAACATTTCTACTCTAAACCAAACTACAAAAATTATGAATCCAATTTTTAGACTCATAACAAGATGTTGTGTTGTAAAATCTAGTTCGTGTCTGCTGGTTGAACAGATAAACCGATCTTAATATTTGTATGATACAACAATTATACCGGTTATGCAATCATACGGTCAAAACCAGTCAAAATTGACCAAAACTGGTCATACTGATCAGTTTTTAATTGAACCGTATCGGTCATATCAGCCGATTTTTTATTTAAAATTATTTTTTAATCAAAAAAATTATTGTTTTATTGATTTTTTCAAATATTAATGTTAATATTATATATATATATATATATATATATATATATATATTTACCTTCACTGATATGCGGTTTAATTAGTAAATCACCGGTTGAACAGTTATACCACTATAATAGTGTAAGACTGAGATGACAACTAAGAGAGAGGTGAATTAGTTGACTTAAAAATGTGATAGATTTTTCTACAATTTCAGAGTAGTAGTAGCGGAAAGATTATGCAGAAAAACATCAAATCAATTAAGGAGATAATGGAGAAGAGAGTACAGAAGATTTTTATATTGGTTCACCTTCTTATCCACTGAATGTTACATCAAGTACTCTTGTAGCACAAAAGATTTATTCACTAGATATCAAAAGTAGTAATTACAAAATTCTCACCCCGAGACTTCCTTGTACCTTACTCACTCTCCAATACCTATGTCACTCTATTGGAAAACAACCTTTCCAAGTGATTTATCCCCTTTCTAATCACACCCTTGTGATAGAAAGTATTACACAAAATTGTTGAAAAAAACTTTAACAATGACAAGGATTGCCAATACAAGATGTGAAATGAATGATCTTTTGCAATCCAACAACTCTTTATATACTTATTTATAATGCTCAGAAGGTTTGAAAACTTTGACACACACACTTACAACAACTTCAGAAAATTAATCTGAAAGTTAAGAGCAAGTTGCAGAAAAGTGCAGAAAAAGTGTTTCAAAAAATTCATATTTGTGTATATGAGTTGTATATGAGTTGTGTTTAGAATAATGAGTTCCAATTCATTTAAATAGACTTTCCAATCAACCATAACAACTTTAGGAAAATGTAGAATTCGATTGAATGAAACCATTTCGTTTGGGATGAAAGTTGTTCAGTTTGAATCTGAAAAACTAATGTAACAACTCTCAGTAATCGATTACAGCATAAAGGTAATCGATTACCCAAACATTCTGTCCAACCGCGTAATCAATTATCACATTAAGTAATCGGTTACTCTTGGTCTAACAGCTCTCAATAATCGATTACAATATAGAGGTAATCGATTACCTAAGCATACTGTTCAACTGAGTAACTATTACTACACTGATTAATCAGTTACACTGATACCCAATAATCGATTATCAAAAGAGAGTAATCGATTACCCTGTTCAATTTTTGTTGGGTAACTAGTTTCTCACTCATGTAACCTATTATGTGGTTCCAATAACCTGTTACTTAGTCACACTAACCCGCTACTTAGATCTAGTAACATGTTACACAGTATTTTGAAAATTGTTTTCATTTATACTTGTGATTTTCAATTTTCTTTAAAAATACTTTTGAGCATTATTAATCGTATATTATAGAGTATAAGGATAGAAGTACCTATACACTTAGACTCTAAATATCTTGAAGCTTTTTCTTCATTGTCTTCATAAGTATTCTTCATTTTCTTCTTTATGTGATGTTGGTTCTTCATCAAAACCATGCCAAGGTCAGGAGTAAGATATTCTTCACAAATAATACCCTGGCCAGTTTGATAACCAATACAATATTAATAACACGAAGATTATGTGAATGGTTAAAGCCAAACTTTGGATGGAGAAAAATTAAATACTCATGGTTCTATAAAGAATAAAAGTGTTGGTTTTGGTGGACCGCTTCACAAATAGAGATGACAATTGGTACTTGGACCTGTGGGTATCAGCCAGTAATACCTATAATGGGTAGGTCTGAGTCCGTATTTTTGGATTCACAGGTAGTTTGGACTGGAGGTGTCAAAATGGGCGGGACAAAACCCGAAAATTTATATGGCTTGGTTATCAAATATGATACTTTTCATTGAATCCATGCTTTTTAGCTAGGAGCGACCGAACTATTTAAAACCGGGTCAGGTCGGGCTTACCCGAGTGGGTTCGGGCTACCCATTTTTCTTTATTTATTTTTATTTTTTGGGACCTTTGGCTTGATAATTAGCCTTGGGTGAAAATTATTTTATAATAATAAAAAACAGAGAATATATATTGTGTTATAAATTACAATTATTTTATAAAGTTACACATAATATTTTTCCTATTTTACTTAATATTCTTTTAACCATAATAAAAAAATAGTGTATCAAATTAAATGAGAATACATTAAACCATATAAACCTCAATTTTATTTTCTTAATTGTGTATTTAATTAGATTTAATTTCTACAACAAAAACATAATAAAATAATAATAATTTTTACAACAAAACTAAAAGACAACACAATTGTTTACAATAGAGATTCACACAACCAAATTTAACATAATAGTTAACAATGAAATTGTTGATAAAGAGCACACAAATGATCTTTATATAGAAAGTAAAGCATAATGATCATATATTACGATGGTGGTATACTTTGATACATTATGAACTTGAGTCTATAGTATCATTACTATAAACCAAGATGATGTTATTTTTGATAGTATCCAAAGATTTATATATTAAAATGAAGTTACAAATTATATTGGGTTAGAGAGTGAGAGTTCAATAGAAATGAGATATTTAATAAATGAGTTGTTTTAAAATTTATATACGTGGATTTGCCATCATGTCTTAAATCAAATACAAGACATTAGATCAATAAGTTTGGTTGCATTGAACATAACAAGTGTGTTAAAAAGTTATACATTAATATCATATGATATATATATATATATATTAAATAATCTGAATATGTTAAAATTTAAATAAATATTTCTTAGTATTATGCGGGGCTCCCGCCACAACCCGCAACCTGCTTAGGACGGTCCGAATAACCCGTTTTGACACCTCTAGTTGGGACCAAAGATTTTGAAACCCACTATTCAACGAGTTTGGTCTGGATAATGAGGTACCCAGACCTGTGGCTACTCAGACTTACAATTCCTAAATATATATATTAAGATAACTAAACACATTTTTCCTCATAATTTTAATATTATGTTGTTAAAAGTGATGTTATATTTTTTAATCCACAATTGTGATACAATGTTATGTTAATGGAGAGAGGTTAGACGTTTGATATGTTTTATTATCTCATTCAAAATAATTTTTTTAGGAAAAAATTTATGTTTAATTGACAATTTAAAGTTGTGTACTTTAACTTTAATTATGTTTTGTAATTTTTATCACATTTTTTCTTCTTTTGAGTGTCTAAAATAATATACATGATTGTAAAAAAAGTGTGCGCAAATGTATAAGTTTAAAACTTTTTAAATCTTTTCTGAATTTATGGGTACCCGTAGATCTATTGGGTATCCAAAACCTTCTAGTACTCATTGTCATATCTATATTCACAATCACATGGGTGAGCCAATAGTTTTGTCTCTAAAGCTAATCAAAAAAATGTTCTCTTGGTTGAACTTTGGGCTATACGGAGAAGTCTTCTTCTCTCATTGAATCTTGGGATTACTACAATATGGGTGGAGTCAAGCTCATTGACCTTCTTCGTAAAAAACTTATGGCCGTTTGAAACAAATCTGGAAAATCTTGAAAAAGTTTAAAAAATATTATATTTCTCACATGGTGCGAAACTAATAGAATAACGAATCATCTTGCAAAGATGGTTTTTTGTGACTAGTTTATTTTCCTTATAATCTTTGGAATATCATTAAAGATGATGCATAGAGAAATAAATATCTTTAGAAGGTGAATATGGCATTTAGTTTTCTGGGTCATATACTTCAATGTGTATTTAGTTTTTTGGGTCTTATACATTGATGTGTATTTAGCTTTTTATGTCTTTTACATTGATGTGTAATTCATATTTTCTCGATCCTGTCCTAGATGTGCAAATCATGCTTTTGAGATCATCTTATATCCTTAATGTGGAATTTAAGCTTTTCGGGTATTATAATTATACACCATGTGCAATTTATATTTTCTGAGTCATGTACCTTTGATGTCCAATTCATGCTTTTTGGACCATATTCCATTGATTTGCAATTAATTTTTTGTGAGTCTTGTACCATTGATGTACAATTCATGCTTTTAATGTCCTACATTCTTGATGTGCAATTTAAGCTTTTTGAGTCATCTACGTAATTCATGTTTTTTGGGTCATATATCCTTGATTTGCATTCATGCTTTATGACCCTTGTGCCATTGATATGCAATTAATGCTTTGTGGTTCATGTACCCTAGATGTGTAATTTATGCTTCATAACTCATGTATCCTTGATGTGCAATTCAAGAAGGAAATATTGTGAAATCCTAATTTTGTCTACCCAAAATGAGTAAAAAGAACCTAGAAAATAAATAATAGAGCCAAGAAATTAGTGTTTTCAAAAGGTTTTTTAATAAATAGATAACAATAAAAAAAAAATAATAATTGCATTAGATGATGAATATTTTGGGTGTGTTTTTAAATTAATTTTTTAGTTTTATCTTTTTAAATGTAATAAAAATTTAAGGATAATCATCTTTGAATTTGAGATAGGGAGGTTACTTATTTGATATTATATTTTTAAAATTTGAGATCACAATCTTATAAGTTGGCAATTCAAGAATGCCATGTTCCCTATTATTAAGCCTATTAGGCTCAAATATAATAAATCCTTAGTCGTTAGTTGAAAAGATACATAAAAACAAAGAATAACACTAGAGTTCTCAAAGTGATAACTTAAAATTCCTTTTCTCTATATAGGTTTCAACAATTTCCATTATATTCATATTTTTATTTATTTATTTGATTTATTTATTTTAATTGCATAATTTCATTATTTTATAATAATAATAATAAATATTTTATTTTAACCATTATATAATTAAAGAATATTTTTTTGTTAATTTTCATTTTAAAAAAAATAATAATTATAACTATTTTTGAACTAAATAATAATTAATTAAATAAATTTAGTTTTAATAAATAATAATATAAATAAAAGTGATTGATGTAAATATATCTTTCATATGTAATAGTTCATTATCACCCTATATATTTCTCAACAAATTTAAAAACCTTAAAAGAATCATATTCTTACACACCTTAGTTTAATAATTGAAAATTAAATAAAAAATATAATAAGGATTACTATGTTGGTAAAAATTAAAATCATATGTGTTATCTTTTAAGTTAGGATGTAATAGCGGATATAACATAATACTTTAATTTTCCAAATGAGCAAGTAAATGATGATAAATGGTTCATTATATCTTTAAACCTTATAAAAACATGGTAGCGACTTTAACCCATAAGGAAAGGGACTTAGGATTCCTCCTTTCCTCCACTAAAATATTTTAGTGTAATCAACATTTCCACCAAAAACTGGGACAAAAAAGTATTCAGCATTATACGTTGGCACAAATCCAGTTTTTCGTTGAAATGATTCTTCACCAACTATAACATTTTTTTGGTAAGAATATCTCTTGTGATATGATGAGACATACCACTTTATTGATTGAATGACATAACTCTTCATTCAAGAGTTATCAATGAAATGGTAAGACTATTGAGAAAGAGTCTATATACCTGAAAAAGATTTGAAACATTGTCCCTATCTATGTCCAGAGAGATTGCCTCTATCAGCTATCAATAAAGGAATAGCATAAAAAAGAAGGGAAAGGGATATAAAAGTTTCTCTATTGACAAGAACAACACACAACACTTAGATGAGGATCGTGTTGTCATGGATAGAGGTAATTTATATCCAGTCTTATTATGTGAAAGCTATGAATTCTAAAGATCCATTTACACATGATTTCCATGATTAAACTTACATGTGGTATCAGAGCACTGTGTTTAAGAACTTATAGTTTTCTATTAATGATGATTCGATCCTGAATGATATTTTGAATGTTTAGAGAACTCATATACGATTGTTTCCGCAGCATTATAATAATAAACAGAGCAGAGAAAAAGAAGGTATCATTGTACATATATTCTGATCTGTTATATTATGCATTATTATTGTTCTATTATTATGTTTTTTGTTCAATTTTAGAAGGACTGTTTCATGTACGTTACTTCTCACGTTCTAGTTTTGGGCAGTAAAAAATTGTGTGAAAATTTTACATATCCCTCTATTTATAATTACTTATGGTACGAAACAGTACATTGTATTGTGAATGAAATTCATATAGAAGATGAAAAATGAATATTTTTATTGAATTTCTTACTTAATGAATATAAGGGAGAAACCCTTTATATAGATAGCAACAAGTGGTGCCTTGCTATTCAAGAAATGTAACAAACTTAACTAACACTTTAACAATAAACACACATGGCTTTTAACAAGTAAAGCCCACGTGGGAAATACGCAAAACATGAGTTAAAGGAAGCATGGGAACTCTGTTGCATCAAGGAAACAAGAGTCCAGACTGTGTCATAATCGTGACCGTTCCTGACTCTTGTATGACCGAGGATGGCTTTGTAGCTTGACCGAGGATGGCAAGGCTTGACTTGGCACATGATGCATCATGATTCCTAGCTGACCGAGACAGCATAGCACAACAACAGAAGTCAGACCGAGCTTGGCTTGGCAGAAGGACCAGCATGAGCCTGCATAGGACAGAAGCTAATAGCAACATTATTTGTTCAAATAAGGGGAAAAACAAGGCAAACCAAGACATATATTCAATACATTGGTCTGTTCTCTATACTTATATAATGTGAAAGAATATTGCAGAAAGATTACGATGGATATACATAAGAGTCACATTAAAATCAGTTTTGTTATATATATATATATATATGTATAACTTTAAATGATACTATTTTATGTTTCTATCAAGTTTTGTATATATGTATATATATATTAAACTATACAACAAAAGGGATAAATGTTAAATAAAAAACAAATGCATATATACATAAAACAGAGCAACAACGAACGTATATATATGTTTTACATGATATATATATAAAACAACCTATGTATATATATAAATAAAGAAACAGTAAATAAATATATTTATGTATTAATATAATTATATGTTTTATATATATAACATGAACAGTATATATATCACAATGAATATATATAGTTAAGTTACAATTTCATTTGCACTTTTGATGCAATTGTTTATATGTAACTAAGTTTGTGAGTCATGTGTATGTATAATATTATGACTTTTTAGATGTTTGGAATTATTGTATGATATATTTTTTAATCATCAAAGTGATCAAATCTTTATGTTTATTTAATTCCAAATTGTATGATCATATTTCATTTAATCATTTTGGAATTATTGTATGATAGATTTGTTAATCACCAAAGTGGTCAAATCTTTATTTTATTTAATTCCAAATTGAGTGATTATATTTCATTTACTCATTAATTTGATGTTATGAATGATATAACAATTATTGGTTTGTGAGTAAATTGAAGTTCATTATTATAAGACAGTGAAGAATCACCCAAAGGTTGATTGTTTGTTCTTATAATCACTGAGCATAAATGTTGATAGTGTAAATGCATCATTAGTTATATTTATATATCCAAAGATAGTAAATTTTTGTAATATATGCATGTATCATTACCAAATTATGTGACTTCTCTTAGTATCATTATGTCTAGTATGATATATTGATGGATTACCCAAATGTGAACATAAATATGCACTTATGAAATTGTCTGAATTAATTTAGCATGTTAGCATGTAACTCAAAGCCTTAATGTTTTCTTTTTAATTTTATTGATTGCAATACCTGTTGCTTTGCATTCACAATTCTCATATGTTCCAACTTTCAATGTACTTAACTTTTCTGAATGGAGTGAACAAATCCAATTTTACCTTGGGTAATGGATTTGGATTTGTCACTTAGAGAAGATAAGCCAAGTGCTATTACTAATATAAGCACTGAAGAACAAAAGGTTTATTATAGAAATTGGGGAAAATCAAACAAATTTAGTCTAATGTATATGCGAATGAGTATTGCTGGCAACATTAAGTCAGCTCTTCCTAAAACTGAAAGTGCTAAAGAAATGCTAAAGTTTGTGGAAGAGCGCTCCCAAACTGCTGACAAGTCTCTTGCCGAGACGCTAATGAGTACATTAACCACCACAAAATTTGATGGTTCTCATTGTATGCATGAACATGTCATTGAAATGACAAACATTGCAGCAAGACTTAAGACATTGGGAATGGATGTGGATGAGAACTTCCTTATGCAATTTGTACTAAATTCATTACCCTCTGAATATGGTCATTTCCAAATGAACTATAACACCATGAAAGATAAATGGAATATGCATGAATTACATAGTATGTTAGTTCAAGAGGAAACCAGAATGAGGAGCCAATGAAATCATTCCATCAATTATGTTAATCATTGTAGAGCTAGAAAGAAAGTCAGTAAGAAACATGACAAGAAATGGAAGTGACTCTTAAAGATTAATGAGTCATCTTCTCAAATCCACAAGAAGGAACATCATGACAGCCTAGTGCTTATGTATGTTTTGAATCAAACTTAGCAGAAGTTCCTTATAATACTTGGTGGATTGATTCTGGATGTACTGCTCATGTTTCTAATACTATGCAGAGATTCATTATGACCCGAACTACAAGACCAAATGAAAATTTGTCTTAATGGGAAATAGAGTGAAGGTTCTTGTGGAAGCTGTCGGGACTTATCGTGTAACCCTTGACATTGGACATCATTTAGATTTATTTGAAACCATTTATGTACCTAATATATCTAGGAATTTGGTTTCTCTATCTAAACTTGATGTTGTTGTATTTAAATTTGGTAATGAATGTTTTAGTTTGTATTAATATATTCATTTGATTCGTAATTGTATATTATGTGATGGATTGTAAAAGTTAAATCTTGATAATATTTTCTCTGAAACACTTTTAACATTGCATCACAACGTTGGAATTAAGCGTGGCTTAATTGACGAACGTTATGCTTACTTGTGGCATAAACGTTTAAGACATATTTTCAAAGAAATAATGAAATGATTAGTAAAAAATGAAATCTTTCTGGATTTAGATTTTATTGATCTGAATATATGTGTGGATTGTATTAAAGGTAAATAAACAAAACACACATAGAAGGGAGCCACAAGAAGCACAAAGTTTCTTGAAATAATACACACTGATATTTGTGGACCTTTTGATGTTAATTCTTTCAATAAGGAAAAATACTTCATTATATTGATCGATGATTATTCACGTTATGGCCATATCTATTTATTGCCTGATAAATCTCAAGCGTTAAAAGCGTTAGAGATTTACGTTATTGAAGTTGAAAGACAATTAGATAAAAAGGTGAAAATTGTCAGGTCTGATTGAGGTGGTGAGTATTATGGAAGATATGATGAAAATGGACAACATTCAGGTCCATTTGCTAAATTTCCTCAAAGTCGTGGCATATGTGCACAATACACAATGCCAAGTACACCACAACAAAATGATGTATTAGAAAGGCATAATAGAACATTGTTGAATATGGTCCGGAGTATGTTGAGTAATTCATCTTTACCCATTTCATTGTGGACTTATGCTTTAAAAACCGCAATGTATTTATTAAATAGGGTTCCTAGTAAAGCAGTTCCAAAGACTCATTTTGAACTGTGGACAAGAAGGAAACCTAGTTTGAAGCACCTATATGTTTGGGGATGCCCGACGGAAGTTAGAATTTATAATCCACATGAAAAGAAACTGGATGCAAGAACGATTAGTGATTATTTCATTGGTTATCCAGAAAAATCAAAGGGGTATACATTTTATTGTCCAACTCATACTACAAGAATTGTTGAAACTGGGAATGTTAGGTTCATTGAGAATGGTGAAATTAGTGGGAGTGAAACACCACACAAAGTGGAAATTCAAGAAATGAGGGTGCAAGTTCCATTTACTTGTCTCTAATAATGTTGTTCCTCAAGTTATTGGATTAATTAGTAATGATGAAGAACAACAAAATACTCCCATTACTCAAAATGAAGTTGATGAACATATAGTAGAAGAACCACAAGAAATAGCATTAAGAATATCTCAAAGAGAAAGACAATATGATATTCCTGACGATTATATGGTTTATCTACACGAGTTAGAAGGTGACATAGGAATTGAGAATGACCCAATTACGCTTTCACAAGCTATGGATAGTAATAATGCCGATAAATTGTTAAATGTCATGAAAGATGAGTTAAAGTCTATGATACAAAATGAGGTTTGAGACCTTGTTGAGTTACCAGAAGAATGCAAAACAGTAGGTTGTAAATGGATTTTCAAAACCAAACGTGATTCTTATGGTAATTTAGAACGATACAAGGCCAGACTTGTTGCAAAAGGCTATACTCAGAAAGGTGACATTGACTATAAAGAGACATTTTCACCAGTCTATAAGAAGGACTCTCTTAGAATTAACATGGCATTGGTGGCTCATTATGATCTGGAGTTACACCAAATGGATGAGAAAACTGCCTTTCTAAATGAGGATTTAGCAGAAAATGTCTATATGGATCAACCAATGGGATTCATAGAGAAAGGAAAAGAACACATGGTGTGTAAACTTAAGAAATCAATATATCGACTTAAACAAGCTTACCGATAATGGTATCTTAAGTTTAATGATACTGTTGTATCCTTTGGGTTTAAGGAAAACATTGTTGATCGATGTATATACCTAAAGACCAGTAGGAGTAAGTTTATCTTCTTGGTTCTATATGTTGATAACATCTTGCTTGCAACTAATGATCTTGGTCTTTTAAATGAAACTAAGATGCTTCTCTCTAGAAATTTTGAAATAAAAGGTATGGGTGAGGCAAATTATGTGATTGAAATAGAAATATTTCGTGATAGATCACAAGGATGGTTAGGCTTATCTCAGAAAAAATATATTAACAAAATTTTAGAGAGATTTAGAATGAATAAATGTTCAACATCTCCTGCTCCAATTCAGAAAAGGGACAAGTTTAGTATCATGCAATGTCCAAAGAATGATTTGGAACGGAAGCAAATGGAAGAAATTCCTTATGCATCTATAGTTGAGAGTTTAATGTATGATCAGACTTGTACGAGACCAAATATTAGTTTTGGAGTTGGTATGTTAGGAAGATATCAGAGTAATCCTAGTATAGAACATTGGAAAACTGCAAAGAAAGTTATGAGATATTTGCAAGGTACAAAGGATCACATGCTTACTTATAGGAGATCGAATCATCTTGAAGTGATTGGTTGTTCAGATTCAGACTTTGCCGGATGCATAGACACAAGAAAGTCTATGTTCACTTATGTATATTTGTTAGTTAGAGGAGCTATCTCATGGAAGAGTGCGAAACAGACTGTCATTGTTGCATCCACTATGGAAGCTGAATTTGTGGCATGATTTGAGGCCACGATTCATGCTAAATGACTACGAAACTTTATTTCAGGACTTGGGGTAGTCGACAGGTATTCCAAAGGTGCTAAACATATGGAGGTGAAATAATTTGCTGTTAAAGAAGAAGTTCAGAAACTTAGAGTGTTAATTGAGCATATTAACACTAACCTTATGATTGCAGACCTTTTGACGAAAAGGTTATCGCCCAAAATATTTATTGGCCATTTTAAAAATAGGGGAATTATGTCTACAAATGATTGTTGAATATTATGTTATTAATAAAGTCTCAATATTTGACACTCTGAGCTCATTAATTTTTAAGTTTCTGATTAATATTTTATTTCCATACTTATGTACGCATGTGAAAGAATAGTAATATTGGAAATAGAATTTTCTTTCTAAATGACATTATTATGTGATTCTCATTAATGGTCATGTTTCGTATAAGGCTAATATAGTAGTACATGAAAGGGACTATATCGGATAAATGATGTACTACCGCCATGACTCTTATTAGTTCTTGTTCTTAATCATGACTTGTAATGTGATGAATATGGAAAACATAGTCTGATTATGCACATTATGTTTGATGTTTATAAAATCATGAACTGTATAGTCACATGAGACAAGTGAGAGAATGTAAAAATGTCTCTTGTGACATGATGAGACATACCGCTTTGTTAATTAAATGATATAACTCTTCAATCAAGAGTTATAAATGAAATGATAAAACTCTTGAGAAAAAATCTATATATAATGTTTGATGGAAGCACTGTATTAACCTGAAAATGACTTGAAACATTGTCCCTATTTCTGCCTAGAAAGATTGTCTCTATCAGCCATCAATAAAGGAAGATCATAGAAAGAAAGGGAAAGAGATAAAAAAGTTTCTCTATTGACAAGAACAACACACAACACTTACAAGAGAATCGTGTCGCCAAGGATAGAGGTAATCCATAACCATTCTTAATCTTAAAGCTATGAATTTTAAAGATCTATTTACACATTGTTTCCATGATTAAACTTACATGTTTATGTGCTCTACAAGAAGTCGACACTGTCCTCCAAACAACTGCATTTAGTTATAGGCATGTTCTTAATAAACTGACAAGTTTCATCAATCAAACTATTTTTGCTAAGAATATCCACCATACAACCATAATGATCTATCATTGGTTTGTTCATGAAATCTTTGGTCACACCGAGGAAAATTGCTTAACCTTCGTTAACCAGACCAACTTGGCTACAAGCCGAAAGCATAGCGGACATCACTTGGTTCCACATTTGCTTCCTTCATCATATGAAACTACGCCAAAGCCCTCCTTCCATCGACATTAGTTGCAAGCCCATGAATTATCGTTGTCGAAGAGAATACATTCTTCACCGACTTTTAATCAAAAACCTCAATTGCACTCTATCACTATGGTAAAAGATCTTGTTAGCCACCGTTAAAACCATGGCTAAAGCACTCAAATATCATAGTAAAGTACATTAATCACTGTTCCTACTATAGTAGCAATCAAAGGCGTTGTACGATCAATTTATCTATAACTGTACTTTTTAAGATGTGATAACATTAATATATCAAGTTTTAATTTATTTCCCCACTATACTAACCATCACTAATTTTTTCATTTTTGCTTCGCTAATGTCCGTGACAAACGTGTTTAGATTTTAGCTACAATTTTGCACATCTTGAATTTAATTAGACAATATTTTCATACATCTTCCTCTCTCGATGCACTAATTGTCTAGCAATATTTACATTCAATAATATAATGGTAAAGTTTTAAATAAAATAAAAGGAAATAATAGTAATGAAAGTGCCTTGCTATTACCAAGAGTAAATCCTATATATTTATAAAATGTTTAACATTCATCACTTTAAATGATAAATCAAAAAGTAAATTACCCTCATAAGTTTTAGAGAAATTATACAAATCATTCATCATTTTTTAAACCTAAACAATCACCCCTAATTATGTAGCCCATATAAAAGATATAAGTGTAATTTCGCAAAGAAAAAATGTTGACGAATATAATTAAGTCAAACAAAATATGATATATTGTGGATATAAATCCAAATAGTATGAGAGTTAATATATATTCATTATTTTTTGTTCATTACAAAGTGTATCAATAATTCTGAGGATGCGTTTAAATTTATCTTATATTATATTGTAATTAACCAAAATAATGAATAAATATATTGACTCTTATATTATTTGGATTTGTCTTAACAATATACCATATTTTGTTTAACTTAATTACATTCGTCGTCTTTTTTTGTTTAAGAAATTATATTTATCTCTCATATATGGATATTTACTCTAATATTAATGTTATTATATAATTAGAGGTGATTTATGTATGCGAATGTAATTCACTATGAATCATAATGCAAAATATTAATGCTAAGGCTTGTTCCCATAGTTGAAGCACTTTTGTTCCCATCCCCGAGAGCTATGCTTCCGGTCACTGAAACATGCTAACCTTCCCAGTTCTTCAATTTCCTCTATGACATAGTCTTGCCAGCAATGATGCAAAAGCAACAAATGGAAGAGCCTCCTAGTGATATAAGATCCAATTAGATTTCGAGGAGATAAATATTTGGTTGGAGACAATCATAACACATCATATTTCTAGACACTCAAATCATTGTTTGACACGTCATGAAATTGTGAGTCCAACTATACGAAATCATTAAATATGAGATAAAAAGAAAGGAAAGAGAAAAAGTGAAGGAAGAGAAAAAGATATGAATTAATTTAATGGGACCCACAATTTCATAACTTGTCAAATAAGATTGGATGTCTGTAAATATGATTTGTTAGGGTTCCAAATCAAAGACTCAATTTAAGGAGCGACACTTGTTGGGAGGAGCAGTCATAATTAATTATTTAACTGAGAGAATACTTTATTACCAATTTTTTTAACAATATTGACTTATTGCAAGCATTAAAACAGGAAACTGACAAATGGAGAAGGGTTAGCATAATAAAACAAATGTGGGAAAGAGAAATATTATCTCATGGTCTTGGGGTACAAGTTCTAAGTGGATGTCCCTACTAGGGAGCCAAGTGGCATTGATCATCATCATATATTTCTTTTTTTTTTTTTGGACTTGATCACATGCTGCTCAATGTTTTCTTTACTACAACTCCCACTACAACAACAACTCACCCACTCAATATACCTACACATACAAATATGTATAAATCATCAAATACAAGATTATCAAATTAATGAAAATAGAAAGAATAAAAACAAAGTAAGAAAGAATGAGTAATGTGTAACAATAAGAGTACCTGGTTGGGTCATTCCCATATTTCCAAACAACTACAAAATCCCAAGTTTTGGTCTCAACAAAGGAATCTAAACCATTTTTCAACAAGTTTTGTAGAATCAATATGTATAGTTGTAGAGGGACTCTGACATGCTATATTTTTATTCAATGTGGAGTATTAAAACATGCTTTAATATTGTTATTAAAGAAAGAAGACAATGCACACTATATGCACAACATTGTCAAGATCTATAATATATTATAGAGAACCATGTACACTATTTTGTGTATGTCTACAAAAAAACACACTTAATGTGACTTACTTTTCTCTCTCTTTCTTATCATGTTCATGTTAATGGACTAAAGTGCTAGACCAGTGTTTCGTTGTGTACTTTTAAACTATAAGGCTATGTGATATGAGTGAGGCCCCAAGAGCAACAGTGAGCTAAAGTTCTTTCTTTTTACATAGAAATGAACCTATTTACGAGTTTCTGTAGCTCCAAAAACTCCACAAGAGTAGGGCACACTAACCATGGTAACCTTATAGGGCATTAGCCTTATGCATCTCATGAAACAAATCAAGAGCCTCAATGCACCTGTTGAGTACAATTTGCTAGGTAACCAGTGAGATTTGGGTCTTTGTGGGGTTAACACTTTTTTCAGCCTAGACATATTAGCCAATTAGAATACCAATTTTTCTACTATAGCATGAATTAGGTGTATGGCATATATTTTTGCAATGAAAGCATGTGGGTTGATATTGATGTATCCTTCGTTTGGATGGAGAAATAATTTTTGTTTGGACTTTCTTTCTCAAAACTTTGTATGCTAGCCTTATTTGTTTTTACGAAGACATTTTTTGTAAAACTATTTTTTGTGAGCTATTTATGTAGCTTGGATCTCTTCGGTCGTTGGTATGCCTTTGATTATTTAAATATTATCCAACTGGTAACTGCTTTTTTAAAACCATTAAGTTCTTGACTTAATGAAGCAACTTTTGTTTCAAGAGTGTCACATCTTGGACATGTTGATCTTGTGTAGATTTGGCCTTTAAGAGGTCTATATCCTTTCTTAAATTGACTGTCCAAAACATCTTCGACATTTTTCTCTTTTGAGCAAAGTTTACAAATTTTCATGTATTCTTTATGAAGTTCATTAAATGCAGTTTGTAATTCATCATAAGTAGGTCTATCTAAAACTTTCATAATTACTAACCTCATCATCATCAGATTGTGACAAGCCATCAGGGATAGATGTGCTTGTTCCACATTTTCTTGTTATAAGTTTAAACTCGTGCGTTATCCTCCCATGTGTAAGTATTAGATGGAAACTAAGATGGGGTGAATTAGTTGTCTAGTTTATATGGTCAATTTTTCTGCTATGAAAATCAAAATTGGTTGCAACAGAAATGTTGCAGAAAAATCACCGAGCAAAACATTTAAAGAAAGAGATTAAAGAGAAGAGAGAAAGTACACATATATTTTTTATACTCGTTCAACTTCTTGTCTACTAAAGGCTATGTCTAATACTCTTGCAACACAAGAGATTTCTTTACTAGATATTATGAGTTGCAATTACAATTTCTCTTCGTGAGGCTCCTTGTACTCACACACATACTAATACCTCACACCCTTGAAAAAAAACATTTCCAAGTTCATTATTCCCCTTCTCACCACACCCTTGTGAAGAAATATTTACAACAAGATATGAAGAAAACTTTCTATGGCAAAGATTGTCTTACAAAATATAAAATTGCTATAACTTGCAATCATCTTGCTCTTTATACACTTAGTATACAATGCTCAAAATGTGTTTAAGTTTTGAAAAACTTTAGAACAAACACTTAATGTAATTTCAGAAAATTCTGAAAGTTTGGAACAAAGTTGCATAAGAAAGTGTAGAGAATCATGTATAAAAGTTTTAACAATTTGAATGATTAAGTGTGTTCGAAATGGGTGTCCCAAGGCCCTTAAATAGGCTTTCAACCAGACAATATACCCTTACAAGAAGGTGAGACACTATTGGAGTGAAACTCATTCAGTTTGGATGAAAGCTGTTGAGTTTGGATTTGAAAATATGGTTTAATAGCTCTGTGTAATCGATTACTGAAGCATGTAATCGATTACCCAAACATACTATCCAATTAAATAGTCGGTTACTACTTACAGTAATCAATTACAATGTATTGATTTTGTTGGGTAACATGTTACTCAGTCAGGTAACCTGTTATGTAGTCTCAGTAACTTGTTACTCACCGTTACACAGTCAAGTAACTTATTACCTAGATCTAAGAACTTGTTACTAAGGTCAAGTAACCCGTTAATTAGCATTTTGAAAATTGTTTTAAATTGACTCAGGGTTTTTCAATTATTTTCAAAATTGTTTTTCCATTTCTTGAGCATTGCTACTAATTGATTTTAAAGCATAAGGATAGAAGTACATATTGAAGACTTAAACTTTATTTTGTCTTGAAGTTTGATCTTCTTTGTTTTCAAAGTATTCTTACTTTTTTTTATCTTGGTGTCTTCATCAAAATCGTATCAAAGTCAGGAGCAAGATATTCTTCACATCATGTTGTGTAGGCTCTCCTAGTGGTCTTTTTTCTATCTTTCTCTTGAAGGATTTTTCTTCACTAAAGTAGGATAGTCCACCTTGATATGTCCAAGTTTTCCACACTCGAAGCAAGGGAAGTTTTGGCCTCAATGATGCTTCATTACTTTTGGTAAATCTTTTGTTTAGGTCAGCCTTGGCGCATTTGTTTCTCCTAAGAATTTTGTTGAACTTCTTGACAAACAGATTCATGTTTTCCATGTCGTCCTCATCAAACTCTTCTCTTAATGTGTAACACAAATCTGCCTTTGCCTTTAATAATATGATCTTGTGTTTCTTCTCTGGTTCTTCATGTTGCTTTAGTTGGCTTAGTTCGAACTCAAGTTCCTTCAATTTTCCAAAAGGTGTAGCCAATGACATTTTTGACAAATTTTATTTTCAGAAATGGCTTCACTTTTGGTTGCCATGACCTAGTTATTGACCAAAGAACTTTGAGATTAAGGTCACTATGGGTTAGGACTTTTCCTAGAGAAATAAGGTGGTTTGTTAGATGAGTGAATCTCTTTTGGAGATGAAGAATTTTCTCTATTGGGTTCACGCTAAACATCTCACACTCTTATAAAAGAGTATTGAGTTTTGACCTTTTTACTTCTTCACTACTCTCATGGGTAGTCTCAAGAGTATTCCACATTTCCTTTGCAGATTTGCAGTTGTATACTCTAAAGAACTCATCTATGCCTAGTGTAGAAGTCAATATGTTTTTGGCTTTAAGATCATATTAGAATTTCTTCTTATCCTCATAATTCCATACACCTTTTGGTTTTGTCTCTTTGAATTCATTTATAACTACACTAGTAACGTATAGAAAGTTTTCAAATAAAATTAGTAGGATTTATTCACATCCATTTATTCTAAGTGTCTATCCCGACTTTCTATCAAGGTAAGCACTACCATTGTAGAAGTGTGTCTCACCACTGAGGAGAAATTCTCATTGTAGTCAGTCACCTTTTGTTGTAAATATCCTTTTGTTACAAGAAGAGCCTTGAAATTTTTACCTCTTTTCTAATACTGTACGCTTCTTCTTGTACACTCACTTGCACCCAATTGTACGCTCGTGTGGGAGCAATGACACAAGCTTCCAAGTTTGGTTATTGTATAAAAACTTCATCTCCTCCATCATGGTACCCATTCCTTCTCCTTTCTGTTGCCATTTTATAGCCTCTTGGAAGCTACATGGATATACTAAACTGATATGGAGAGAAAATGAAGTCGTATATCTATGGACGTTTAATAGGATGTCTATCTCTGTCTCTTGCAAGTTGATACTCCTGCACCATAGAATTCTCCGCATGAGAATCATCATATTCCTGATTTGAACTAGTGCATGATTTCTTGCCTTTCGTCACTTGAACAGTTTCATTGCTCATGATTACATATTTGATCATAAAGTATCTTCATTTGGCTTGGTAACCTTTGTTAAAACTGATTGTTTCGACATGAAATATTCATCAAATACTACATCTCTGCTCAACACGACTTTTATGGAATCCGGATCCCATAAATTGAACCCATTCACACCTTTGGTATATCCTATGAAGGTATACCTCTTTGAATTGGGATCAAGTTTAGACTATTCATCACTATCACATGTACATAAGCAGAATAACCAAATATATGCAAATTATTGTAATGATTGGGTTACCTGTTAGAGGTGTCAAAACGGGCTACCCAGATGGGTTCGGGCTAGCCCACATTGGGTTCGGTCTGAACCGGATCTGGATCAAAAGCCCAGATACAATTTATGCATATCAAATTGTAGCCCAAATCCGCCCTAAGCGGGTTGTGGCGGACCAGCCCACAGAATACTTAAAATATTTATTTAAATTTTAACATATTTAATATATATATCATTTGATATTAATGAATACTTTTTTTAACACATTTGTCATACCCAATGCAACCAAACTTATAGATATAATGTCTTGTGTTTGAGTTAAGACAAAATTTCAAGTACACGTATATGATTTATAATATAACTCATTTATTAAATATCTTATTTCTATTGGACACTTAATCTTTATCACAATATAATTTGTAACTTCACTTCAATATATAACCGGATACAATAAAAAATTATATCACTTTGGTTTATAGTAATGATAATATAGACTTAAATTCAGAATGAATTCTATGTGTCAAAGTATAATCACCATCGTAATATATTATCATTATTCTTTACTTTCTGTATGAATATCTTTTGTATGCTCTTTACCAACACTTTCATTGTGAACTATCATGTTAAATTTGGTTGTTTGGAGTTCTCTATGGTTAACAATTACGTTGTCTATCAGTTTCGTTGTATAAGTTATTTTCTTTATTATGTTTTTGTTGTAGAAGTTAAATCTAATTAAATATACAATAAAGAAAGGAAAATGGAATCTATATGGTTTATTGTCTTTTCATTTGATTTGATACACTATTTTGTTAGTGTGCTTAAAAGAATATTAAGCAAAATAGGAAAAATAATATAATACTTAACTTGATAACATTATTGTAATTTATAAATATTTATGTTATAGACATTACTCTATTTTTTATTCAAAGTTCATAAAACAATATTTATTATGTATTTTTTATTATAAGTTATTTTGTAAAATAATTTTCACCTTAGGCTTATTACTAAGCCAAATGTCCCAAAAATGTTTTAAAATAAAGAAAAACGGGTAGCCCGAACCCGTCGGGTAAGCCTGACCCGAGTCCGGTTTTAATATAGTCCGGCTGGTCCGAGCTAAAAAGCTCGGATTCACTAAAAAGTGTCTAATATAATACCCAATCCCTTTAAACTTTCGGTCATAGTTTTAAAAACCGTGCCGTACCGGCCGGTTCAACCGGAAAACCGGTGAACCGGACCCCTAACCGGTACGGTGCGTATGTTATACCGCATATGCAATAGAACCGGTCAAAACCGGTGAAAAACCGGTTGGTTTGTACATTAATTTTTTTTTTTAAATTTCAAATTTTCAATTCTTCACCAATTCTTCAACTTTAATGATTGATACTTGGGTCATTTATTTGTATTTTGCGTTTGTTAAGTGATAATTTTGGATAAATATATGTTTTGTACTTTAGACTTTGATTTTATTAAAGACTTAATGTTGTTTGTTTGTGTGAATTTGAAGTAAATTATGAATATGGATTATAAATATGAATATCTACTTATTTGAAATTTTTTGTTATAGGTTTACATATATATATATATAAGCAAGTATGTCCGGTTTAACCGATATGCGGTTTAATTACTGAACCACTGGTTGAACCACTGTACCACTATACCAGTACCCTAACCGGTTTGATAACCAGTACGGTTTTAATAACATTGCTTTCGGTCACCGACCCCGCCCATTTTGACACCTCTATTACCTGTCCTTACTTCCTCTACAACTTTATCATCCAATTAAACTCGTGGTGAAGAGTCTTCTTCACTGGAAAGTATCTCAAACATATGGCCCTCTCTATAATAGTTATGTTTATCCTCTCTTCAACATCATTTTGATGAGGATGTTTTCTTCACTGAAAAGTATCTCTGATTAAAGGACATGAACAAAATTGTTTTCTCATTTAATAGTTTATAGTCTTTTTGGAATCCTTATTTTCTTGGCTGCTAGAGTTAAACCCTAACACTTCCCCACCTAGAATTTGACACCTGAGTTAAGAGACGTCTGATACCAATTTACACTAATACCAATTGTTGGGAACAAGCGAGCCTATGAAGCATAGATACAAATACGTGTGTCGGATACGATAGTATCCGATACGCCGATATGCATTTTTTCTAAAATATAGGATACGATACGTTCAAGGATACGTGTATAAAATATATAAAATATGATAAGATTATAAGTATAAATCAAAATATCCAAAGTTAAAAGCATAATGGAAATTGCAAATCATTGTTCTCCATTAGTGTTTGCCTTCATTAGTGTTTGTCTTTAAATAAGTTGGTATTTATTTTGATTATTGGGATGCTTTGATTAAAATGTATCATATCTATTCTAGTTTTTTGTTGAAAATGTTTCAGATACATATCATATATATCCTAGTTTTTTGTTCAAAACGTTTCAGATACGTATCTTAATATTTTTTATTTTTTTATTTTTGGATACTCTACGAATACGTATCCATGACGAATCAGAGCGTATCCGTGTCGGATATGTGTCCAACACCGACACGTGAAGGACTTTCACGTGTCAGTGCTTCATAGAAGCGAGCAATTAAATGATAAAAGATAATAAAGAAAAGAGAGAATAACACGAGAATTTTGGTATTAAAGAATACAGATTTTTGTGTGCGGCTACTACTGTTCTTATCTTAGGTTTACATAACACATATATATAGTCCTCCACTTCAATCCCTTTACAACAATCCAAGTTTATAACTTGTAATGTTGTTTTATGGAGAAAAGGCTCATTCCACTATAATATGAGTAATTGCACAACATATTGGATAAACATGATGTTTGCAAAATGGATGGTTACCTCATTTAGATGCAATATGTTATTGAACCATTTGAACTATTTATTATATACAACAACCAAGCCTTTATCTATTAGGTGGGTCGGCTATATGAATTGAACAACGCCATAATACTCTTCATTTTCATTCAAAAAAACAATGAGGTATAAGTCCTTCTATTATATATTTATCTTTATACATTTTGAAGTACTTTATTTATTATCAGTAAGATGTCATAATTCACATCTTTATACGGTAGAAATGCTGGGAAATTTCTACATTTTGAAGTACTTGATTTTATTAGAACCCATAATGAAAACTGAAAACGGAAATAACAATTCTGATCTGAAAATTTAGTGACTTTGTTACACCTTTGGCAGCAATTTCTTTTTACACCTTTGTTATAACATACATTCATGAAGATAACTAAAAGTTCCTTATATATTCAACTAAGTAATGATAGGTCATTCTAATGTTTTCATTCATTGAAACACGATTTTAAAGTACCATATTTGAGTAAACCTGGGTATATACATTAACTCTCTTTTTTCCAGATGTAAAACCTATAACACCCTAGATAGTCTTTAAATTATAGTATCAGTCCTGGATTCTCGCCTGGGCGAAAAAGGCTCAATTGGGAGGGTGAAATCCTGGGCTATACCGGAGGATTCTCGCTTGAGCGAGAGTGTCTCGCTTGAGCGATAGATGCCTCGTCTGGGCGAGAGTTCCATCGCCTGGGCGAGAGGGTCAGATCTGAAATTTTAAAATGGGCGGGATTTTCTCGCTTGAGCGAGAATGAGCTCACTTAAGCGAGGACCCGACGCTGTTACATTAAATAGGGAACCCCAAACACATTTAGGAGGGTTAACCTAGAGAGAAGTGAGAGAAGAGAGTTTTTTCAAGAGCTGTGAGTCATTTAGAAGCTTGAGAAGAGGTAAAACTCTTGATTCTAACTCTCTCCTTCACTTTGAAACTTATTTTGGGTATGTTGGATCTCTTCTCAAAGTATGAGAAACCATGAAAATTCTTCCTTTAGAGTTATGATTCATTTTATGTTGTTTTTCTCTTATAAACTCTTGGTTTAGAGTTGGTATTTGATGAATGGAAAAAATTTATGAGTTTATTCATGAAAACCCCAAAACCCCCAACATGTGAATATGATTAAAAAGGGAAATGGGTGAAATGTTAAATGTGGGAAATGAGTTGTGCTTAAATGTTGATATATGAGATGAATATGTATGTTTTAGATGTTTGGAAACTCGTATTAAAGTAGTGTTGGCAACCTTGAAAATATGTGAATATCTTGTATGTTTGACGATGAAATACGAGTTGTTTATGTGTTATTTTGAATAAATGACTGACATTGTTGTTATTGGTGGGAATGAGGAAAGATCCTAAGGTTGGAGGAAAGCGCGGAGGAAATTCGTAAAGTTACTCGAAACTGACTCCAACGCTCTCCAAGGTAAGGGATAAGTGTTTCTAACTCATACGAGCTTATGTGAATGAGGTATGTGAAAGAAGTAATATGTTTGTAAGAATATGGTTGTTACCCTACCCGAAGTGGTAGTGGTTTATGGTTAATATCCTACCCGTAGTGGTAGTGAATTATTGTTGTTATCCTACCCGCAGGGGTAGTGAATTTATTGTTGTTATCCTACCCATAGGGGTAGTGAATTTATTGTTGTTATCCTACCCGTAGGGGTAGTGAATTTATTGTTGTTGTCCTACTCGGAGTGGTAGTGAATTAATGTTGTTATCCTACCAGGAGTGGTAGTGGATTATTGTGGTTTCGACCTGCCCGATGTGGTATAGGGAATGAACTCGACATGCTCGATGTGGTATGGGGAATGAACTCGACCTGCCCGATGTGGTATGGGGGATGAACTCGACCTGCCCGATGTGGTATGGGGGATGAACTCGACCTGCCCGATGTGGTATGGGGGATGAACTCGACCTGCCCGATGTGGTATGGGGGATGAACTCGACCTGCCCGATGTGGTATGGGGGATGAACTCGACCTGCCCGATGTGGTATGGGGGATGAACTCGACCTGCCCGATGTGGTATGGGGGATGAACTCGACCTGCCCGATGTGGTATGGGGGATGAACTCGACCAGCCCGATGTGGTATGGGGGATGAACTCGACCTGCCCGATGTGGTATGGGGGATGAACTCGACCTGCCCGATGTGGTATGGGGGATGAACTCGACCTGCCCGATGTGGTATGGGGGATGAACTCGACCTGCCGATGTGGTATGGGGGATGAACTCGACCTGCCCGATGTGGTATGGGGAATGAACTCGACCTGCCCGATGTGGTATGGGGGATGAACTCGACCTGCCCGATGTGGTATGGGGAATGAACTCAACCTGCCCGATGTGGTACGGGAAATGAACTCGACCTGCCCGATGTGGTATGGGGATGAACTCGACCTGCCCGATGTGGTATGGTGAATGAACTAGACCTACCCGATGTAGTAGAGGATTATCTTGTGAAAGAACTCAGTGAATACGATTAATGAGAAATGAGGATGTTTAAAATGAAAGTAATATGCATGCTATAGAATATATATTATGGGATATATACTATAGGGTCAACATAACTGATGAGAAATGAGGATGTTTAAAATGAAAGTAATATGCATGCTATAGAATATATCTTATGGGATATATACACTATAGGGTGAACATAACTGATGAGAAATGAGGATATTTAAAATGAAAGTAATATGCATGCTATAGAATATATATTATGGGATATATACTATAAGGTGAATATAACTGATGAGAAATGAGGATGTTTACAATGAAAGTAATATGCATGCTATAGAATATATATTATGGGATATATATACTATAGGGTGATTATAACTGATGAGAAATGAGGATGTTTACAATGAAAGTAATATGCATGCTATAGAATATATATTATGGGATATATATACCATAGGGTGAATATAACTGATGAGAAATGAGGATGTTTACAATGAAAGTAATATGCATGCTATATGATGTATATATTATGGGATATAAGTAGCCCTTTGAAGTAGAGAGGGATAAATGGATAGAGGCAATCTATTTATTGAATATGAATATGAAAGGGATCCCAATAGCAATAGGAAAGAGAGAGAAGACCGTGGAAGAATGAAAGGATTCTGTCCATCAATCCAATCCTATTTTTTTCACATTGAAGGAAAAGAATCAATAGTAAGAAGGGGACAAGGGAATTTACAAGAGAAAAAACCATATGAGAATATAAGTAAACTAGCTTATTAATTTCCAGTGTAAATCTTATCCGCTGCCTCTCCTTTTTACCTTTTACTGGAGAAAAAAAGGTATCTTAAACAATCATTATCGAATGAATAAAGCTCTGAAGGCAAGTTAGGTAGGAAGGCTAGGAAGTGACGACCTCTTAGCAGAAAAGTCCGGTCCGACGTAGCTTTGGTTTGGGATTCTATTACTCTTTTCGGGCCGCACATTAGCAATAGTGAGCCTCTTGGAGTTGGAAGCCTTAGGCGAGTTCTTTTCCACTTCTACCTAAAAAATTATAAGAATAAATAGATTCTTTGTTTTCGCATTCCCATCTCTATTAAGAGCTTGACGGACGCTGGAATTATAAAGAGTTCCGTTCCAAGAATTCCTCAGCCGTAAGTAATTGTTAAAGATGTAGAGGGTGAGGTGATTTAGATTAAGTCCTTTCCTCATCTCTTCATTTTTCTCAGTTGTATCGGTTCGGGCAAAGGCATTCTTTTCTTATAATTCGGAATCTTATTATTGTGAATATGCGGATGGGAGATTAAAAGGACTTCTTCCTTCCACTTAAGACCTTCGTTGACCCCGGCCGGAAGTAACTGAACTAGCCTAATCTTCCACTGCGGAAGGACAAAATCCAAGGGTTACAGAGCTTCTAATATCTGCTTACTCAAGCCACTAAGAGTTACAGATCTTAACCAAGAGAAGACAAAGACTAATCTAATAATATGAATATGGGACATCGGGAACTCTGACAGCATCCAGAATTTTTCTTCTGGGATTTAAGACCTAAAGTAGGTAAAGCAAACTCTGCCAATTCATCATTCCACCCTTCATCTTCTATTGAAAGCGGGGGAACTTCTTCTTCGATGATTGGCTTTTTTTTTAAGAAAAGAAAAGAAACTAGTTCTTTCGACTCGGTCATCTAATAAAAAAAAATGGGTGGAAGAGAAGAAAGTTATTTTCCCACATCCCTACTTTACCTTGACGAGACTATACGAATAAAGGTGGTCAACACCTACAGAATATGTGGCCGATGTAAAATTTATATGAATTCTCATCCTAAGTTATTAAACCCGGTTGATACCTCTTCTCTTTGGCTTAGCCTAGATAAATCCTCGAAAGGTCTAGAAAGATAATCTCGATAACCTTGATCTGATCTCAGGCTGATGGCGACCATTTCATTACCGAGTTGCGAGTTGTATAAGCTGTGATTGAATCAATAACCGGTCCGGTTTTGGAGGAAAGCTGATATAAGGGCTTCACTCCTAAAGAGTGTGAGGATTTCCATTCCTACGTTACATATTGCGAGATCAAAGCTTGAACTCTCAGCTGATTCAACTCAAGCAAGAAGTAGGTGGGAACTATCCTCCTGACCTTAGGTCTTTTTTTTCCGAGGAAGGAAGAAAACTGATCAACGAATAAGACAAAACAGCCGGGAGTGAAAGAACTCAAAAATCTTTTCTTTCAAGAAGGACTACTTTAGGAAATAAACTAAGAGGGTTTATCCCATGGATAGGTTAGTTTAAGGGACCTATTCACATATAAAAAAAAATCCTAATCCTTGCCTTTTGAACTCTTAATCAAAGTACAGAGGTGAAATTACTAAGATCTTGGTAAACCAGAAGAAAGAATCCTTTTGTTGAACTGGAGAGGCAGAAAAAAGAGGGAAGCTTAAAGATTTTCCTTTCCATATAGGGCCAAAGCTAAGATCAATGGCTTGAGACAAGATTCCTAAAGGGAAAGCGGCTTATGCACTCGACTCGAATCGAAGAGAACTTTATTAGTTTTTTAAATAACTTTATCAAATTAGAATCTTCTATATTATTTGCTAGCTTACCGGAGTGGGATATCCTTTACTTGTCTCAGGTGCAGATGAAGAATTTTTATCGAGTTAGGGGTTTGGATTAAATTCCTTCTTCTTTCCCGGCAAAGGTTGCAGCAGTCGGTAATGAGTTTTAATTAGATGGTGAGGATGCGGAATAAACTAACCATAAGAGTCTAGGGTTCACTTTATATGCTACAAATAAAAAGATTTCCTAGCCCAAATCAAGCTAATCCCGGAAGTGACTTCAAGGTCTAGAAAGAGATCTCTAACTTAACTCCTTCACCCGCTCTTATTTTTATAATTTTTGATTTATCGTCTTTTCCGGTTGGAAACATCACCTATCCATTCCATGACATTGAGAAGCAAGAGGTCGTACCCGTCCAGTCATAAAGAATCTGCAGTTCCAACAGCGGCACTAAGGTAGAAAGTTATAGGTTCACTTTAATTACAAAAAAAGATGGGATTTTCGGCATCAAGAGTAGTTCTTTCCTTTCTTTTTCAAGAGTTGTTATGCTTATAGTTCCCCACTCTGCAAGCACATTCATTGATGCAGCGAATCAAAACTCAATTGGAATTTTTATAACCGCAGCTCTTTCAGAAGCGGAGGCACTAACTTCACACCTTTCGGGGTCTATTGCTCCTGGTCAAGAAAGATTCGATTTTTATTTTCCGAGTTTGAGAGGTTTAACTTCCTTTCCCTGTAATGAAATCATAGGAGTAGTAGTAGTATCTTGATCTTGAAAGAAAGGCAGTTTAGGTAGTAAATTCAATGTCGGCTTCTTCAAAACCCTTTTTCTGCTAGTGAGCTTTTCTTGAATACCATCTCGGAGCAGTTCTAAGGAAGTAGCTGCTCTAGCTTTAGGGAATCCGCGGATTTCTCATATCCTCCTTCGGTCTCTTTCTCTAAGCTTGTGGAAGAAGAGAAAGAATCATGCACTCATACCCCCTGAGTTTATACTGATTATCAGCTATAAAGAACCAAAGAAAGGATTGGCTCATGAACATAGTCAATGCTACCCCTACCAGCCATAGGGACCAAAAGAAGAAGCGCTCTTGCGCGGATTCGGAATCGGATGACCCCTACCAATTGCCCTAAGCGTTCAAACCAACCCTTGTGATGTCACTGAACGAAAGTTTGATTTTATTTTAGGGCAGTAATCAGGAACAAAACAAAGCCAATCGGCTAGGCTAAGTTTGAAAGTTGCGACTAGACAAAGAAGCCAGCCATTAGCCCTCGGTAAACTGGAGTATAGAAGTGGAACTCAGTCTAGCTACTCTCCTAAGAAGTTGCTGGTTTCAATATCCATCATGTCTGAATAGAAGTCTTATATGAGTATATAAATAATAAGTAGGGAATTGGAAAAAGGGATGGCAATGGGGAAAAGCCCTACCAAAAACTAAATTAAAGTTATTCATTATCGATAAGCAGTGGGTAGAACAGCACAACGATAGAAAGATGAGGAAAATCGTCTTCATAAATTTCTATTTATCAATTGATCCGATTTTCTAGGCTTTCAACAGGGAAGATAAGATATTGTTACTGGGCTAGGATGTTCATTTGGGAAGGATCTCGGATGAAGCTGTAGAGTTATCGACCAGTGGAGTCAAGTGGAGAAGGCGGAACAAAAGCAATTAGTTAGTTAGGGTTCCAAAACTGCCCTATGGTTTAAGAAGAGCTTATAAAAGGAGTTGGTCTGAAAGACCGAGAAGAATTCATTCTAACTAGTAGCTACTCATTACACACAAGAAAGAGTGTGGGTTTCAGTTCAATCTACGGTCTCCCCACCGGAAGTAGGATATCCATAATCACTTACCCTGTCTTAGTAGAGTGAGGAGTGAACGGACTCAAAGACAGTTGTCAGGGGGGCTCTGGCTTCTAAGGAATGAGAATGGGAATCGGCACCGTTCCTGCTGTGAGAGCTTGACTGATGCTATTCTACCTTGCCTTTGTATTTAATGATGTAAAGTAGGAAGGCCCACTTAGAGGTTTCCGAACGGTCACGCTTTATCGCCTTGCCTCCTCACATTGGTAAGGAGGCTATGAGCTAAGCTATACTTGTAATCAAAGGCTGAGCCCTTGGGGAACCATCTAATGCTTTACTAGACTAGCTATTGTATGGAAAAAAAAAAAGAGCTCGTTAGGATGGTGAATCCAAAGGCTTGCGAGAGGAAGATCCGCCCCGATTCGATCAATAATGGGATTCTTGGCTAGAAGAAAGGTTCTGTGACATGGACGCCCAGCCCAACAAAACTAGGTCGGTTGGCCTACCTAACAGATGATAAGATTCTCGATCGATTTTATCGAATTTTTTTCTTTCTCATTATTCAGAAAAGTGGAGCTTTCGATCAAGATGTTCTCGCCTCCCCCGTTTGGGCTCTCGCTCGAATCGCGGAACCTTTATGCGTGCGTTGGTAGGCTTTCGACTCAATCGAATAGCCTACCTATCGGGCGCCAATAAAAGAAAAAGTTTTCGCACGGGCTCATCATCTGATGCAGAACTTATTTAATAACCACCATCCATCACCAATCACATTCCACATCCCACTTCAAACTTATCGATTCCTCGGGTAGCCTCCTCTATAAAGGCATTCAAGCTTCAGAGGCAGGTGAGCCGGGTCAGGAAGGACTTTGACTGCTGGGATGGGGTCGGATCCTACTCGAAGCACTCCACCACGAATAAGAATCTTCGGGTTGGATAGGCAGTAGAGATAGGAACTCCTATCTGTAGGGCGGGCTTTCAAGACAGAGATGCACTACTCCATCTGGCTTGAAGACCTCGTGGGGAAAGAGAAGAATCCCTTATTTAAAGGTAAGGACTGAAGGGAATCAAAAATCAATAGAAAAAATCCCTTACCGGCCGACGGGACTCTACGTCTGGGTCTTATTCCATCTTAAACTCGGATTAGGAAGAGTGCCCTTGAACTACAGATCAATCAGAAATAAATAAATGGATTCTCCTTACTCTAACAAGTAAGCAAGTCAACTACCTGCCGGCGAGAAAAAGAAAAAAAGGCAAGGGGGAGATAGGGAAGAGGAGATTCAGGATAGTCACTCCGCTCCATAGATAGTGAACACAGATTCTTGTTTCATTTTCAATTCCTTTCGGGTCGAAAACGCGGGCTGCTGGTGGGGCTGTGCCCATTCTTTCTCCCCCTTCTTCCGGTTCCGCTTTACAACCGGAACCGGAATAAGGAACCTTAGAATTCACCCTACCTGTCGATGAAAAAATAGTGAGAGGAGTTAAGCTGCTTGACCGAATAGGGCAAGGAGTGAGAGCTAGCGGATCAGAAAGATTTTTATGGAATGTCCTACTCCTGCCCGAGCTTTCCGATCAACCAATCCCCTCTTATTTTTTTAGGGACATCTCTTTGTTAGGTAGGGCCAGGGATCACTAATTAGTCGAATGAGTCCATCCCTCTGGCCTATCATTTTTTGGTCGATCCGGCTGTTTATCTCACTCCTGCATCTCCTGCGTCTCCATGGGGCCCCGTCATACAAGTTTCTTGCTAGGAGTCCCTCTAGTCGAATCAATAATCAATAGAAGTCCCAATAGAAGTTGACTGACCTGGCTCTTCCATCGACGATCTACTGTTCCCTCTTAGTTGCAGATGCCCATGCTTTGATTAGAAAGCCCTAGCCAGTGATGAATCCCCAGTAAGATCGGAGTCTTTCATTCCTCCTCCCTTCTGAACCCGCCCCAGCAACGAAAACCTTCCTACTGCAAGGTGAGGCTCTGCCCTTCCCCTAGAAGGGAGTCCACTCCGTCGTTTATTTGAGGAATGGGAGCAGCTAGTCCAATTGAGCAGCCGAGATATTGAACAACGAACATTTGAGCAAGCTACCTTGCCTCACCCTGAGATGAGAGGGAAGGTCGATTTGACTCGAATCCTGGACCTGATCTTTAATCCTACACCGGTTAATGATGCGATGGGAGAAGTTTTTTTTTTCATCAATGCTGGCCCAGTCGAGGCTCGTCCATGCCCAATCCCAATGGACAAACCTCTGATCCGCCCCTAGCTCTATAATCCACCCTCCCTAGTCCCTGAAAGCCCTCCTATCCTTGGCCTAGCCCTCTTTCTCAACTCGAGTCTTATCTTAAGTTCAGCGGCTTTCATCGTTGACGAACACCTGCGCTAATAAGACAAAGAAGTGGGGAGTCTATGCCTTTTCATAAAACGAAAAGCTTTCAGTCCTTGAATGAATCAGTAAAAACTAATTCGTGGAATGAGGGATCAAGAAAGGGATAGGGAGGGGAATGGCCTTTCCATTATTGGTGGACCTTCCCTTGAATTGAACCGGGAGCTCTCAATTTACTTTTTTAGGTTATGGAATTCCATCTCTAGTTGGGGCTTTCGGTTCGAAGGTTATAAAATGTGGTGCGGGTTCATCTCTCTCAACCAGTTCCGGTTCAAGGGAAGGGTGATCGAGGGGATGATGCCCAGACTTTAGATCTCTTTTTTCTCTTTCCGAATCCGATTCCGATTGGCGGGAGGTTTCTTTCGTATCAAGAGTGTGTTGGGGAGGCCAGGGAAAGACAGATTGGATCGAGAGGCGATGCCTACTCTACTCGTTACCACTAAACGACGAAGCCAAGAGCGGAAGGAGGGACTTGAACCCTCAACCTCAGCCTTGGCAAGGCTATGCTCTACCATTAAGCTATTTCCGCCAGCTACGGTAGTGGCGAAGCACTACTGAGCAATTAACGTATCACTTGAGACGGACGACTTCTCTTTTTCCGCCGGACAAAAGTCTTCACCTCCGATCGAGCTACGAGCACGAGTAGGTAGGCGGCTAGGGGGGAGGGGCGGCTGCCTTTTCAATCAATCTCCGGCCGCTCACTATTGGTGCGAGTTGTAAGGAGTCTTGGTCTCGAGTCGAGCTGGGGCGTCATTTCATTCTCGTAACGGGAGTGAGTGCACCGCAAGATCAGACAAGTTACTCCCTCGCCTCCTAATGAAAGGGGGTGGCATCTTTCTTTTAAGTTCAGTCATTTCCTAAGAATAGCTAACTCCTCTTATTTTATTATAAGATAATCCAAGCAGATCCGGGAGGAGGAATGAAAGACTCATGTTTGTCTCTTTTTCAACTTCAACAGGAATGCATCAACAAGCCCTTCCATATAGTATAGATCGTCATGGCATGAACTTTGTCAAAAAATTCATTTATAGCTAACTCCTCTTCCTATTGATCTTGATTAGTTCCAGCTTGTTGAGAGTTCTCTTTTCTTTCTAGACCGGACCCTTAGACCGTCTCCTGAAAGACCTGCTTATCCCGCATGTGCTTTCGGAGCCCCCCAATCATTCAATCACTTGCTTGTGATTGCAGCCATTCCCCGAAACATGAACGGGAGAGACGAGGGAATCGTCCGCTCCCGTTCATGTGACGAATCGAACATCGTTAGGTCCCGAATTCTGCGAACCACCGGACCTAGACCAAGATCTCCATTACGTCGTACGAGATATCGATTCGAAGAACTTTCAGTTGTCAGTCATCCATTCTGCTCCTATCTAAAGTGATGCTAGGCTGCTTCACGCAGGTGCGCTTCGCCCCTTTCCTCTTTCTTTGCACATGATGAACATGTTTTAAGCTAACTGCATGTCGAGCGCCGGAGCTTGTGGTCACTCGTTCCTCGCTTGTTCCAATCCTAGTAAAGAGCTTCAGATCCGATTCTACACTACATACGATATTCCATTCCGGCCCTCACTAGCTCTTCGCTTGGTTGTACAAAGAGCATGCCCGAGGGGCTACTACGCTCACCGCGCACTTGCCTCACCACCTGAGCTTCGCTACCGCCTCGCCCAGCTCCTATGCCTACCACGAATCTTGAATCATCACGTGGCTGCTAAAGCAAGCTAAGCTTCACACGGCCCTGAGGAAGCCAAAAAAAGACCCTCTCACGGCCTTTTTGAAGGCTCCGCAACCAACACGAGAACTTTTAGATCCCGCCCTAAAACGCCCATTTTCCTAGAGTTCCGAAGTGATCCTCATTCTCACCCCATCTTTCTTAAGCCAAAAGAGGAGCGATAGCCACTCGACTGAAAGGAGAGGAGCGAGAAGAAAGTCGGCCCCTTCCTCGGACCAAGAGTTCCGGCCCGGCTGAACAGCAATCGCGTAACAGATCTGGAAGTTTGTTAAAGTTTATTAAGCCCAATTATGAAAAAAAGAATGCCCCTAAGCCACTAACCATAGGACTTGCTTTGCCCCCCTACTTGGAGCAGCAAATGGCGTTAGACATACATGGATTAGACGGACGTACGCCGTGAAGCTTGACCCCTAAGATTGTCGTAACCATAGCAAGGAGAAGGAAGCTTTTGAATAGTTAAGATGCCTAAATAAACGGACACTTTTTGTTATCTTATCTAAAGGCGAAGACTAAAGGAAGCAGATATAGCAGGAGACCAACCAGTGCCAATAAATTGGAAACGTACGCAGTGACAGAGGTGGAATCTGAACATTTTAGGGAAATGAGTAACGGTAGGATGGACTGGAGGGGAAGGTTTTTGAAGGTTCCCAGACTACTCCTACGCGACTGGCAGTAGGGAGGGAGGAGGTGGTGAGATAGAGCCCATTGGGACTTTTTTTGACCGGAGACTTGCTGAAAGGACAAAGAACTTCCAGTAGCGGCTATTAGACCTTACTTGCCCAATCACAAGTCCTACTAAGAGGTGAACTGACCGAGCCTTAGGTTTGAGGGTAGAAAGGACACTACGAGGAGATAGATGGAGACATGAGACTGATTTATGAAAATAAGATTTATTTATGGTAAGAATATAGCCCCTAGTACGACAAAGAGGCAGACAGCTAGACTTTTGATTAGAGGTTAAAGGGAGAACTGCGAGGAGAATCGAGATTGGCGCTTAGAACGCAATATTAGGGCCATTTGTACAGACAGACATAGGGGTAGATTGCTTGTACGAGGAGAAAGAAAGGAATATAATTGTTATGGCGTTAGGAACGAGTCCACACTTGGGTTAGAACAAATTACTAGAATTCGTTGAGCCAGTGGCGGAAGGATAAGGGAGAAGGAGATGAGGAAACTAAGACCGAAAGCTCCATGCTCTCGAGATAAAGCAGGTAGAGAGGGAACGGTCAGCCAGCTTGCCAATCAACTGAGGCCTTGAGGAGTATCCAGGCAGAGTGACTCCAGAGACCTAGCTCACAACACTACAGAGGTGATGACCCCAATTTTGATCTTGATGGTGCAGTCTCGCCCAAAACCCGATTCAAATCCTGTGTTTTAAGCATACATACTCCACTCAAGAAAAAGCGGAGAGAAAGGCTCTTAGATAGAAAGAGTTTGCTAGGCTGTTTATCTCACTTCGGGCATCTTCCTATCCTGCTTCCTCAAGATAGGACCGGTTTTCTCAACCATGAGCTACTTAGGTTCCAGTCTAGGGGTCAAAACTCAGAGCGATGTCTAAATCTGAGCTCATCGAAAGATATCCATATTAAAAAAAGGCCTGATTCAGAGTGATAAGATATTTAACTTTACCCGATCCCAAATCATAATCATAATAGGAGATGCACTATTTTAGATATCCAACCTTCCCGGTGGTAGGAAGAACTAAAATAGGTTTCCTGAAGAACAGAAGGGGCGTAGAGGCAGCAAATCCGAAGAATATCTATTAATCAGTTCGCCTACTTTCGTACCCAAGCACGGGATGTGACTTGCCAACTGAGATGGATAGGCTGGGACAGCTAGTATTGAATAAGAATAAGCTCTTCTTCCCCCGCTCCTTGGCGAATTGAGTGCACTACTAGCAATGAAGGGCGTATCAGCTCCCGGTTGAAAAATCCCTCTATTCCTTGGCAGTAATAGAGTCAATACTCTTTAGTCGACCTTACTCGGTTTTCTTCGGTGCTATCGTCTGTCTATAAATAGTAGATCATGGCGAAATTAACAGCATCAAAGCATTCAAACGAAGAAGGAGTCCCCGTCCAACGGAGCACTAAGAAGCAAGTCCTCCTGAGATGGGAGGCGGCGTAGAAGGTTTAATATAGTTTTAGTGCCGCGAGTGCCTCTTTTGGTTGGTGTTCAGTGATTGAAAGAGATGATCGGATCAAATCGAATTAGCTAGATTCAACTTATCCCAGGCAAGAAGAGAAGGGAAGGCACGAAGGGTAGACGAATCAAATCAGTCTAAGGCTATGCTCTGGGTTCTGGGAAGGTAGTTAAGTCACACCCGATGGAAAAGAAGTGCTTCCTATCTTAGCATCTGAGCCGGCAAAAAGCCTTAACGAATGAATAACTGGCTCAAAGCATAGTGGATTTTTTCCTGCTACCATTGCTAATGAATCAACTGGTATTGGACTGCTCTCAAACAAAGGCAAGGGGGGATTACTCTTAACTAACTAAGCCTAACCTTTAGGCTATCCAGCTTAAGGATTAAATTCTTTAGAAGGCGGCGGTAGCAAAGGCAGAAGGAAAAGGCTTAGTCACCAGTTTCATACGAACTCACGAAGAAGGAAGGATGCCAGGTAGAGTGCTTATAGGGGTGAGGAAGATTGATCAAACTCCCCAAATGACGGGATAGGAACGTACTGAATCAACAGGCAGCTTGAATTGCGTATAGCAGGACTTTAGCGAACGAGCAATCGAAGATTCCTGCTAATCACTCGTACTCCTCCTAGCTCATGATTCAGTCTGTGGTCACGGAGCTATGTAAGACCTCTGTACTCAAGTACCTGGTCCTTTACTTGACGAAGGGAAAATCCCTAAGAAATGCGCCGAGCAGAATAGCAGCATCATGCTTTAATTTAAGAAGGATGTTAAGCTAGCTCGATCGCAGGAAATGATGGAAAGGTTGAAGCCCCAGTGGCAAGAAGAACAAGGTAACGGATGGAAGATAGATAGAACGAGGTGACATTGGAACTGGCAGTCAAGTAATCAAGCTACTGCCCTTCCCTTCCTTGGGCTATGAGGGATAGGAGTTCCTAGCCCCATTTAGCAGTAAACTGCCTGATCTTCTTTCTTCTACAAGCAGTTCCTAATAGATAGAAAAGGAAGAAGCCCTATTAATGAACAGCGGGTCCCACTATGAATCAGAGAAGGACTTCACTCGCACAAAGAACAAACAAACAAAGAAAAAGTGCTTGCAGCGGGTGAGGATGAGGACTTTTCATTCTCAAGGAAATAAAATGAAAAAGGAGTGAACCTTAGCTAGGTTGGCTCCTAGGCTAAAGCAACTGTACAACAGGCGATGTTATCAGCGATGCCTCGCTGCGGTGACCAACAAAGCATTATTGAAAGAAGACAACAATCGTCAGGTGGAGTTGCCCTATAGTTAGTAGACTTCCCTTCAGCCTCTCAACTCATACAGAGGGAGGGGAAAGAGACTGATGCTACTACCAATACCAGGTTACCGGGGTTTTCATATCGAGCGAAGCGAGGGAAGCTAACGCCTTACATATAAAATTTGATATGTTATCACCTTAAACTCTCTTTCTTAACTATCTACTCAGTGAAGTAGGCGGTATGGTGGTATGGGTGTATGGGATACGGAAGAGTCTGATTGCTTTCTTTCATCTGTGAGAGATACTGGGTCAATGTAGGTACGTACTGACTCATATAGCTGTATGATGCTCTCTGTCCTGATCTTACATCAATCTTTTCCTATAAGGCTGCTAATTGTCTTTATAACGGTTCTCTATGACCTTCCTTCTTATCTTGATCGACCTTCCATCTTTTCGATATAGCTCTTTTCTTTGTTTTAACGTAGCTCTCTCTTTCTCTTTTCGCTTTTATCTTGTCTGATTAGGCTAGGTCTTTTTTCTTTTTATTTTAGGTGTGAGGAAGGTTTATAACTTATAGATCACTAAAGGAAGGGGTAAGACAGCCTTTGAAAACTAGTTCCAATAACCCTGTTTTCGTCTTCCTTCGAGTATCATTACTGATTAGCCTGACTGCTTGACCTCCTCTCTCTTAGCTAAAGATGGGGTGATCGAGATAGTAGTACCCTCTTTCCCGGATGGGACTCTACTAGAGAATAGATAGCCCAATTCCACTACATCCGCTCTAGCATGAAGGAAAAGGATGTTCGAAGTTCCTAAATGACTGGGCTACTTAGGCAGACACCCCTCACTACCTTTCGACTCGGGCTTTTCGAAGGTGCTAAATGCATTGTTGCAGTCGATGCTCTTTAGTTCTAAGATCCTATCTTCTCTTCTTACTATGTCTAAAATGGGGGACGACCCCCCCCACCCCTGGAACTTGCAGCCCACCCCAAAGAAGAGCTTGCTGTGCTCTCGCTCGGCCCACTCCCACCTGTCTTCTTCCTACTAGAGTGAAAGATCTTATCCCTCACCGAAGAATAGCAGGAACCTCACTAAATCAGCTAGTTACTCTCCCTACTGTGGTCCCCTCCAGCTTACCCACACCTGCCGTAAACGGATTACTGAAAGAAAGCAGCTTTCTCCCCTTAAGGTGCGAAGCGAGGAAAGTCTTCTTTATCTTATTATCGCCTTATTAGTCTAGGGCCCCCCTCCCTTTAGATGCTTTAACATGACCCTAAAAAAGTCTTTCTTTCCCATTACTTCTTCAGCCGATGAAAGGACATGACCATCTTCAAGCTTTAACTGCTCATCCTTCAACAGTCGGTCAAAGATCTCATACGTTTTCGTAATGTCGAATGAGTACTCCTTTCCAACCTCGGCCATGCTTTTGCTCTTATCGATGTGATCCTTGTCTTTAGCTTGGCACCAGGGCGGCTTGCTTACCTACCTTATGACTTTCCGACTTTCTTTTACTATTCCTATTCCCTGCTCTGCTTAATGTACGAGGAGGAATAGAGATCGACAAGCAAGAGTCAAGCCTCTTTCCTGATTAGCGAATAGTGCCTCACTTTCTTTCTAAGCTGGCATCAGTCTCAGACAAGAAAGAAGAAAAAAGAGAATCCTATTTCCGACATTCAAGAGTAGTAAAGCATCGAAGCAAATAGCGTACGTAAAAGGATACCTATCGAAGCTCCCTTCTAGGGGAATGTTTTGCTCTTATGCCTCATGGCGACTCGGAACGAGGAGAGTTCCCTCTTTCCCGTATGCGGATGCCGTAGATCACTGAACTATGCGATTGCCTTTACTACCTACCCTTACCTGTCTGCCTTGAACTCAAGCACCTGCGCTTCTATCCATTAGATAGCTGGAACTGGCATTGTGACTACAGATATATAGCCAATAGAAGGAAGTATTCCCAAGCTGGAGAAGTGGGAGAGGAGATAAATTTTAGTGGATCCCCTATCTCCTTCAGCTCGATCAATAGAGATAGATGCCCCTCTTTCGAGCTACTTCGTTCGTTCCTCTTTCCTTAGGCGGGAGAGAAAATAGATATTCGACTTTCAAGCTTAGAAGAAAGAGAGAAGATTTATCCCATCCCGCATCGCTTCTACCTTACTATAAGCAATTCATCCATCCATGCCAAAGCCGTCAATCCCAAATTTTTTCTCTAATTATATATAATAAAGGGCAGATGGCAAAAAAAAGCAGTGGCTCGACGGCACTAGCCTACGGGTTCTTCCCACTAGCCATGGCTTGGCTCTGATACCACTTGTCACAGTGCTAAGTCCTTCAAGCCCACAAACAACAAAAAGGCACCCTGCTAACGTTCCGCTGTAGCAGAGTAAGCTGAAAAAGCCCTTTCTATGTTATTTTATTAGTCAAGCCTAAATGCCCAATGCATCTTATTCATTTTTTACGAAAAGACTGATCGAACCAAATCCAAGACACCAGAATGAAGTAAGGCTCTAGAAAGGCTTTTTTTTAACACTACGGTATAGGCTAAACCCCTATTAGGTTAGGAAAAACCCACTATTTAGCGACATTGAAGATGAGGAAATATCGTAAGTAGTGGTTTTCTTTAGTGACTTTTCTTCAGGTAGCCCTGAAGTGATGCTTTAAGAAGTTTTTTGTCTAATGGCTGCTGCTAAGCCTTTTAACTCCCAATACCTACTTCCAATGGGCAAGAGAATACCCCATTATCGTAGATCGGGGATATTGCGGTACTTCTAGCATTTCTTTGAATTCAAACAATCAGGATTGCCTCCTCACATTGGTAAAGGCAGAGAAGACGATTCAGCGCATGCAGACGATTTGGCGCATCAATTCCTTGGATTCCTCTTCCTCTTCCGATTCCGATTCCGATTCCGGGCTCGACTCGAAAGGCATGAAGGTAAGGCATTCATTAAGTAGAGCGTGAAGGTTTGGCATGAAGCTGTGGTAAATAGAATAGAAATAGAGATAAAACCCCATTTTTTTGCAATTCACTCTATGAATGTCACAGAAAAAGTGGTTCATAAAATAGATATGAAGACTGAGCATGCGGAGAAGAGTGTAATCTTACCCTCTCTGTTAAGGTAATTCAGTGATCCGAGGGAATGAAAGACGTTCGTTAGCCTATTTGGCATAAAATTCATTAAGCATTCCCCTTTCTTGCTTTGGACTTACTGAGGCATTGGACAAGACGCGCTGCTAGTCCTTGCTTCAGTAAGTCAGCCTGTCTCTTCTTCCCTGCTTTCCTCTTAGCAATGATCTGTTTAGGGCTACTTTCAAAACAACATATTCTCTAATAAGACCCTCTTCATGGGCATTCTCCGACTTATAATCTAATTCATACCCGGCAATCTACGATCTACCCAGCGCCTTTGTTTATGTTGAATAGGCATACCCGACTTCCAGCTAATTGTCAAATAAAGCCACTCCCTGTTCTTTTTGACGACAGGGAGCACGGATAGCTAGCCAGGCCAGCCTATAATCCAACCCATCCAACAAGCACAGAAAGGCTCTAGTAAGCGCCAATCAATTGTTTACGCGCCCACCTTCTTTGCTTTTCTTCCCTTCCGCTTTCAAAACCGGACCGCGAACAGCCGATCTTGGCTGGCTGGCCAGTAATGAATGCATAGTGAAAGTCAGTCTTGGGGTAAGATCCTCTTTCCTGCCCCTAGGTCCTAGGTTGCAAGTCAGCTGCTCACTCTCTCTTTCTTCAAATTCAATGTCTTAAGCAGCATGTAGCAAAGATCGATTTGAGATTCAATGTGGGACCTGAAAACAGAAGCTAGAGTTGAACGATCTACTTTTCTATCCTGTGGGCCTATCATAAGGAAATAAATAAGGTATCTTCTTTATAGAATAGAAAGTAGCCTGGTCTGTCTCTCAATCAGTCTGTCCAGTCAAGTCCTTGACTTCGGTCGTAGGTTGAAAGTCAAGAAGTAGCTGCTGCTCTCCTCATTCGTACGACCTCCGAATAGAAGAATTGATAAGTGGAAAGCTTCGTTCTTCCTCTTCTTCTGCTTAAGACTTTATAAAACATTTGTGGGCGATATGCAAGGCATCCGGATCCTTCTTCCGATCCATATGCATTTAGCCCAGTCATGAAACCTTGCATCTATTAGTTAAGGGGTTGGGGCCATGGTTGGTGATCCTACGTGAGAGAATAGGGTCGATGGTAGAGAGTCGGTGATGCCATTCTTTCTTCAAAATGCATGCGGATTTCAGCCATCACCAAAGCCTTATCTTGCTTGCAGAGGGGGAGCTTTGCCCTTTAGTCCAAGTCGAAAGCGCTAGCCTTATTAGTTTAGTTGATGGTTCTTACCGACCCCCAAAGCCTGATTCACTCCTGACCGACGAATCCGGAACGATCTTTGATCACAGACGGTACTAGAAAGAAAGCGAGATTTTCATGCCCGATAGTCAAAGTAAAGCACGCACTTCAAGTGGCGCGATTTATGTCGTTGCGCAGGGATGCTCTTCCCGTAGTGCCCCCTTCTTCCTCCTTGTCTCTTTCCCCGTGAGACCTCTCCGAAAGGGCCTGCGTGGGTTTTCCATGATCCGGACTGAGAACCCGAACCCTTCGTAGACTGAACTCTCTTCTCTTTAGGCTCGCGTAGGTTAGGGAACTCGCCTCCTTCACTGCTTCCACTCCAACTCGAACTAAAAACCTCTTACTCATCTTTACTCATGGCGTCTTAATCAGTGAGTCAATCCTCATCATCATCCTCCGCCCTTCATTGCAGGGGAAAAGGACCACGGCCGCCATGCCCCCTGTCCATTATAGCTATCAAGGTGAACTTGCCCTTCTTTCTTCCCTGTGAGCCTCTGCGTAGCAGGCCTCGACACACCTCTGCAACATATGGCCTCTTCGCCATGGCGGGTATATGCTAGCTTCAGGCGGGGTAGGAAATGCTTATGAAAATATGCCTTCGGGTATCTCTTCTCCTTCATACATTCGAGAGAAGCTTTCCCCTTTAGGATTGTATATAGTTGCTCGTAAGATAGGGAACCCGTCCCGCTATTCCCGAAGAAAGGCTAGATAAGATGATGGAGATTAGAGAAGCTATGCGAGCTCTTATTTGCCTAAACGAAATGCTTAACACATGCTGTTCGGTGTGGGTAATTCCCTCTGTGCTCTGAAGATTGATTGAAAGTAAACCAGTCAGATGTATCAGAAAGGGTAGTGATTTTCCCTTCTTTCGCTACACATTCACTGGCGGAATGATGGTTACTGAAATTAGATAAGTGATCACAGAGACTAGTAGCAGGTTTGAGCGCACATTGCCAATCCAATTGGTACTTTCTTTCCATTTATTGATTCTTAGCTCTTGCTTTCAATTACTGATTCTTTAGCGATGTCAAGCCATCAGGCAGTAGACCGGCAAGGGAACGGCTGTCTCGGTATTCGTTCTTGAATCAGTGACTGAGAGTAAGTAAGGGCTAGTGATCAATAAAATCAGACTAGTGGGGCATCTTACTTTTGTATCTTGCCTTATTCATGCGACTTCCCCTGGCCACAAAGAAAGAGACCAAGAAGGACATACGTGGCATACTTCTCTGAGTATGAACCCGGTGAACAAACAAGGTAAATCTTTTAATTTCCGAATAAGGAAAAGCATAAGAAGGAGCGTTAACCACTTGACCAATAGGTACAGAATTGTCCACTCAAGCCCCCTTTTTTTTAATAAAAAGAAAGGAAAGGGATTAGATAGGACGAGCTAAGTCAGCAGCAGAGTAGAATTAAACCTTCTATCCTCGGGATAGGGCTATGAAAGAACTCGTTCCAGCTTCACTTCAAGCACGGAACTTCAAGTCCATGTAAGAAGGACCTAGGCATTTAAGGTCATCAGATCAGTCAACGGCGGAGAAGGAGTAGCGACGGTTGCCCTCCGATAGCACTGGTTCCGGCTTCGATGGAGTTGAAAAAGCCTGTCTTTTATTCAAGCAGCTATAGCTCAGCCACTCAATTACTTGTGAAATCGAGTAGTGGAGAAGCTCGAGCTTTTATACTATATGGAGAGGGATCACCTGAGATCATGTCGTAGGGATCAGAGATCCTGACTGAGGTTAGTCAATCAGTGGCAGCTCCACCATAATAAGAGGAAGGAGCCTAAATCGATTAGACAAGAACTGGCCTTTATTTTTGTTAAAGAAAGAAGACAGCCGAAAAAAAAAAGAGCAAGAATACAGGAATCATAGAAGCTCAAGCCCTCAACTCGACCTGAGAAAACAGCAGCTTTCAGGCAAGGAAGGGCTGTCATAGCATCGATGAGTTCGCGCCTTCTATTCGAGTAGAGATCCCCACCCAGGTCTGTCTGTGGGAGAAGAAGGGCTGAAGCAAGGAGTGGAGTTTTCTCCCCATCTCGCCCAACACCAGAAACTATAGATTCTCCAAGAACTTGGCTGGGCTTTCACTTCTAGCGTGGAAGAAAGGGCAACGAGTTCTACTGCTTACCCAACGAAATGACATAGCGATAGCGGATAAAGGAAGTATAAGAGTTCCACCGCCCTTACTTAAGGGTAAGGCATAAGAGCAGCCTTTAGGCAGGCCTATCGACTCTAGTATACCACCAGATGGAATAGCTGCGGACTCAGAGAAGAGGGCTAAAAGAAGAAGAGCTCAAGGCCGCCACTTAATTCGATTTGCTACCTCTCTCTGATTAGCGATAGGGGCTGTCAGCCAACAAAGCGATAGGAGCGAGACGGCCAGAAGCGGAATCGGAAGAGGAATCAGAAGAGGAATCGGAAGCGGAGGATCAATCGACTGGAATAGCCCTTAACTCCTCACGCAACGCGCACTCTAATGATTCATGAAATGGATCACGGAAGAAGACGTATCCGATGAAGAGATGAATTTCTTTTTAATTATATAAGTGGAAAGACAGGGAGAAAAGCATTGATAGTTTTCCAGTTCCACCGCTTTAATAACCCGAGGGGACAAGAGAAGAGCAATAAAAGGCCCAGCCTTGATTGTTGTAGCTTCGATGACATCAACATAAAGTAAAGAACTTCTGAAAAAAAGACCCAGAAAGGTAAGCGAGGAGGAGATTAAACGCTTGCTTGATCAGACAAAACAAGCCCTTAATAAATGTAGTTGTACAGGCGAAGGCAATAAAGAAAAAAGACTAAGCGCAAGGCAAAAGGCAGCATAGTATATAAAAGCTCTTCCTGATTCAAGTCTTGGAGGGTCGGGCGATTAAAGAATGCAACTCCTGGGCTTCCATTCAGTATAACTTCTAATAGCTCCGTGGGCAATAGCAAGAGGGTCCTGGTTCACATTCTCAAACAACAAAGCACACCGACTTTTCCAGATAAACCAACAGTGGAACCCAATAAGCATCTGAACATCCAATTTGCCAAAAACAGGAAAATAACTTTGAATTTTCAATATAAACTGGAGAGATGGAGGAATCGTTTGGGATTAAAAAATAAGGTTTATGTGGACCCGGTTGGTCGGTCAAGTGGTTTGGCTCTGTGGACGGACAGTTCTCTTTCTATCCAACTTTAGGGTCAATCAATATACTTTTTGGATTTGGTGGTCAACTCGTCTCTTCGGGGTCGGTCTTATGAATGGCATCTTACTTGTGTCCGTGGGGATAAAATTAAGGCTAAAAGAAGAAGAGTCTTGGAACTGATTACTCAGTTAGGGTTCTCATTACAACTTCCCTGGCTGGCTGTTGGTGATTGAAACCTCTTTTGGTTGCTTCTAGTGCTTAGAAAGATGGTCTAAGGCCAGTCACTCTTTCCCAGACGAGGAGTTTCAAACAATTCCTAAATGATTGTTGCTTTCTTGATCTGGGCTTCAAAGGAACTCCTTTCACACGGTGTAATGTCAGACCTGGGGAAGCAAATGTTCGCATTCGGCTTGATCGTGCGCTAGCAACGACTGAGTGGCGCCTTCTGTTCCCTCAAGCGCAGCGCAGGTTTTCCATGATCCTGGGTCAGATCACTGCCCTCTTATCTGAAAGACGGCTCAAACTGCTAAGCGAGTTCAGCTTGATTTCCAATTTGAGAGTCGATGGTGACTCCATGATCAATGTGCTTATCTTGTCAGCTATAATGGACAGGGGGCGTGGCGGCAGTAGTTTTCAGGATCCCGAATGTTTATTGTTCGATCTAAGCTGATTGCTTTTCGGGAAAAAGGTATTGGAACTCAACTATATTGGGAGAACCTAGGACTAGAATTCGCCAGTGGAAGCATCGACTTGAATCTCTTCAATGTCAGCAACTTACTGATTGATTGACCCATTCTAGATAAAGTGCTTTCGGGTATACTTTCTTTAAGGAATGTGGTTCTTGCTCATAGCCCCAAAGACCCATGAGGGAGCCTCCTTTTTTTTTACATTTACATAAAAAGGGATTCAGACAAGGAAGGCTGTTAAGCATGCAGACTGATTCTCTTTTCTTACGTTACGTGAATTAGATACTACTGAAATGCAGTTTCACTCCTCGGAATTAGAAGAAGGTAAGATGACTATAGGCAAGAAAGAATTGAACCTAAGGCTTGCCCCCGAGAAAAAACCTAGGAAGAAATGCTGCTTTAGATCCCGCCCAGATCAAGGGCGGTCTATTTTCTTCTTCCTAAAAGAGCGAAAGTTTACGGGTTGATGGGTGCTCTTTAGGTCTTTACTACCTCACATCAAGGTGACAGGATTCGAACCTATGGCCCTCTGTACCCAAAACAGATGCGCTGACCAGACTGCGCTACACCTCTCTCACCCCCCTCAGCATATAGATCCACCCGATCGATGAAGACTCGAACCGAACTCGCCCATCCTTTTGGGGTCAAATCAGGGACGCGAGAACCAATCCGAGTAATCAACCGCTTTTTTTTATAAAATCTGCCTCCAGCAAGATAGGGCGACGCCAAAAAGCCGTATAGTGCAGGAGCGCTCACATTTTTTTTTGGCTTCCTCTTGATCTTGAATTTAAAAAAATCCGGCTCGCTCTTCTTAAACTACCTGTCGTCCCCTTTGGACCCAAAGCCCGCTTAGAAGTGGATTCGAACCACTGACACAAGGATTTTCAGTCCTTTGCTCTAACCAGCTGAGCTACCTGAACCACTTTCCTAAAGTCAGTCTCTTTTCTTCATCGAATAGCGCCCTACCTTACTTACCACTTTACTAGTATGGGAAAAGCCCTTTACTCATAAAAAGAAAGCCCTATATTTTTTCGTTCGTCAAGCTTTCGAGCAGCTCTTTCAACTGCCGCCTAATCTCCTCTCCCAACATGCTAAAGAACCGAGAGCCGCCCAGGGACTGCCGGAGGGAGCTTGCTTATAATTAATATAAAAAGAAGATAGGCAGGCCGGTCAAAACAACGCGCAACGGGCTCTCCGCTCCTAGTAACTAAGTAGTGCTATTCTGTCCTCCGGGGGACTCCACCAACACCAAGAGGTTCTTTCTCTCACGTAATTTCACCCGCCCGTTCCACTTCCGTGCCGGAGGAAATGGGATTCGAACCCATGATACAATCTTCTTGTATGTCGATTTAGCAAACCAATGCCTTAAGCCACTCAGCCATACCTCCAAGTTGTTGATCGGAATTTTATGTGCGGTTGGGCAACCAACCGAAGGGCTATCTGATCCGATCAACTGCGTAAGCCGTAGCGCGCTAGCGCGCGTACTCTTCCTCTATCTATGAGCGAGACTCCATCCAAATCTGCCACTCGTTGGGCGACGCCCTCTTTTCTATGAACACCCCACCACTGAATGATGAACTTTGCCAGTCTTCGCCTCCGACCCGACCAGGAGAGAACACAGAGTCAAGCCAAGCCCTTACCCGCCTGATATGAATTCATATCTCCTTCGTCTGGTCGAGAAGGGAGAAAGCTAGAGCAAGGAACTGAACTCGAGTTCGTTCTATTCGTTCTAAAAGAATGCTAACCTAACATCGCCCTTGGTGATTGGCCAATTCCATCGAGATACGTAGGTCTTTTCATGGCTTCGTTCGATAAAGCACTCCAACCTAAAACAACAAAAAGAGGAAGATTTTTTAAGTTTAAGGTTGGAGCGAGGGTCCTACAAAGAAGACAGACGGATTGGAATACCAAAACGATCTCAAACGGTAGGTAGAGGTACCTGGGACAGAATAGCGTCCGAGACTCAACAAGCGAGAAAAGCGCAAGCATCCATCTTGCGATGGCTTTCACCTTTCCGTCACGCTTGTCAAACAAAAGGTGAGTGCCTTCCTTACTGTAAAGAAGGAGGAAAGGTCCATGGGTTAAAGTAGCCTAGTTAGGTGGTTTTCCTTTTCTCCCTCGGGGGTGGGCTTTGTAGGAGTTGGGCGAGATGCAAGACTTTTTCCTAAAGGAGTTAGAGCAGCAGCTAGAGTCGCTAGAGAAAGAAATTGAGTAGCTGCGTCAGTCAAATAAGTAGCTAGATAACTAGATAAAAGAGAGAGAGAGGGATGAAGCGGGTAATTGAGCTATACCCTTCTTAACCCTCGGGTGGAAGAGTCTGCTTTGATAGAACCAGGGCTTTAGCGAACTCCACAGAGGATTTTATTTTACCATTTGATGAAGAGAGAGGGGGAATTTCTTACTTACTTGTAAGAGTCTGGTTATTTATTTATTTATTACTTACTCAATAGAGGAAGGGATGCGCACAAGCTTGATGTTCAAAAGCCCAGGATCCTAGTCCTTCGCCCTAGAACTTGTCACTCTCTTTTCATTGGTCGCTCCTTTTGTTGATTAGAGCATGGAAATTCTATTAAGATTTGGCAATCCATTAAGAAAAGAAAAGAAGGACCGAGCCTGGATCGGAAGGGAGCCTCCCTTAGTACTTATGGCGCAAGCCCTTTCAAGGCGGACATCGGTTGCAAGCAAAGCTCATGAGCAATTTACTACAAAAAAGGATTCCTCCCTAACCAAAAAGTCTAAGGAAGGGTTGGTCATGGGCCTTGTCTTCTAGCTTCACATGCTATTGCCCAGTCCCACCCCTTTACTTGAAAGGAAAGGTGGAGCAGTTGCTTGTCAGACTCTATACAAAGTCAAAGAAAGGAAAATAGATAAAAAAAGTTCTTGAAGAGGTCCAGATGGTGGGGTACGAATCCTTAATAGAACCGATCTCTTCCTCCAAGCAGAGGCTGGGTTTGACTGGGGATTAGCGGCTTGACTAATCTTAGTAAAGGGGCATAGAAGCTCGACCAAGAGAGAACGAGTCAGATAGACTTTACAAACAAAGGTACGAGCTACATACGAGGAGAACGAACTACATATATGGAGCGAACCGAAACAGTTTTGGAGGAAGAAGTCCTACCTTATCGATTCCGGTGTGCAAAAGCCAGCTTCTCCGCTCCGTATTTTAGGGCTGAGCTAGACAAGCAAGGAGCCAGCTTCACGGCGCCCGAGGTGGCTTCCGTTTTTGGGTGGCCCTCTGCATTTGATTTTTTCTCGTTCATTCGGTCATCAAAGACATACTCTGCAAGCCAGTTTCCCCTGTCAGCATAAAAACATAGAGTCTTATCCGATCGGGGGACCTTCATTCCCCCCGCTGTATCGAATTCTTTGAGTGTCTAGCCTGCTCCCTTTGTTCAGTCGGAAGACTTTCTATTCAAATGAGACGCACTCCCATTGTCTCAATAAGGTCAGCAGCAAGGCATACAGCAGGGATTGAGTAGTCTTGAGAGGCGGACTTATAGTCCCCGGTTACGAGTTGACAACGTTGTTAACTACTAAAATTTAAAAAGTCTTTTACACCTTAGGGAAAGCGTACCGGAAGATCAAACTTTCGCTTAAAATCCCAGTTTTGATAAGCAGAGTTACGCTCCATTTCGATTTTGACTTATAAAAAAATAGGTGAATAGTTTATAGCAGATGGGGAAAGCTAAAGAGCTTGGATTTTCCATTTTTAAATCCGTCAGAAAAGCTGTACCTTGACAAGCCCCACGATGCTTCTGGCAGCCATCATCGCAGGGACGAATATATTCCCAAGGCCAGAACTATAGACTCATTCTGCAACAGCCCACTAGAAAAACAAAGGGCAAGGAGTTTCGCCCGAAGTTTACTTCTGTCGAACAAAAGGACTTGGCGGGTGTCAACTCGTCAATGGAAGATGGCTAGCGAACCTCAGTGTCTGGGAAAGGTAATAGAGTTTACAGCCGAAATGCTGCATAAAAGGAGTGAAATTAGGTGGCTTCACACAAACCAATCGACACTTTCATTCGAAAGACCAACCTAAACGTGAGAATCGGCTCGAAGATCAAAGGAATTCCTCCAGGTAAGGTGACAAGATGAAGACCAGCCCTTACTCTCTACTTCAGGGGCAAATCCCTGGTGTGACGACAGAAAAAGAGCAGAAAATCTCCCGGCAAATGCAAGCGTCTCATAGTTCACATTTGATCGATTCAAACCAGCTGCTTAAAGAGCTGCTTGCTACCACTTTGTAATTGTATTAGAAGACAATAGCCCAAGACAGCTGTGGCATGCCCTGTTTACAGCTGCTTATCCTATTCTGTCTTTCCGTCATCTCAACCTCGCATCTAAGCATCACGTTCCTAGGGACAACAAAAAGACCTTCAAGCTCTAAGGCTATCATAGTACTGCCAGCATGGTTACATCTAACTGCCTACTGGGCAAGCTTCCACTTCTTTTTTTTATTTGGCACCAGCCAAAGGAGTAGGAGCATGGGCACTGGTAAAAGATTCAATCGATCCTGTTCTGGTAACAAAGCAGTAGGCAAGCCTTAGTGGGGACCATCCATACCTCTAAGCCCGATAATCCCCTCGGATCGAAGCGCACCACGGGATGCTGTCCTTTATGGATGCTTTCTCTTGATATAACCAGATCAAGATGGCCGAAGAAAAGAAGACCGAGAGAAAACAGCGTTTATCACCATATCAGGTAGGAGGGCACGTTCTGTTACAAGGTGATGCCGTGGTGATCTAAGCTGTCAACGAGCAATTCGTCTCAGTTGAATCCAAAGAAAGAGGGCTAGGCCTGCCCAGTAATTAAGCAAACCGGAATGGAGCAAATCAGCAGTCTTTTAGGCCCAGTAATAGTAATTCTATTATAATAGAAAGAGCTCTAGGGAAAATCCATATGAAAGGGAAGGAGATATTCAGGTGGGTTGAATCCAATAAGTCAAGGTCATGATCGAGTTAAGTTAAGCTTGCGCTTTTTTTTTTTTTACATCATGGATAACTTCGAATCATCCTCCACAACCCAATCTTTTCCAATTTTATTTTTAGCTTTGATTTGAATGTATTTTGTCTTCAACCTCCCTGGTTTCGACATGGGTTCAAAACCCCGATTCGGTCGGTTAAGAAGTAGGAGCGAATTCGTCTATCACAGGTAGTCGCTCACCCGCAGGTCTTTCTCATATATAAGCTAAGCCAGGCCAGGAGGGAATCAAGAATATGAATGTTCATCTCAAGTAGGGGGGCTTCTAAGCACCAGTAAGGAAGTAAGAATCCCCATCGCTGGAGCACTACAGGCCTAACTTATTATTCGATATAATGAGAAGGACCTTTATTGAACTAGAACCCTTATCCCCCAACTGATCTACCCAGTAATGTGATGAGTTCCGACCTCGAAGGCCCAATCCTTCGTCGTACGGAATGAGTATGACTTGGCTACAAGGGAAAGAATTAATCCAAGAGATCTAGCTTCTTGGAGGACCGGTTGTTAGCCCCATCATCATCCCGAGCTTTTCACCGTCGGTCCCATGACTGCACGAGCCCTATGAACTAGCTCTTCCGTGTCCGCCGAACTGTACGATGGAGGGCTTTCAATTCTAGTATTGAATTTTCCCAAGCGGGGTGAGCACTGTTAATGTCTCTAGTAGATAGACTCTACAAGGAACCTGGCTCAGAGGAAGAAGGACATTAGTTTGAAGTCTCGAGTCTCTATCCCCTCTCTAGTGCTGCTTAAAAGGATCGGGTTCCCTACTACCGTGTCATGGCGATATCTGCCTCGAAACCCTCGGCTTGCCTCGTCTCCTAGTGGTGGTTTCCCGTGGAGCGACCGTGAGTCAGGTTCAGGTGGGAGATAGTACCTCTCCTTCCTCTGCCGGTATTGATGGTACTGGATATGACGGAAATTGTAAAGTGAACTTGAACTCCAGTTTTGGAGTTTCTTAGAGTGATGTTCGAGATCGCCTCTGTGTGGTTCACCCTAAGTAGCTAACCGAATCGGAACTGACTGAAAGGACTGCAAAGAGGATATAACTGTTTAGAAGCCAGAACACTAGATGGAGAATAGGCTGCAAGAAAATAGGTAATTGTCTCTTTGAAGAGTATCATCCATGGCGAATGGTATCGTATATAAGAGAAGGGCCGCGCTTGCATGCCTTGTGGAGTGGAAAAGTAGACTGAAAATTGTGTATGTATATAAAGAGTCTTACCTTTTTTCAAAAAGAAGAGTCACGCTCTTTAAAAGCCCCTATTCGACGATGACTGAAGCCTATCTTCTTTAATAAGGGCTTTTTTTAGGTATACCGCTCTCCCATGAAGAAAAGAGCCTATGATATCTTTGGTCTTTTTCCCATGCTTTCTGTTGGTCAACAACCAAGCACATCTCACTATAGTTCTTCACTACTCCGTGTAGGAAAGACTCTCTTTCTATCTGTATGGAGGGAATTTTTTTTTGATCAATCAATCACTATGTTTCCACTCAATTTTCATTACGAAGATGTATCACGTCAGGATCCGTTGCTCAAACTGAATCACGCCAACGTTATGGAAGTTCCTGGATCGTGTCAAATAAGAGTAGTACCAAAGGCACCCTATGATTTCATAATAAAAAATGGAAAATTGGCTATGGAGATTCCGCGCGGTCAGAAATTCATACAGACAAAAAGGGGTTCGACAGGAAAGTCGTTTCGATCCAATCCATTCTTGGGGTCAAAGAAAGACAAAGGATATGTCAGTGACCTAGCACGACAAAGCACTCTCCGAGGGCATGGAATGTCTAATTTTTCGGTCAGAATCTCGACAGTAATGTCTCTTTTAGATTCTCCGGTCGAAATACGGGAAAACTCCATTCAATTCTCGATGGAAACGGAGTTTTGCGAATTCTCCCCGGAACTGGAAGATCATTTCGAGATCTTCGAACATATTCGAGGGTTCAATGTGACTATTGTCACTTCGGCCAACACACAAGATGAGACTTTACTACCGTGGAGCGGCTTTTTGCAAAAAGATGAGGGAGAAACTCAGTAAGAGATGTCGGAGAAGCGAAATATACGAGATCACAAACGTAGATTGCTCGCGGCTAAATATGAATTGAGACGAAAGCTTTATAAAGCCTTTTTGTAAAGATTCCGATCTTCCTAGTGATATGCGGGACAAACTTCGTTATAAGTTGTCCAAGTTGCCAAGAAAGAGTTCCTTTGCACGAGTAAGAAACCGATGTATTTCCACGGGTCGCCCTCGTTCCGTATATGAGTTCTTTCGAATTTCTCGTATCGTTTTTCGTGGATTAGCATCTCGAGGTCCTTTGATGGGCATAAAGAAATCGTCTTGGTAGCAACCGCCAAACCAATAGAACAAGGGTTAGCTCTGCAGCTGGTCCACAGTAAGTAGGTCCATTACCGGCCGGCTCCTAAGCTAGAAAAGACCTAACGGAGTAATCCCTTATCTCGGATCGGAGATGCTAACGGGGCAGGAATCGAAGTGGGGGACCTCTCTACCGCCTGTGTCTATCTCCTGTCAAGTATGCTCCCCAGACATAGACTACGTACAGGGTAGTACTCTTGGATATAAGATCACCGCGTGAACATAACATTAAGTTACGAATGTAACTCCCGAGGGATCGACCACTATTCTAACTAAATAAAGTCAGGCGGAGAACTGTTGTTCATTGGAGCGCCGGAGTGCGGAGGTTGTTCCATCATTGAAGTCAGAGTGTGGGACTGAGCCTTCCGAATGATAAAGAAAAAAAAGTGCTTAGTTTCGTTGGAAAAACCAACGCAAATATCATATTGACTTTATCTCGCCCAACTTCTAAGGATAGATAGAAAAGGTTGGAGAGAGTGACTTTCTGAACTGAAATTCTCTCCTTTCTAAAGCTGCGCAAGGCGGCCCCACCCCCAGAACAAAGCCCCCCCCCCTCTTTTCCCCCCTTTAAATGAAAGACCCTCGCCCGCCCCGCTTCCTATTCATTTTTTGGTCGGGACCGAGGGCCTTTTTTTTTTTTATCAAGAGGTGATTTCGAGAATCACCAGCAATCCGTAGCCCAGGTGACTCACAGCCTCCCTCTCGCCCAAATTAAATGGGATGAATCAAATAAAAAAAAAAAAGCTTTTTGATTGATTCAGGGCGCAGCGAAAGAAAATTCGTTCAAGGCAAAAGGGGGGGCTTACTTACTTGACTTTTCCTGACGCTGAGTCATCCTATTCTTAGCTATGCTAATCGAGAGGAAAAGTTTTCAGATGATATGGACCCCCAAGAGATGGACGAGAACCTCCAATTGCTTAGGGGTCGCACTCTAAAAAACCCGCTTGGTGGACGAAATCTTCTCTCCTTTTAGACTTCTTTCTCCCACACACCTTTGCCCTCTTTCACCGAAGAGGAAAGAAGAATCTTCCAAGCGGACAGAGACCTAAATTTCCATTAGATTCATTCCTAAGCTTGCTTTGTTGCAGTAAGATGATCAGTCCGAGAGTGCTGGAGAGAAGAGAAAGCGGTAAAAAACCCCTCTGATTCGGTCACCGAGCAGTCGGACGACTCTTCAGTAAACCCAGGATGGGACGACCCCTTGCTCGCTTCTTTCGCTGTATACCCCCTCCATCCTTCGGAGGGTGGAAGAAAGAAAGGCTACTTTATATAATAAATTATTTATTATATAAATTATAAGTAGGGGGGCCCCAGAACGAAAACAATGTGGGGGGAACCAGAGTTGTCACGATAGGAAAGATTAAAAAATGACTATAAGGAACCAACGATCTCTCTTCTTAACAACCTATATCCTCCACACTTAATCAACATTTGATAGATTATCCAACCCCGAGCAATCTTAGGTATTGGTGGGGCTTCGGTTCGTTAGCTGGTATTTGTTTAGTCATTCAGTATATGACTGGCGTTTTTTAGCTATGCACTTACACACCCTCATGTGGATCTAGCTTTCAACAGCGTAGAACACGTTATGAGAGATGTTGAAGGGGCTGGTTGCTTCCGTTATATGCATGCTAATGGGGCAAGTATGTTTCTCATTGTGGTTCACCTTCATATTTTTCGTGGTCTATATCATGCGAGTTATAGCAGTCCTAGGGAATTGTGTCGGTTGTCTCGGAGTTTTAATCTTCCTATTAATGATTGTGACAGCTTTTACAGGATACGTACCACCTTGGGGTCAGATGAGCTTTTTGGGGGAGCTACAGTAATTACAAGCTAGCTAGCGCCATACCTGTAGTAGGAGATACCATAGTTGACTTGGCTTGGGTGGTTTCTCCGTGGACAATGCCCACCTTAAATCGTTTTTTAGTCTTCATCATTTACTCCCCTTTATTTTAGTAGGCGCCAGTCTTCTTCATCTGGCCGCATTGCATCAATATGATCAAATAATCCATTGGGTGTACATTCAGAGATGGATCACATTTCTTTTTACCCTTATTTTTATGTAAAGGATCTAGTAGGTTGGGTAGCGTTTGCTATCTTTTTTCCATTTGGATTTTTATGCTCCTAATGTTTTGGGGCATCCCGACAATTATATACCTGCTAATCCGATGCCCACCCCGCCTCATATTGTGCCGGAATGGTATTTCCTACCGATCCATGCCATTCTTCGTAGTATACCTGACAATCGGGAGGTGTAGCCGCAATAGCACCAGTTTTTATATGTCTGTTGGCTTTACCTTTTTTAAAAGTATGTATGTGCGTAGTTCAAGTTTTTCGCCCTATTCACCAAGGAATCTTTTGGTTGCTTTTGGCGGATCGCTTACTACTAGGTTGGATCGGATGTCAACCTGTGGAGGCACCATTTGTTACTATTGGACAAATTCCTCCTTTTGTTTCTCTCTTGTTCTTTGCCATAACGCCCATTCCGGGACGAGTTGGAAGAGGAATTCCTAATTCTTACACGGATGAGACTGATCACACCTGATCAGTTAAAAATTCTGACACCAATCATTTACGTATTACACCAAGAATGAATTGACAAGCGCATGAGTTTTCTAGTTGGCTATGTTGATATAGCTTAGATAGGGAAAAGAGATTATACACTAGGGTAGGGCTGAACTTTTAAATCCGGGGGCTTTGTTCCCGAAACTCCCTTACTCCTCCCCGTCCCTTACCCGTCCTTTGAAGCCCAGAACATTCGCATAGAGGAGTATCCTTATCACGCATGCTTTTCCACTTAAATTACCTTCTATCCTCTTCTAGGGATTCCTACCCCTATATGGAGAGGGTAAATTAATATTTCTAGTATTCTGCAATTAATATTAATATGCTTCTGCGCCGGGAATCTCTCATAGCGGGAAGGCCCCAGAGATCATAAGAGATGGGAATGGAGGCATTCCCGCCCAACATACTCCGGTTCGGAATCCGATTCCCGAGGAATGGGTCGAGAGAGATAGAGAGGGGAGTGGGATACAGGAAGTTAGTGAAGAGTTGCGTGGCTATCCAACCATCAAATCGGCTATGGAGGGTGGTTTTCAGCAAGCGGGTAAACCGATTGATGACTAGTCAAACACTTAGGTAGGGCCGATCGTCGCCTCATCCCTCGTGTTCTCTCCATAAAAAAAGTTTTTATTTATCCCTAAAATGGGCCATGCAACCCCTATGGAAAAGCCAAGTCTTCCAATGGAGTCAATTTCCACCCTCTGATGATCCATTCCGCCCTCTCCGTATAGCCAGAAAGGTATGGAATCTTATGGATGACTCTCCTTAGTTCTTCCACCCCCCTCCTTTTTTCACCTATCCCTCACTCCCCAGGGATTCCGTACAGCCTATACAAATCACGGTTCATCGCCCTTATAAGTTATAAAAAAACACGGGGAGGGAATAGAAGCAAAGCATTTTCCGTTCAGTCGGTAATGAATCAATACGCAGGGGAAACTTTCTTCCATGGGAATGGCAAGTCTCGGACAGGCTCATATTGGTTGGGTATGCTCTTTCCATAGGCGACTTTCCAGAAGGTCTTTCAAGGTGGATATGCTCTTCTTCTCAGAAAGACCATCGAAGAAGATTCATAATTCACACAAATTTTTGACGTCCGCTGTCCTCAAAAGAGATTTATAGCGAGCAGCACTACTAAAAATTCCCGTTCCGATAGGTTCCCATTTGGGGGCTTCAACCAGATTTCGCCCTATGGCATCGGGAATTGGATCAAGATCAACTGCTTTTTAATTAAGCTTTTGGATTTGGCTCTCGGTCTGATCTTGATCTTCTTAAAAAGAGACATAGGAAAGAAGAGGCCCTGGACCTTATGAGAAACCGGACGAAGAAGAAGGAGTTGACCCTTGACTCACTACCACTGCCGAAGTTACTGGAGAACTACGACAAAGGGGCTCAAATCCAGGTGGCTAAGTCTCCTTTAACAAACCGACTAGAAGACCACAGATTAAGTTTCACCCATTCCAGGCAAGAACCAAGCATTGCATTGAGATATACCAACTTCGCACGATCGATATAACAAGGATCCAGTCCTTACCATACCAAAAAGACGATCTTTCGACAGGATGAAATCAATGCTTGGTTCCTGGCCGGTTTGACGAGAAAGAAAGACATTCCAGAAGCTTCACTTGTGCCTTAGTAGTCTCAAATAGGACCGAATCACAGGAAAAGAGAACGAGTGAGGCGCTCTCATTCCGATTCCTCTTCCTCTTCCGATTCCCAGCCGACTTGGCTGATAATGAGTAAACTAATTCTACCTTTACCGATTGGACTGGTCCCACATCTCCACAGGACGCCCTACCAGTTGGCGCAAGGGAATTTATTTAGGTAGGGTTTGGTTTGCCCTGGGACCAAAGAACAAAGGGAAGCTCAGCTCTCCACCTACCAGTGAATGATGAAATGCCTCGACTTAGAAACCACAGCCCTTCTGTCGAGAGGAAAAAAAAAATCCTTTCAAGATAGAATCTTAGGGATGCCTTGCAGTTGAAGCCTCTGGGCTTAGCCCTACTATGACCGAAGAAGACGATTGACTAAAGAGAAAGAAAAAAAGACTCCATGAGCCAGTTACGCCCACTTCAGCACAAGGTCTTGAATAGCCTATAAGAATTCTCACAAGGAGAGAGACGACCCTTCTCTTACCGTTGGACACGGAGATGGAAGAATGTAGGCCAGTCTTGACACAAATGGGCTTTCAGACTTAGCAAGGAACGCCATGACAGATAAGCAGGGGGACGACCTCTAACATGAGAAAGAAGACTGACGCCTGATTCAGGAAGGGAACACGAGGGCTCCTCTTTATCACTGGAAGATCAATATATTCTACAGTAGACTCAGTCCCCAACCTTAAAATTAAGGATCAAAAGTCTGCTTTCCAAACCCACGCAAATGGAGGCCGATGACCTCAGACCCATAAAACATTAGGGGTAGAACAAAGCTTTTCCATATAGCAACTTGATCCATTATAGGAGGCCTCTGTCATTAGAAGAAGACCGCTTTGAAGCTAGGATAAATAAAAAATTACAAAACCAGCCATGCGGGTTGGCCACTAAAGAAGAAGGCCTCTACGAACGCTTTCACTAGAGAAAGAGATAAAGGCCCGTTCGGCTATGTAAAGAAGTCCCTGCAGGCTCCAACCCAGTCCTAACATTCTACAATAAGAGTGTCCGACGTCTAATAGAAGGGGCAACCGCTTTCATTCCCATTCCTGCGCTTGGCGCTCTAAGATTACCAACACTGACCACTTAATAAGGAAGACCTACCACCCACACAGCAACCAACGCTCCCCTTTTAGTTCGGAAAGAAAGAAGGGTTGCGCCCGGGTGAAAAGACTATGCCTTCAAGGGGGCCAAAACGACCAGAAAGAAGTCTGGAGCGGGAAGGCATGGTCACAAGACCCCGCTTTGAGCCATCGAAGACCAGATGATGGGTTACGAAGATATACAAGGAAAGAGACGCTCTGGAAGACCAGTCAGTGAATCAGGGGTTACGCCCAGAAAAGGCGGCCCTTTCATTTCTGAATGAAGCCTTACAGACGAACTATAGTATAGAAGGAGACAGGCTTCAGCCTTTCCAGAGTGAGCGCCATACATTACTATAGCACACACTGGTCGTCCCCCCAAAGAGAAAGGCTTTCGTCCTTCCTGAAGATTATGGGAACTTTCTTCTATTAATTGTTTTCGAAATGCCGATTTTCCTGCCATCCTCATTACTAGGCTAAGGCGATAAGGAAAAAGAGAGGGGCCCTTAGTATGTGGCAAAAAAGGCAAAGCAGCAGGAGAGACCTCGCTTTCATGGATGCTCCAGTTACCGAAGATCCAAAGCAAAGGAAGAGCGAGCTCTGATTCCCAGTTCGTTAATCAATAGAAGATACCCACGGGTTACTTCCTTTCTACACAGGAACGGAACGAGTTGACCAGACCATTCAACATCCGAAGGACTCTACCGCTGGAACGACCGATGCCTGATTCATTGCTCGCTCACGACCCCTTAAGTTAAGGTTTGCACTCACTCTCTTTCGATAGAAAAAGGAAGAAATTACCGGGAGTTGAAGAGTAAGAAAAGGGCTTCCCCTTAGACCTTTAGACCTGACCAAGAGAAGTAAAACCGGTAGCCAATAACTCAGAAAGAAAGGTCCCTCGAGCTTTATTAGTAGTTACACGAGTGCTCAGATCAATACCGAAACACATATGGAGTGCCTGGCCTTTAAGCCTGATAATGCCACAAAGAAAGAGCACAAGCAGGACTCCCTGCACCCGCGTGAGGGATGATTGAATCATACCGAAGAGAATGGACGACTTGAAAAGGTCTCCATAGACAAAGAGACGATCTACACCGAAACAGAGAAAAGACATTAGGAGCACTCATTCCTTGTACCCGGGGAACTTATTCATAAGGAAGGGGATCTACACCAGAAAAGGAGTTTACGGCCGGTTCCCATATAGCAGACACTTTTACTCACATTGCTTTAGGCAGTACTCTTCTTACTAAAGACGAAGCCTTTAGCAGATCTCACATGCTGAAAGAGGGAGCAAATCCGTCACTGGACGAGGAAGGAAGGCAAGGAAGATCTGTACAAGAAAGAAAGTAGATTAGAAAGCGTTAACAAGACTATCAGACCAAGACAGAACTGCTGAGAAAACTACCTAAGGCTTAAAATGACATAGAATAAGTGGAATCTCATGCAACTGTGAGGGAGGTGGTTAACCGGTGCTTAGAGAACTACCTGGGATGCTTTACAAGCGATAGACCAGGGAATGGGTACGTTGGTTACCATGGGCAGAATAGTGGTATTGTACCACTTAGCATTCGCAACCAAACAAGACC